>CM066731.1:139347000-139947000 GCA_033961575.1 Aselliscus stoliczkanus
TTTTTAAAGATTTTATTGGGGAATTGGGGGAGGGGAATGGCCAGGTTGTTGTTCTTCAATCTTCATTGTGGAGGGCGCCAGTCTCTATCTGGCTTCCCGTCAGCTGCTCGTGGCTTCTAAGCTCAAGGTGCTGTGTTCAATCTTAGTTGCGGGTGGGCGTAGCCACCATCCCATGCGGGAATCGAACTGACAGCCTTGTTGTTAAGAGCACACGCCCTATCCACTGAGCCATCTGGGCAGCAGCTCAGCTTTAGTTGCTGAGTTCAATCTTTTTTTATTTATTTTTTATTTTTTTTATTTGCGGGTGGGCATAACCTACCATTGAACAGGCAATCTTGTTACACCAGCTGAGCCATCCTGCCACCTGTTGGCAGCTCAATGGCAGCTCAGCTAGGGCGTAGCATTCATTGGCCCATGTAGGAATCGAACCGGCAGCCCTGTTGTTCAGAGCACGCACTCTAAGTCAACTCTAAACCAACTGAGCTACTTGGCCAGCTCGGTATTCTCTTTTTGATGTCTTGATTTGAGTTACCAGTTGAATACCCATATGGATATATTCACCAGGAAGATGAAAATATGACTTCGTAGTTCATGAGAGGAGACAGGGGTTTAGGCACAATTTTGTTAGTTGTCCAATTACAGTTGAGGGTGAAAGCCATTGGAGTGGATTAGAGTCTCAATGGAGAGTGTTTAGAAAGAAAAGAGTGATTTAGAAAATAATCACCAGCATTCCAAAGAGGTTAAAAAGAAAGATTCAATAAAAAATACTGAGGAGCTATAAAGCCATGCAGGAGGTACAGTGGGGTGCCACTGAGAAGACAGCTTTCTGTATGAAATGCCACGGTTTACTCTACAACCTGGCCAGAGTGCCTCAGTCTCTCTTTGGTCCCTCGAATTTCTCATGCTTGCTGAGTACAGATGTTAGGAATGATCTCGCAATGCTGGTTTTTGCCCAATTCATAATGCAGTATAAGATTAATGAAGCTACCAGAGGCCTCAACTTCCTTGTGTCAATAAGGGCTAGTAAATAGTTTCCTTAGTAATATTCAGGCGAAGTCGGCAATGCCATGTGAATTTAGCCTATACATTGAGTTTCTGTGAGGTAATAATGCTACCTTGTATTCAAAATGGAGTTTAACTGATAATGATGAGCATCTGCAGAGACTTCATAGCACCCTTAGAAGAAGGGAAATGTGGGGTGGAAAGTGCTAAAACTGTAATTAGAACAAGGCATCTGTCTCCCAGCTCCTACAGAGCAGCTACTAATCAATGTGCTCAGTCGCCTTGAGGGGAGAAGTGCTCACCCATGGTTTCTCTGGACTTTTTCCCAGCCGCTCGTGGACTGGATACTGGTGGACAGCACCCTTGTCTTCAGAGAGAGGGAGAGAGGAATGAGTATTACTATGTAGGAAATGTATCAGTTCACTATTAAAAAGGTGTTTGGTAGGGGTGTGTATTGACTTATTTTTCCCGTAAATAGCATATTTGCAGAGCAATCTGGAGGCCAATTATTACAAAAAGTATGGTTCACTCTGCAGCATTTGCAGGCTGATTATCCAGGACTTTTGATTTCTTCTCCCATATGTTTGTTTGCCCTTAGGAATTTTGCTCTCTTTTGGCAGGTTTATCAAGGATGATAAAAAAGATTTAGTGCAATCATATAAATTTTCTATCTGTTACCAATTCTGATTTGAGCAGCATTTTCCAGTGCATGATCTATAAAATACT
Source organism: Aselliscus stoliczkanus (assembly GCA_033961575.1). Lineage (NCBI taxonomy): Eukaryota > Metazoa > Chordata > Mammalia > Chiroptera > Hipposideridae > Aselliscus > Aselliscus stoliczkanus. Next base: position 139,348,729 of record CM066731.1, read on the forward strand.
TCTCTAAGAATCTTCTTTAAAAAAAGCATGCTTTAATCTAATACACTGAAGAAATGCTGCATATTGTATCCTCCTTTTTAGAAATTCACAGTGAGCACTGGAGTATAAAAAAGGCTTTTCTAGCTGTCCGGCGATAAAGAAACTGGTTTCAACTCTGTAGAATCCAGCATTTCCCAGACTTATTTCTCTAGAGAGTTTGTCTTTTTTGTTCAGAACATAAAATGGAATGAGTGTTCCAAAGATAATACTTTGGTAAAAGGTAGATTAAATATTTCTTATCATTGACATTTATATTATTCCTAAAATGAGGCACAAAGATTTCCTGAGAATTTCTTCATCTCCATTCTCTATTACCACTGATAACTGCATGTTATGCAATCATTCAGGATAAGTGGGCCAGGATTCCAGCTCATTCTCTTCCTGAAAAGAATAAAAATATATGTCAATCCTTTTATCATAATGATCAGCCAACTTAAAAGTTGACTTCTGTTCTTATCCAATTTAGCCCCAGCAGACATGGCGCTGGTGTAGCCTGTGTCCTTCACAGATGTCGGATCCCTGGGTCTCTGAGAACTCTACGTGCCTTGTAAGACAGCCTTTTCCTTTATATCTTCACAGGGGATGATGTTCAGGAGCTGATGGTATTTAGAGTAATTGTTTAAGAAGCTAAAAAGGGAGATTCACCTACCGGTGCATTCAGTTATATGTTTATGTAGAGATTTAAGAGGCAGAAATGAATAATGTAGCATATTATCTATTTCTATAAAGAATAGAAATGTGAATAATTGTAATGTAAAGGATAAAACATTAAACAGGCCAGAAAAATAGGTAGTAAAAAATATGATCAGTGATTACTATAGCATCAGTTAAATGTCTAGCTGCACAGGATGTAGTGCTACATAAGATAATCATTAAAACTTTCTGGGCCGGCTGAGTGGCGCATTGGTTAAGCGCTGGTTTTGGGATGCCAGCGGCCCCGGTTCGGATCCCACATGGGGGCCAGTGACACTGCCCTCTACAACTAACAACAGCTCCACCTGGAGCTGGGCTGTGCGAGCCCCGGTGATGGTGTGGGCTGCAGCCCCTGCTGCAGTGGGCTGCCATAGGCTACAGTGAGTGGCCCGCAGCCAGCGTGAGCGGCTGGCAGCCAAGCATGAGCTGCCAATAGCCGCGGTGAGCGACATCCAGAGGCCAGCGACCTATGTGCCTCATCCGGGAAGAGCGCAATGACGATACCAACAGTGAAGCAACATCCTCCGCAACTAAACTGAAGAACAAAAAGACAGCAACTTGTCTGTTCCCCTTCCCCGATTCCCCAACGCTGCTCCCCTCCACCAATTCCCCAATAAAATCTTTAAAAAAAAAAAAAAAAACTTTCTGAAGTATAAATCTCATGGCTCAAGAAAGAGTGAGTCAACATGGAAAGTAAGAAAACTTGGGGAAGCCTGTGAGCACTCTATTGAAAGGGCCAGAGAAAAAAGTAAGGAAAAGCCACCAAATGATTAAAAGGTTTTTTATATCTAAAAATTTGGTGATAAAGGTATATAATCCTCACTTTTTTGCCTTGTAAAGATTATGGTCAACAGAAATATTCCTTTGTTTTCCCAAGTGAGGAGATATATGGGTTGCAGGAGGAAAGCTCATCCTGGTTACCCATTCTTTACGTGACCTGGAGGAATAAAATGTTCTAGAATGGTTTGGAGTGTGTGTGTGTGTGTGTATGTGTATCCAGGATAGTGAGGTAGGGCAGAAAAGAATGGGAGAAAGAAATTTAGAAGCTTAGAGATGACTAAAAGACCAAAATATATATTTTTAAGTAGGCATAGCTTTGTAATATGTGTGTAACTCTCCTTTTTCAATGTCCTCAGGGGATTTCAGAAAACAAACAAACAACAAATAAGCAAATACTTGTACTGCTTGCTTTCTGCAGTTGGATATATGTTCCTATTCAATAGAATGATACATTGTGGAAGAAATGATATTGAGACAGTAGGTATCCACCTAAATATGAAACAGTAGTAATTAGACAGGAATTTTAAATATTTAAGAGACTTAAGGAGCAGTAAAAGACAAGGATTAATGTTTTGGTGCAAGAGATGCCTTCATAAAGAAAAGTTATCTGCATTCATTCTACCTTCAACGATAAAGACTAATGTGTGTTTGAATGCCATAGATATTTTCATTCAACTTAATTCATATTTATTGGAGAAGTTTTCACAAAGACTGTTTTTATCTAATGTTCTCACACTACTGGCAGGTGCTTAGATGTAAAGATGCAAGGTGTTAGACATTTATTCACACTGTCCATAGAATTTAACATCTTTAAAAACCAACTAGGTTCTGCATGGCTGACCTGCTTTGTTGATCATTTTTCCACACACATAATCAATCTCTTCTACATAGAATGGTAACTGTTGTAGTCAATGTTCTCCAGAGAAATGGAACAGAGAGAGAGAGAGAGAGAGAGAGAGAGAGAGAGAGAGAAAGAGAAAGAAAAAGAAAGAGAGTAAAGACAGGCACATTCAAAATCTCTAGGGTGGTCTGGCAGGCTAGAGACCTAGAGAAAAAAACAATGTTACAATTCAAGTCCAAAGGCCATCTGTTTTGGATACAGAGAAACATAAAGGATAAAGAAAATGCATGGAGATGGTGGTGATGTAATTGAAAGAAACAGTTATGGCAAGGGAAGACTGTCTGTAATTACGCCAAAAGAAACCCCCCAATAATAAGTCCTGATGGGCATTAAAAACTCTGGTACACGCCACTGAAATTGTTTCCCATATTTGGTATTATACATTTGAAGAGCAATGCTAAAATTATTTTAGACAAGCACACATACAGATACACACACACACACACACACACACACACACACACACACGGAAGAAAACAAAACAGTGTTGTAAATAATGACAAACCAAATGAAAAAGAACTATTTAACAGATAAGAAACCCACACATACACTTGTAGGCTGCTGACACACTTGTTTACTTAAACAACACAACATATGTTCCTTTATTTTCCAATCATTCTCCTGGAAGGAGAAATTTTACCCTGTTACCCCAGGCTCATAAAAATCCAAGATAAATTCTAGATCTAAGTAAATAAGATTTCAGTGTCACCTTGCCAGTAGAAAGTGGGATTGTGTGAATTTTTCCACCATTTCAATAAATGCTGTCAAAAACATCCTACTTTGATATTCTTAAACCCAAAAGATTTAAATTCATTTAATGTTTTTGAAGAGACAGTATCTGTTGCCTCTAAGGAACATTCTCTATTCTCTCCCAAGCCAACTCTATTCTCCATAGGATATATATATTATTCGCAAATTGCACTATCTTTATTCCACTTACTCTAAACTCTCCAATAGGGTGTCCACAGCGGGAGCCAGTAGCTTCTTGTTCTAAATCCGTTCAAAATTCTTCCATCCTAACTGCTGGCACGGCCGGGTCTGGTGCCAATCAGATAGTTCATTGTTCTTGGTAGCTCACACAGCTGCTCATCAAATGCACAGCTGTGGCACTGACCTTTAATAATATTATTCAAAGAATCAGCCTCATTTTATGAAATAGACATGCCCTCATTTAAAATTCCCAAGGATCTTCTATTGGCTTTGCAATTGAATTTATATTTTGTTAAGCTGTCAAGAATTTTTTTTTATTAGCAATCAAATATTATCTTAGTAAAACTTGCCCAGGACCTTGTACCATGCCCCTTAATATAACTAGGATCAAATCGTGTCCCTGCATTATGAAATTCAGGGAAAGTAAAACAACAGGGGCTTAAAGGACTTGAGAAAAGTGTTCATATGTTTGTAGTCTCAGCATTCCTGAGGAAATAGACAGTTGTAATTCAGAGGTTTGTTTAAGATATGCTTTGAAGCAAAATAAAATGTCTACTATTTATTTAAACAAGAGAATTTTAGGTAATTGATCATCTGTCACTGTCTAGGCCATATTTTTAGGTATTTTGAGGTCTATTTTATAACCTTATAAGAATGCTATGAGTTGATATTTTATTACTGAATAAATACATATTGCCAAGGCCATGAGGCCTGGTGCCTCTTTTTTAAATATTATTTTAATATTACCATACATTAAAATTTATGTTTTTTGGTGTACAGTTGTATGAATTTTAACACATGCATAGATTTGTGAAACTACCACAATTAGGAGACAGAACTCTTTCATCATCCCCCAAACTCCTTCTTGGTATCTGTTTATTTTTCCCCACCTCTCTACCTCTAACCCCATCACCGCAGTTTTGTCTTTATTGATAATGTCATACAAATATAATTATTAAAAAACGTAACCTTTGGAGCATGGGTTCTTTCACTTAGCATAATGCCTTTGAGATTTATCAATAGCTTGTCTCTCTCTTTTTTTTTTTTTTTTTTGAGGGCAGTGTCACTGGCCCTCATATGTGGGACCCGAACCAGGGCCGCCGGCTTTCCAAGCCAGCTCTTAACCACCATGCCACTCAGCCTGCCCAGCTTGTCCCTTTTTTATTGCTCAGCAGTATTCCATGTATGATTTTATCACATTTTCTTTTTCCATTCATGCATTGTAAGACATTAGGGTTGTTTCCAGATTGAAGTCATTATAAATAGAATTGTTATTTAAAATTTGTGTACATATGCACATATGTGAACATTTTCATATTTCTAGTTTAATATCCAAGAATAGTGATCTAGTAAGAATATTTTTAACTTTATAAGGAATTATAACCACTCTGATTTCATAACTAAATAATCTATTTTGTATGTGTAACATGATTGCAAATTATTTCCTGGAGAGAGAGAGACACAGACAGACAGACACTGACTTTTCTATGTCCTGTATATTGATGTACACCTATCTATCTTGCATTTTTTTTTCTGAAAAGATATCAGCATTTCTATAGATGGTAGAGGTTATATGGAAGCATAAAAATCATTCAATTAAAACTGCTGAAATGAGGGCTGGCCGAGTGGCGCTGTGGTTAAGTGCTGGCTTGGGACACCAGCGGCCCCAGTTCGGGTCCCACATATGAGGGTCAGCGACACTGCCCTCAAAAAAAAAAAACTGCTTAAATGAATTTTCTGACAGTATAAAGTCTATTGATTGAGTTTTCTGAATTCATGAATTAGATTTTGCTCATATATGCATTCAAAATACAAAGTCAAAAACACATGTTTATTCCCACTATGTAATTAGTTTTTAGTTTTTTTCCCTACATTTTTCTAAATGGTTTTTCAAATATGTGAAATTTTGGGGAGAATTCAGATCATGAAAATTCAATTCCTCTTCCAGTTATCAAAACACTAATTGTATAAATTTTAGTTACATTAAAGTCATGGCTTTATATTAAATAAATTCAACAAACATGTTCTTTTTATTTCAGGATTTTTTAAAAATAGTATTATTATCCCTTATTTTGTTCTGAGTAGTTTATTTTTTGGTTCCTAGATAATGTTTTATGACCATATGGTGGCTCATTTTGAATAATGCCTGGCAATTGAAGTGACAATAGATATTTTCTCATAATTCCCATCAGATATTAAAAAGTGAAAAATTAAATCTTATGAATCTTTTCATAAATCTTGGCATCTAATTTAAAATTAAAAAAATATATATGAGGTGAGTTTCTTTTTAATGTTTTATTACTTTGGCATTATTTAGACAGGACCATTATTAAATTCTTATTTTCCTCAAAAATTAAAAGAAACAAAAAAATTTAAGCCTTCTACGCTTTTACACAAAAAGGAATATAGTGTGGAGGAAGAAGTCCCGGACCTTAAAGTAAAAGGAAATGAAGTTCAACTACAGGTGCGGTTTTCTAAGTGGGATACCTCAATTCACTCCATCTCTCTAAATCTCAGTTTTCTCAACTCCCAAACAGTGTTTCAGCACCATGCTTTTCTTGTGTCACAGGTTGTTGATAAATATCAGATTGAATGAAATTATGCGTTAATAGCTGACATTAACAGGGGTCAGTTATTGTGGTATTCTTTCAGATGTGCAGTCACGTTTAATCTTCTTAAGAACACTGTGAGGTATGTAGTATGCTTATTTCATTTTACAAGTGATGAAAATCAGCCTAAGAGAGTTTAAGCAACATTTTCCAGGTCACATGATGATAGTGGAGCCAAAACTAGATTCCAAGTTTTGTGATTTAGCCTATGTTCTCGACACTTGCACTGGCTGAGAGGATTTGCACACCGAAGCTCCCACATTTAACAGATTTAAAATGTTCTGAATAAAGAGATTCAAGTTGAGAGCTATTTTCATTAAATAACATGTTATAATCGAATTAAAAAAAACACTGTGGAGTCAAGTGAATTTGGTTCTTTTCTCATCTCGAACAAAGCACTATCTTAGCTTTGGTTGCTGCTGGTGAAAAATAAGGGGACAATTAATAGGTCACTTTTTCTAAACTCAATAATGCACTAGATTGAAGAGAAGAGATCAAATTTATCAATCTTTTTCAAGGAAAAGCGTTTTTAAAGGCAATAACTTGGTTTTAGTCATCTTAGAGTAGGGGGACCAAATGTTCCAATTTCCCAGGATCCAGGGAGTTCCTGAACATGGGACTTTGAATGTTCACACTGAGAAAGTCCCAGGCAAATCAGGATGAGTTGCTCACTATACTTATAAACTTAGAATCAACCTTCTTTTATTAACTAGGTCCAGGGTTATACATACTTTCCGCCACATCAGGTATCCTTTAATTTCCTTCCAGTTGACGTAGGAGATACTGCTCTCTATTTATTGCTCTCTGTCCAAAGACAATTTTTCCTGGAATTCTAACCCTCACATATTGCACAATCCAGAACTAAACTGGAATCAACAAGCAAGAAATCACAAGTCCTGCTAAATTTTATATCATCCACATTAGTTTTCTGATTGCGAGCAAGAGAAACTAATTCAAGATAGCGTAAATAAGAAAACCAATTCCTTTATTATCATGACCTGGGGCATCTCATGGGAGCCAATGCAGTGGAAGTGCAGTTGAATTTCGGGATGAATTGGAACCAGGGACAAGAGGACTTTCCTTTTGTTTCTCATTTGCTATTCCTTTCGTACTTTCTCCCACGTTCCTCTTCACAGCCATATGATTCTGAAGTTCACATAGCTAAAAAAATGACATGTAGAGCTAAGGTGTTAATGTATTATAGGTTAGATGATAGACCTTACATGAGAAATTGTCTTTTTTGGTCCCATTTTCAAATTCTTAGAAAAGAGACTTAGATCATTGGCTCAATCATTGCACTGAAACCAGGGTGCAAGGTCATGCTGTGGGAATGAGACTGGCAAAAGTCATTGCTGTATCCAGATGGATGTGCTTGGGTAGGAGCAGTTTTCAGAAAAAGCAAGGGCTGGGTTGACAATATATATGGTATGTAATCTCATGTCTTACTTAGCTTACAGTGGCAGAAAATAGCCCACACACATTTGCTGAAAAATAAACTGTTAAAAATGTAACTGTAGGTTCATTTCTGATGGTAAACAAGAACTTGTCTGGGTTTCTATTATATTTTTTAACAGAAAATTCTGGTGAAGAGTTTTGTCATGTAGACCCATAAAATATCCAACACTATCATCTGTAGTAATTCTGGAAAAACAAAGAGAACCTACGTTCTTCTCTAGGACATTACTTCACAAATAGAATGATTCAACTTACAAATAAGAAAACAAATGTTAAGATACCAAGTTAAAGCTATTGGCTGAGGTACTTTATTTTGATTCTTTATTTCAAAAGAAATGAAAGATGCAGAAAGCAAATACTATTATGCCACCAATTTGTTGAAATCATATGTCTAGAGTCAACTTCTTCCCAAAGTCTTTTCTGACTAGTCCAGCTCATTCTGTTCTTTCCTTTCTCAGAATTTGTTTATATTTAGAGTTTGTGCCATTGTACATTACTTGACAATAGCTTACTTGATTCTAGTATGGTATTGTTGTTACCTTAGTGATAATATACACTACTTGAGATCAGGGCCAATATCTTTATGCTTTTGAATATCTCTCCTTTTCTTCTTGATCTTTGTTTTCCCTTTCTTCCCAGTCTCTTTTCTTCCAATGTCTCCTTTACCATTTATGGAACAGTAAATAAATTTACGGAACTATATAACCTTCCATAGGCTGGGTGCTAAAACAGACACAAAGAATAACAACAAATATTTGTTAAGTGGTTACTATATATCTGGCAATTTTCTAAATGTCTTTCATTGATTGTCTTTTTCAATTCTCCTAGAAATCTAAAGTGTAGGTGTACTTATTCTCTTCATTTTAGAGTTAAGAAATTGAGAAATAGAGTTTAGTACCTGCCCAAAACAACAAGCTTTCAAAATTTGGCGTACTTTTGAAACCTATATAATTTTACTAACCATTGTCATCCCAATAAATTTAATTTAAAAATTTGACACACTCTTAATCACCATATAATATGCCATTTCTAAACTTCAGAAAATTTTAGATTAAAAATAAATTATGTGAAAATTTCAGATAATATTCTAGTAATTTTATTTCCTATTCCACTCCCACATCCCATATTGCCTAGTGGCTAATTTGAGCTGTAAGTATAGTTGTATTTTAATAAATATATTTTGATGGATTAATACTTTACAATAAATATATAGTAATATATAGTAATTAAATTGTATTAACCTGAAATTTGTTTGCTTTGTTCAGATCCTCTATTATAGAAATTTGTTTTTTGTATTTACAAATCTTATACAGTTCAAATCCTGATGACATATTGTGTTTCATTGCCAATATCTGATGAATTCCCAATACATAGTTGAAATCAAAATTACTCATGTCCTGTAAAAAAAATTATGTATACAGGAATTCATTTAACCTAGCCAGGTCATAGAATGTAAAAACCAAGGTAATTTCCCTGTGAGGTCAGGGAGCATGAATTCCCCAGAAAGAAGAATCAATGATTAATTGAGTAATCAAATTATTACAAATATATTTACATTATGCATAACTTAAATTCAAACCATATTGTCCAGCACATATATAAAAACAGATGTCATATTAGGTTTGAGAAATCAAGACATAGTATTTATTAAGTGAACAAGGGTAATATTTAAAGTAGAGAATTTTTACTTTACTAAGATTTTATTTCTTTGCATACAGTATCTGTCATTTTATATGTGCTATCTTCAGCTCAATTTCAGATATACCCAGATATTATGTGAAGTTCTTTTAACATCAGTTACTTAACTTAGTGGTATTTCAAACAGAGACAAGGGGGCGTTGTGGTAAACGTTACTCACATCAAGCCTTTGTTAACTTCCTTAAATAAGAAATAAACCAACAAAAACATAAAACCAATTATCCCAGTAAAAATAAGTACATATATTTAAAATGAGATAAATTGTTTAAAGTGCAATGTTCTACCAAGGGTTTTGCTTGAATAACTAAAATATATTCATCACTATAAAAATTTGGAATGGTCAAGACTTGCATTTTTTTAATTTTAAAGATAATGAAGAACCAACCATTTGACATGGAACCGCAGACCTGATGAGTCTCACTTAATGCTTTATAAGAAACTGAAATCCCCACCCTCACAGGAGGGAGGGAAACACGACAAAAAATGTGCACTGAAATCTTACAACAAAGACAGTCAGCTGTGCTCAGTCAGAATAGGGCTGTGCTAACTGAAGAGCATGGAAAAAGGTGAAATATTCTAATGGTTCCAATTAATGTTTCTGTTAGAGGGAGGGCAAAAATCAACAGCAAGGCTAATGCAGAGGAGGTCCATAATTCTCTAAAACCTTGTTGGCAGAAGAAATCTATGGAATGGGGAGGAACAGAAAATCATTAAATGCCAGCTCTTAAAGGCAACGAGGGGATATTTTGCTCAAGGAGAAGCTGGAGCCCAGAAAGATTAAGTTATGTGCCCAAGTTCACATAACTCACAAGAGAAGGTACTCTTTTTCTTCCAACTCCAAAAGAGTCCTTTCTATTACATCACAGGTCTTGCATATCTCATGTGATCCTATTAGCAAGCCAGAAGCCTCCTTAGCTGTTCCCCACCCCTTTAATTCCTTTAACTGCAAGCAACTTATTTTGTGGTTCCAGGAAAAGGGGCTATAAATATTCTTCGAACCTCTCAAGATCTGCAAGCTAATTAGTTGAATCATTACTCTTTTTTTTAAAGCATAAAAGAGTGGTTGTTATTCTATACATAAGATGCTTTCTTTATTTAAAAAAAGCATATTATTGTGCAAATTATTGATTTAGTCTAGAATTGCCCTAGCCAGTTATACAGTAGCCCGGAGATAAAAATAATATTTTCCCTTTGAAGCTTAATGTCTGGAGGAAAGATAATTAAGATATTGAATTCTTCAGACATAAAATCCTTGACTATTTATGGGATTATATGTAATATAATTGGCCAGCACTGCGTTACGCTATGTGCACATGAGCATTCTGAGGTCTATATGATTTCCCATTCTGACTCCACTCTAACTTTTCAATTTGCTATCCAACCTTATGACTCAAAACCCACTCAAGCACCCTAAGTGATGAAAATATTTTACATTATTAAATGTGCTATTTTATGTACTAAGTCTTGTGCTAACCACATTACATGCATTATCCCATTGCATATTCAATGTAGCCCTATATGTTCGATAATATTCTAACATATTGTTCCTTATTTTCAGGTATAGTTATTTGGAGGCAGGATTTATGCTACATTTACTGTGTAGGGGAGAAAATGTAATTTTCCTTCTGTGCTTCTGAGTTCTTCTGACTGGTCTTATAATCAAATTAACATGGGACAGATTAACAGAGAAAATGACCAAACTTATTATGTATGTGTATATAGGGGTTCCATAAGAATATAGAACCCAAAGACAAATTGGGCAGTTGGGGCTTATATGCCATCTTTAGCTAAGGAGAAAGAGGGGGAGTGGTTTGAACTTTATAGGGAAGGTAGGCAATTCATAGGTAAATAAGAAGGAGCAAACAATTGGTAAACAAATTCTTGCTGGGCCATTTAGACACAATTGGACACAGAGGAGTCTAATGAACAGACTTTGTTTGGTTCCCTCATGTGTGCCACACTTAGTTGATATTAAGATATAGTTATCTATAATGATGGCTCCCTTTCTGGAGCAGGTTTTTCATCTAAATTATTTTAGGCAGGTAAGGGGGAAGTACAGGCTATTCCTGAGCCTTTGTTTCTTAAAAATATCCAACTTAAAATAATCAATATCCCAAAAGGCATATTTTGGGGTACCCTCCCTGCTCAGTAATAAGTAGAAGAACCAACATTGGCACCCATGTCCATATGAATCCAGTGTGCCTGCACTTAATCACTAAACTACACTGGTGTATCAATGACTATTTGAGTCCCATTTTCAGGACACATGATGCATTGTCATGCCCCCATGTCCTTAGGTATACTAATCTCCATATTTCAATTGACCAATAAACAGTCTGACGTTTTCTACTACTAAAGTAACTTCACATTTTAAGACCCTCACTACTGTTAATTTTTATATAAAATCTACTTGGATGTTTCTAATTAAAATTAATCATGTCTAGTTTCTAGGATTCTCAAGTAGTGGACTGCAATTTATGAGGGTTTGAATGGCTATGCATCACTTTATAAACTACTTCATGGTAGAACTGGAATTTACTTGTCCTTGAATCTCCATATGCTAAGTCAGCATGTAGAAATAGATATAGACTCAATATAAATTGATTGAATTGATTGAATAAAAGCTTGTACTAGAATATATTTCATAGCCCCTTCCTTATTTATCTTTCTTGTGTTGTATCTGAAAACAAAACAAAGCAAAACAAAACAAAACACTTTTGTGCCTAAGCAGGGTATTTATTTCCCTTTGGTAAAAAATATTCTGTCTTTTCTTTTCCTTATAATTGTTATTTTCCACATTAAATCCTGAGTAGACTTACTTCCAAACAAAGTTTCACATAAGAAAGAACCAAATTTAAAACAATTACATATTCAAAAAATGCCTGAATGTATTTATGTGTTATGTGAGTGTGAGTGTGTATAATGAGAGAGTTACCTCTCAGGAACCAGGGATCTTTAGATATGCTGATCACCACCCACATACCTCAGGAAAGATCTTTTTGTCCTACTGCTAGTTTCTGATTTTATGATGGGTATGAAATGACAAGATGCCATTATAATTTTGTTTGCTGTTACTGTCCTTATGGGATTTGAGAAATGTGTCAAACAGTAGAGTGCATAGCAGGTTTTAAGAAATAGAACATTTGTTTCATGAGATAAATGTTGACACTATTTTCGATTTTGTTAAGGGAACTCCTGGAACACTTCAGAAGGTGAAATTCTTGCATGGAGCCTGCTGAACATTTAGTTTTCTAATCCTTTATTCCTTATAAAGCTAAGTTAGGGTATGCCCAGATAGATTTTCAAATATCTCACCCCAAAGAATAGCAGTACTTATTAGAAGAGCTTGGCAGCAATTCAAATGCACCTACTTTGGGGTTGTATTTGAAATATGATATGGAATATATATTTGAAGGAGCTAAATCTAGTTATACAAATCCAAATCTAACCAAGCTTCTTCTTGTTTCTCAGCACTATTGACCCTGTACTTACAGAGAGAAGTATGGATCTATGTTGATGTTCTCAAACACTGAAATATCCGTCAAGTATTGCATGAGCTAATTTAACAAGTGTGTCTCCATGAGCAAGTCAATACACTAATGTGTTGAAGCACTTTAGAAGTGGTTAAAGGCTACACTAAGATGCTTCCTGTCAAAATGGAATATTACTTGAAAACATCACACCGTCTGTATGTCAGTCCTGTCAGGAAATAGAATCCAGTTTGGGTAGATTCAATACAGAAATTGAAATCAAGGAATTACTTATGAAAAATGAGGCAGAAGAAGTTATTATTATGCTAAACCTAAGGGAAGGAGAAGAAGAAACTGTGAAATAGTAAAAACCAAAATCTTTGAGAAGGGCCTCTGAATGGGAATAGAGATGCTTAGTCATGGAGGGACACAGTCTGTGCTCACAATGCAGGTAAGGGCAGAGTGGGGGAGTAGGTGCAATATGGCCCAGACTCTGCTTTTGTTCTCTGACCTCCTTGTGCCTGTCCTGGAAAAAAATCTAAAGAGCTTGAGTAACCAATTGTGTAAGCAGCAGCTTCTTGAAGTATATGGACAGAGAAGGGTAGATAATCAACCTGAGAAGAGAGGATGCTAAAAAATTTAACCAGCACATTCTCTAGTCAATGTTAAGCATGAGACAAAAAATATGTGGAAAGAGAATACGAAAAATATATACCTGAAAAAAATCAAAATGAACTTCTCCATGGGGCAGAAATTGAACAAAAATACAAAGAAGTGAGCAGGAATGAAGCTGCGGACCAACTACCAGTGGTTTAGTATTGGTAGTGAGCATGGTTAGAAAATGTCCACTGCCTTCATTAGAGAAGAGGGCTAGAGCTAATATACTGCCTGAATTAGTGTTGTGGGTATCATGTTTCTCAAAGGCACAGCTCAAAGAATTTCCTGAGAGGGCTGGCCGAGTGGCACATTAGTTAAGAGCTGGTTTTGGGATGCCAGCGGCCCCGGTTCGGGTCCCACATATGAGGGCCAGTGACACTGCCCTCAAAAAAAAAAAAAAGACATAGCCTTGGGGACCAGCAAATGACCCAAGTTCAAAATGAGCAAATCTTACAAATCTTATGAAAAATACTTTTAAGAAAGGTAGTGAGCCATGATCAATAATAAAAATGATTTCACTCCATATTCAAATTTCTTTATGTTATAATTGGCACAATAATTGAATGTAGGTATAGTCAGGATTATCAAAAGAATATCAGAAATAGTAATATAAATTATAAAAAACATACATATATGAATCAAAAATTGAGAAGTGAAACAAAAAGAGATCAATAAAATATTGGATATAAGTATATATTGGGTTGTCGGAAAAGTCATGACGTATTTTTTCTGTTTTTCATTGCAAAAAATGCGTCATGACTTTTCCGACAACCCAATATTTGGATAGTTAAAACTCCATAGAGTTATAAAGTCTGTACAATAGTTGATACAAAAGAACGAGTACATTTAATGGTAATACAGTGGCATTCTCTCTAAGGCATAAAGATACGTGTGTGTGTGTGTGTGTGTGTGTGTGTGTGTTAAATTTTCTTCATGTATTCATGTAACATAGTGTCAAGAGCAAATCTAAATAGTTGGTAGACACACTAAATACATGTTTATTATAGTAGTTGAACAAATTCTGTGTAATACTGCTTTATGGCAATTTTGTAGACAATGCACCATGTAATGAAGAAAGATCTGTAAAACAAAACAGACCCTTCTCTTTTCTGAAATAACATATAATTCACACTTTTTACTAATGTAAAAATTGTTGAAGGTAGAGAAAATACTCTGTTCTACCATATTATAGAAATCATTGCAGATGGATACAATTGAAAACCCCACACCTAGGGGTAGAATTTGTTGGAATTTGGTGACAGGGGAAAACATGTGTTGAATCAAGTAGCAGATAATAGGTTGTAAAATTGCCACATAGATTAATCATAGAAATCTATGAAGCATCAGCAAAACAGCAAACTATGTCACATAGACATTTAGATTCTATTAAAATTAGTTGGCAAACAACACATTACACAATTCCCTGATTTCTGCAGCCTAAGCTGCTCTTTGTTTTCTAATATATTTTTCTTAAGATGTTTTAGTTGCAGCTTGACTTTACGAGCAACATTTTGTTCTTTATTATCAAATTAAAAATATCTAAAGATATAAATAGTTGCAGAAATTCTTGTTGCCTAAATATCACTCATATAGGGAAATTATCTAAAGAGAGTTTTGCAATCATGGTGGTGGCTGTCATAATCCGGCCTGTGAATTTGAGAGGTGCAAGACACCAACAAAGCATCTCAAGAGGAATTAAACTATTGTTTCCAGATTTTCAGTTATTTGCACTGTATGTAATATTGGTAATATTACTGTACTTGAAACTTTGTGAAACATTAACTGATCACGACGATTATTGCATGAGGTAGTTTGTTCAAGGAAACAGAGTGGTTTGTTATCCTAGCCATGAAAATTACTTACGTAATGAATTGCTCATCTTCACAGGCTTGGAATAGAAACAATACAAATGTCACATTTGAACTAATTTTACCATTTTATGAGTTTTCCTGTGAGCCATTCATTATATTCAGTTTTGCAGTTGATCTCAGTCACTGGAGTTCTTGAACATTTTTCTTAGAAAAGGAGCTTTCCACTTTTTTCTTTATTGCTCTGTGCACAGAGGAATAAGCTTCACCTTAAACAAACTAAGGACCCAATTGTCACATTATCAGCTGTATGTGGGACATGAGTCAAAAGGTCATAGCTTTTCATGCCATGCACAACACACTGGGCAACTGTCCAAGTCCCGGTGCTAGCTGTTCTTTTTATGTTGAAAGGAAGGATTCTGCAGGGGGGAAAAAAAGACTACTATATACTCTAATTTAAAAATTCTGAGACATCCAGTAAGGTTCATTATATCTTGAATCTTTGAAGTAAATGTTACATTGAGCTAAAAACTTAATTTTCTTTATGCATTTCTTGCCTGTTTATTATGGCTTATGATCACAATAGGCAAGAGAAAGGCAAAATGTTGACTATGCTTGCTTAGGGTTAGGGTGATGGAGGAGTGAGGGATAATAGCTAAAGTGTACAGTATTTCTTGAGGTGATGAAAATGTCTTAAAATTGATTGTGGTGATGGTTGCAGAATTCTGTGAGCATGTTAAAAACCACTAAATTGAGCACATTAAGTGGGTGAATTGTATGTTACATAAATTATATCTCAAAGAGGTGTTAAAAACTTCTTTCAAAGCAGTTTTCAAAAAGTATTGTCTCATTAGTAAGATGGATAATGAATATATGTCAAATTCTTAATATGTCCAAATCAGTGTCCTAAATGCAGTATGTATATTTAATGCTTTTCATGTAATCCTATTATCTCATTTAATCTCACCATAACCTTATGATGTTGGTTTATTATTATTACTGCTATTATTATTTTCATTTATTGATAAGAAAACTTCAACAAGGATACATAACTGAATTAGATATCTTCTCCTGAGTGAAAAGCAGTACATTAAATAAAGTGGGACATATGTAGTGATAGTTATCCTTAGAAACACAGTTCAGTTTTTAATAACTTCCTGAAGCACTGGGCAAGCGCTTCCTGTATACCATCTTCTCCCAGGCTTAAAAGCATCGTGTAAACCTTTCAGAGAAAAATGGCTCCAAATGACATAATTGATAAATAACAAAAACACACTTGTAAAGCAATTCTAAAATAGCTCCTACATTTCTTTCTAGAAATCACAAGTTCTGTGTATTCGTTTGTAAATGCACTTTAAAACTCAGTTTGGTTCATCAAAGAACCAGGTTTCCAGCGGGCTTAAATATTCAAGTGAGGTTTTTGTATGTGGTATGAGTTTATGTATCTAAGAAAATAAAAATAATACATGATGCATGATTTCCAGAGTTAGAAATAAAAATAAAAGTTGATACAATTAGGTACTGACAAATTACTTTGTTAATTTTTGAAACAAGTCATCTATCCTGGGTTTTATTTTTGCAATTTTAACTTTCAGGTGAGCTTTAAAAGATAGATTTGTTAAAGTACGCAAGAGGTCATTGCAAACACTTATGGGTAGGAAATAAAGTCCAACTGAACTCTGAGCTGAAAAGTCATAAATCAAAGATTCTTCCTCAATCTCTCATGGATTGCATGGTCTTTCACACATCTAGGCCTCTTCTTATGTTGTCTCCAACTTTTATCTCCGGTTTAAGTGCTTTCTTAAATTTTGTTTTTCACTCATTTCTACCACTGATCACAACACCCTTCTTTATTTTTTTAAACATTTTTTCAATTTATTTTATTTTAATTTTTAAAGATTTTTATTAAAATATAGCTAACATATAATATTATATTAGTTTCAGGTATATACCCATGTACACCATAGTTATTCTATATCTGTACCTAAAGAAATGATCAACATAAGTCCAGCAATCATCTGACAATGAACCAAGTTATCATAATATTATTGACTATATGCCTTATGCAGTATATTACATCCCTATGACTTATTTATTTATACCTGGAAATTTGGACATCTTATTCTTCTTTGCCTTTCCCCCCCTTTAAAATTTTTTCAATTACAGTTGACATTAAATATTATTTTATATTATTTTCATGTGTACAGCATAGTGGTTAGACATTTATATAATTTAAGAAGTGATCCCCTGACTAGTATAGTATCCACCTGGCACTATACATAGTTATTACCATATTATTCACTATATTCCCTATGCTTTACATCCCATGACTATTTTGTAACTACCAATTTGTACCTGTTAATCCTTTCACCTTTTCACCCTGCCCCCCAACACTCTGCCATCTAGTACCCAATTGCACCATACATAGTTATTACAATATTATTAACTATACTCCTTATGCCATACCCTACATCCCCATTACTATTGTGTAACAACCAATTTGTACTTCTTAATCCCTTCTCCATTTTCACTTACTCCCAACTCCCCACGCATCTGGCAACCATCAATATGTTCTCTGTATCTATGAGTTTGTTTCTGTTTTGTTTGTTTATTTTGTTCTTTGAATTCCACATGTAAGTGCAATCTCATTGCATCTGTCTTTCTCTGTCTGACACTCCACACAGCACAATACCCTACAGCTCCAACCATGCTACCACAGATGGCAAGAAACTGTTCCTTTCCCTGGCTGAGCAATATTCCATTATATATATATATATGTACCACTTCCTCTTTATCCATTCTTCCATTGACAGACACCCAGGCTGCCTCCATATCTTGGCCACTGTAAAAAATACTGTAAATGAATGTATGGATGCACATGTCCCCTCAAAGTAAAATAGCATTTAAGTTTCTTTAGATAAATGCCCTGAATTGGGATTACTGGGTTCTTTACTGGGTCTTTGTCTCCTGTTATAGCCTTTGTTTTAAAGTCTGTTTTGTCTGGTATGAGTATTGCTACCCCAGCTTTTTAATTTTTTTTTATTCCCATTTTCATGAAATAACTTTTTCCATTCCTTTACTTTTTGTCTCTGTGTGTCTTTTGATCTGAAGTGAGTCTCTTGTAAGCAGCATACATAAGGGTTTTGTTTTCTTATCCATTCAACCCTCCTATGTCTTTTGAGTAGAGCATTTAATCCATTTACATTGAAAGAAATTGTTGATAAATATGTAGCTAATGCCATTTTATTCATAATTTGATTCTTTTTTCCACCTTAAAGAAATTCCTCAAATATTCCTTGTAATACTGGTTTGGTGATGATTAACTCTTTTAGCTTTTTCTTGTCTGGGAAGCTCTTTATCTGTCCTTCAATTCTAAGTGACAGCCTTGCTGGATAGAGTAATCATAGTTGTATGTCCTTGTTTTTCATCAGTTTGAATATTTCCTGCCAATTCCTTCTGTCCTGCAAAGTTTCTGTTCAGAAACCCACTGACAATCTTATAGGAGCCCCCTTATAAGTTATCAGTTGCTTTTCTTTTGCTGCTTTTAGGATTCTCTCTTTGCCTTTAACCTTTTACATTTAAATTATAGTGTGGCTTGGTATGGGCCTGTTTGGGTTTATCTTGTTTAGAACTCTGTGTTTCCGTGACTTGTATGTCTATTTCCTCCTTCAGGTTAGGAAAGCTTTCAGTCATTATTTCTTCAAATAGGTTTTCAATCCTTTGCTTTCTCTCTTCTCGTTGTGGTACCCCTATGACGATTGTTGTTATGCATGATGTTGTTCCAGAGGTCTCTTAAACAATCCTGTTTTCCAAATTGTTTTTTGCTTTTGCTGTTCTTATTGGGTGTTTACTGCTACCTTGTCTTCCAAATCATTGATTTGGTCCTCTGCTTCATCTAGTCTGTTGGTGATTCCTGCTAATGCATTCTTCATTTCAGTTATTATAGTCTACACTTCTGATTGATGCTTTCTTATGGTTTCTGTGTCCCTTTTTATGCTTTCTATTTCTTTATTGAAGTTCTCACTAAGTTCCTTGAGCATCCTTATAACAATTATTTTGAAGTCTGTCTCTAGTAGTTTGCTTGCCTTCATTTTGTTTAGTTCTTTTTCTGTAGTTTTCTTCTGTTCTTTTATTTGGGATGTATTTCTTTGTTTCTTCATTTTGGCTGCCTTTCTGCTTGTTTTTCTGTATTAGGTAGGGCTGCTATGTCTCTAGTCTTGGCTGGGTAGCCTTATGTAGTAGGTGTCCTGTGGGATCCAGTAGCACAGCCTCCCTGGCCACCTGCACTGAGTGCTCCCGTAGTGTCCCTTATGTGGGTTATGTATGTCCTCCTGTTATAGTTGAGCTTTGGTTGCTATTGTTACATCAGTGGGTGGGATAGACCCTCAGGCTGATTTTCTATAGGATTTGGCCACATCCACAGCTTACTATCTCCTATGTGGGAAGCTTACACCACTGAGTGGGATTCAACCCAGTAGACTCTAGTGCCTGTTGAGACTGCCCTTTGTGTGTGTCGTGGGGCTAATTGGGTGGTGCTCTGCTGTGATCTGAAGTTGACCTCTGGGAATGTTGGTTTTGGGGCCACTTGCAAGGAGCTCTGGTGCAAGCTTAGGTCAACCACTGCCTGTGATGGACCTCTGAGTATCTGGTAAGATTTAAAAGTGACCTGCAGTTGTTTGCTTACCCTAGAAGGGTTGTGGGAGAGGCTATGCTGCAAACCAAGGACATTTGCCACCAGTTCCAGGATTAGGGTAGCTCTGCTATGAAATGCCAGGACACCCCAAGGCCTGCTACCACCTGCCAGCTCCCTTAAGTTTCAGCCACTGTTAAAGACTTGTGCAGTACACAAGTTGGGCGAGGCAGGGTCTCAGGGAATCACTAGAGTGGGAAGAGTTGTGGTCAGCAGGTTAATATAAATTCTACTTGGTACCAGTGCTGACCTGAAGCTACTCAGCAAAAGTCTGAGAGCACCCTGGGGCCAGTTGCCACCTTCCTGGGGTCTGTGTGACTCTGATAGTTTTTTGTTTTTTTTTAAGATTTTTTTTTTATTGGGGAATTGGCGGAGGAGAACAACATTGGGGAATCGGGGAAGGGGAACAGACAAGTTGCTGTCTTTTTGTTCTTCAGTTTAGTTGTGGAGGATGTTGCTTCACTGTTGGTATTGTCATTGCGCTCTTCCCGGATGAGGCAGATGGGTCGCTGGCCTCTGGATGTCGCTCACTGCGGCTATTGGCAGCTCATGCTTGGCTGCCAGCTGCTCGCGCTGGCTGCGGCCACTCACTGTAGCCTATGGCAGCCCACTGCAGCAGGGGCTGCAGCCCACACCATCACCGGGGCTCGCACAGCCCAGCTCCAGGTGGAGCTGTTGTTAGCTGTAGAGGGCAGTGTCACTGGCCCTCATGTGGGATCCGAACCGGGGCCGCTGGCATCCCAAAACCAGCGCTTAACCAATGCGCCACTCGGCCGGCCTGACTCTGATAGTTTTCCAAGAAGGAGTACAATGCAGGCAGGGTTGGCTGTTCTTAGAGAACATACCTCCAGCGTTGGGGTAGTTGGGTGGAGCAGGGTCCCAATGACTCAGCAGGGCATAGCTGTGGTGCTCGCCAGACCAATAAGATTCAGATTTGGCCATGTGTGGACAGGCTCAACATAAAAACGATGGCACCTGCCTGTCAGCTGCGGGGAAGAAGGACCTCCTCACAGGGAAATAGCAACTGTCCTCCATCCCTCAACCTGAAGCAACACAACTCAGTCTGCCCCCCATATATCTTCTGTACACCCCAAATTACTGTCCCTCCACTGGATCACAAGGCCTGGGAGTAAGAGAGTCTGTGTGTGGGCCTTTTAAGAAGACTCTGGGTTTCCCACCGCCTTCCATTTCACCTGGATGGTCAGAATCCCCACTGTTTATCACAGCCATATGTTATGAGGGCTTCTCTTCCTGGCTGGGGAGGCCAATGTGGGATTGGGGTTTCTCACTCTTCTGGGGGGAATCTCTATGCCTGAGATGTCCCTCCTGGTTCTCAACTGCCACAAGGAGGTTTG
This sequence comes from Aselliscus stoliczkanus, assembly GCA_033961575.1. NCBI lineage: Eukaryota > Metazoa > Chordata > Mammalia > Chiroptera > Hipposideridae > Aselliscus > Aselliscus stoliczkanus. The sequence goes on from CM066731.1 coordinate 139,369,814, forward strand.
GGGTTAGCCAATTCCACATCTCTGCTCCTCCTACCAGTCTTGATGTGGCTTCTTTATATCCTTAGTTATAAAACTTCTGTTCAACCAGACTTCAGATGGTTCTCCAGATCGAATGGTCTATAATTTAGTTGTGATTTTAATTTGTTTACGGAAGGAAGCAGACACATTGTTTATCTATTCCACCATCTTGGATCTCCTATTTATCTGCTTCTTTTGTGTACAAATATGGCAGCATCAGTTTCAGTTTTATTTTATATCCTAAGCTCTATACAGTGGCTAACTATAGATTGTGCCTTTAATTCTGAATCTTGAAAGAAGGAATCTGATGAGTCACTGCTAAGCTAATGGATTGTCTAATTTTGGGCCAAATTATATCCCATCCATGGCCAAGGGTGTAGAATCCTGTAGCACACAAATGTGCCCCTCCAAAGGTCTACGGACAGAGTATGTTTCTAGAAGGAGCCCTGGGATGGGCATCCATAATGACATATTTGAGAAAAATACACTTTTTCATTTTTTAAATCTGAGATTGCAGCCTGAAAGAGTCAGAAGGCCGTATTTCCAGAAGAGCTTTAGCTTTTTGTTCTTTAATATAGGTTACTTGTAAAGAAAGCAATATTTTATGATTGGAACTATTGCAAAATATCAACACTAATATAAAGTGTGACCTCAGACTTAAAATTTATGTATGAGAAAATAGAATTCCCCTAAATAAGAATTAAAATGAAAAATCAAAAGGAGGCAAAATTACTAGAACATTTTCTAGCCAATCTTTTGCATATTAGGACACATAATCACAATATGTCTATTATAGGGAAATGATACACACACATACATAAATGTGTTAATAAAGACTAGGATCCTGCCATGTTTCCTGAGATGTACACCTGTTTTACTCAAATGTGCGTTAGTCTTGGCTCAAGTTTTCAAAGTTAAAAGGAAATAAATCTTACAAAACAACAGCTCACAAGAATTATAATAGCAACCTTCAGACATTTACCAAAATATTATATTTTTTGGCCGGCCAAGTGGCGCATTGGTTAAGCGCTGGTTTGGGGATGCCAGCGGCCCCGGTTCGGATCCCACATGAGGGCCAGTGACACTGCCCTCTACAGCTAACAACAGCTCCACCTGGAGCTGGGCTGTGCGAGCCCCGGTGACGGTGTGGGCTGCAGCCCCTGCTGCAGTGGGCTGCCATAGGCTGCAGTGAGTGGCCCGCAGCCAGCGTGAGCGGCTGGCAGCCAGCGTGAGCTGCCAAGAGCCGTGATGAGCGACATCCAGAGGCCAGCGACGATCGATCTGCCTCATCCAGGAAGAGCGCAATGATGATACCAACAGTGAAGCAACATCCTCCGCAACTAAAATGAAGAACAAGAAGACGGCAACTTGTCTGTTCCCCTTCCCCGATTCCCCAACGCTGTTCCCCTCCACCAATTTCCCAATAAAATCTTTAAAAAAAAAAAAAAAATATTATATTTTTTTTAGTTACCACACAGAGTTAACCACACTCATCCTCAAGCACATAGCTGGTGTATTCAAAGTAATTCAATTTGCTTTTGTATTTGGTGAAGATTATTCCATTGGCAAAATTTCAAATGCCAGAGAAAGTTCTTTATTATATTTAGAAATTTAACATGAGCTATAGCCTTTTTGGCAAGAATTTATATTCTGTAAGGGAAGTACTAAACTTCTATCATAGTTCTACTTCAATCATGTCTTGGGTAATGACAAGAATGGAAGGTACTGATGTTCCTTGCAGAGAGCATCTAAGATAAAGTGATCAGTTCTTCTAAACCTGGATTCTAGAATGAGAAATTATGAAGAGAAAAAATAAGGGCTACTAAATAAATGTTTTCAAAGGGCTAAAATTATTTTTCCAAATTTGTATACTGTCCAGGTTAATAGAAGTACAAACTCTAACACCTGCTTTCCAGACATGCACAGCTATTAGGAATGTGTGGGACTATGCATCTTTACCTGTTAATCCAACCCCTAAAAAGTGGTATTTTGGGGGGATGGTGTAGGGGGAGTGGATTGTTTGTTTATTCTTATCCCAGTGTAGGAAAGTTTTAGAATTTTTCAGTAATTGTCATTTAAAAAGTGAATAGGGCCAGCCGAGTGGCACGGTGGTTAAGAGCTGGCTTGGGATGCCAGCAGCCCTGGTTCGGGTCCCACATATGAGGGCCAGTGACCCGGCCCTCAAAAAAAAAAAAAGTGAATATAACAAACTAAGTTCTTGTGTATAACCCAAGATAATTAATTTGTTTATTTAAAAATATTTGCATCCAATAAGAACCATTACTTATAGGCTGGATGGTTGCACACAAGCTATATAATTTGTTTAAGCTTTTTCATTTTTAAATTGATAGCTTTGGCATTTAATAGACTGACAAAAATACAGAGTGGCATTTAGATACCACTAACAAGTGATACTCATTAGATGGGGAGAAGGATTGTAAACTAAAATGTTTGAAGTATTATATTTTTAATATTTGAAATGTTATGTAGCACTAAGAAAAGTCTTTTAAAAATTAGTTGGAGTCCTAAAATAAATCTATTAGTGTCTGAAATTATCTTGTCCATTTTTCTTTCTGGGGAACACGAAAAAAAGGTAATGTTTTTTAACTGAAAGAATACAGGGTAAGAATTGGAATCAATAGACATTTCCTATTTTTCTTACCTGTTTACTTGAGGCACTCGTGTACTTTAGACAAATGGTAGAAGAAACGTCTTGTAAGGTTTTCTTTATAGATGGAGTTCTAACCTTTGTTTGCATGTAGTTAGAAAGTAAAAAAAAAATCCTGTTAGACCTCTCAAGATTCTTTCTTGGACAATAGAATGAAGTGCATGGAGTTGAGTAGAGAAATTCAGGCTTTGACAACCAAGACCTTGGTTCAAATCTTATTTTTGCTATTTGCTAACTGTGTGTTACTTGGAAAGTTACTTGCCTGCTTCTGTGAGTCTTTTGATCTTATAAAAAGATAAGATAATAGATTATGTGACAACATGCAAACAGACCCAACATGTGTTTGTGCTGAATACACATTACTTCCTTATCCTTAACCTTTTTCTTATCTCTACAGAAGAAATGGGACAGAGGCCATCTCACATTGTAATCTCTTTGGGGCAAGAGAACAATTATATTTTTCTTTCTATCTTTCAAATATTAGCCTGGCACCTTATTCACAGTAGGCAATCTATGGATTAAGTTAAATTAAATTCACTACTTATATTAAGCATATAATTGGTAATTGGACAATGTATAATGGGTTAGTATTTTCCTGGGATACAAGGCCCAAGAGGATAAAAAAAGAGGGACAAGGAACATTTTCACATCATAAAATTAAAACTATACTTTGGGTTGATAGTATTTAAAGAAAATTAATTGATCAAATTCTGTGCCATCCAAGCTTATTGTCTTTCTATAACTTTTTGTGACCTTGATAAATTACTTGAGTCCTAACTTGCAGTTTCTGCATTTAGAAACCAAAAGAATTGAATAGTTAACCAGGTAATGTTCAAATTACCTTTGATTAAAAAAATATTTTAATTATGTAATTTATAAATACTGAAAGTGTTTCTGTAGTAGTTGGTTCTCTCATGCTGTCCTGCTATATGTACGAGTATATTCTGTGTTAGCACACTGTAAAGAATTGTAAGGAGTGAAATGAATGTCTGAGAATTCCCTAAGGAAAAAAAAAAAATGTTAGTCTATTGTTATATGCTACATGGTCTCTCAATACTTAGGAAAGTTTTCTTAAAAATTTTTTTTAATATAATTTCAGTTCAGTTTTCCTAATTCCTTTCTTAGTAGAAAAAAAAAAGACAAAAAGACTAACAGTAATAATTAAGATTTATTTAGTACTCTGTGCTATTGCAAAATGTACTTACCTGCCATGTTTCATTTGATAATTCTGGTAATATTTTGTGATAAATATTATTACAATTTGCAAAATCAAATTGAAACAAAACAACCCCACAATGTATCTCGTTTCATTCATATACTTGAAGACTGCTAGAAATACTTAAACTAAGTTTTTTCCTTGAGAGAACATTGCAGTAACAGGCCATTTCTGAAAGCTAAATTTTTTGGCAATTGCTTTTGAACTTAATTAGTGGATGTTTTCCTGATATGGAAAAGTTGAGTCATAGATGAATTTAGGGAAGAAAATACATCATTTATAATCTAAATACTCGAGGACATTTATGATAAGCAGATTATAATATTCCCTTTTACTCTTACAAAATTTTTGTATTAAATTTTGAAAATACTTTATGTGAGTACATGTACGTGTATGTGTGAAAAATGTGTCTATTTGAAAGAATTCAAACTCATCACTCATCTGAAGAAAGAAAATTAACAATAACTTTTAAATTCCCTAGGCCCTCCCAGGTCTTATCTCCTTCTATTCCCAAATAAATGATATACTCTGAATATTATGTATCTTATTGCATTGTGTCTCTATAGTCAACCCAACCTCACTTCATGCATGTGAACATAAATCAGGCAAAGATTGTTTGGTTTTGTATGATTTTGAACTTTATATAAATGAAACCACACTGTATTTTTATAAACCTAAAATTTTTCAATTTTATGTTCAAAAGCTTTGTAAAAGTGATGTCTGTGGCTATATGTCACTCATTTTCACTACTGTATAATATTTTGTTTATAAATATACTAATATTTACATTTGTGTTCATCTGTAGATTAGTTATATATAGATCTACATATATTTTCATAATTGAGATCAAAGTATATCCATAATTGATATGGCATCCTCTCATTCTTGGATATTTTCAAAACAAACAAAAGGCAATCAAAAATGTTGTCAATTTGTCAGGCAAAAATTTGTATTATATTTTTATTTCACATGCATTAGTAAAATGAATGGCAATTCATTATTTGTTTTCTCCTTTTTTTATAAAATACATATGCATATAAATTGCCCTTTTAGTCCCACTATATACTTATTTTACATATATATTATATATATATGTAAAATATATATAATATATATTTATACTTTTTTTTAAAGGAGGCAGAACTAATAATTTTCAGTGACTCATTTAATCATGCAGATGGTGCCAACCATAAAATGGTTTGTTTTCTGAACTGAATTGATTACTTTCTTGCAAAAGAACCCAGGGAAAATGAATTCTAAGTGATGTGACTTGTCCAATTCCCAGGGGCATAATTTTTTCATTAGGAAGTTATTTTTGGTGATGGAGTTTTCAGAATAAAATATTTATATATCTGAAAAGTCAGTTTTCACATGCAAATTTACTCTTCTACATTATATAAAGAGTCCAGTTGTGGAATTGCCTCATATTTTTTCATCACTGACATTTCAATATCCTTTTTATTTCTTTCTAATCTCTTTTTCTGTTCTACTCAGCCTATGCAAACCAGCAAATGTTGGACCCAGACCAAATTTCAAAAGATATTTATTTACTTAATGTTTTTTCCCCTTCTACAAATGAATAAGAATTGCTATAGAAAGCCCAAACATATGTTTTAAATCTTAGCATTCCATCCAAGACACTCAGTTTTCTTTTCTAATGACTTCTCTCGTATTCCTATGCATTTAAAACCACTCCAATTTCTACTCACTCAGTGTAGTGATCTTTTACTAATCGTAATTAGTTTTACTACAGATACTCACTAACAAACAGAGGTTTTTAAGCATGTTCAAATAGATGATACGTTTCAGTATTTTATTGATGTTTAGTTCAAGGACAATGGATTGGAGTCTGATCATCCTGGATTAAAAGTCCATCTTTACCACTTTCTAGCTGTGTGATGTAATACTTAATAGTTGTGTAGGATTGTCAGAAAAGTCATGACATATTTTTTTCTATTTTTCGTTGCAAAAATGCATCATGACTTTTCTGACAACCAGTATAACACCAGGCACTTCTCTGAGCTTCATTATTGTGAAGATTCAATGAAATAATTATAAGAAGAGTTTAGCACAATGAATGCCAAAGTGGAAGCCCCCACTAACTTTGCTATCGTGTCATATAAACATTTTTTTATATTTTATTTGCCATCTTTTGGGAGAGGAGACCAAAAAACATATTTAAAGCAAACCAAAACAAACAAGAAAAACCCTCCAAACCACACATAGCTTATTTAAAGAAATATGTGCCAATTTTAATTGCTAGCTTAGTGGAGTTACTATTTTTGGATATTTATGTTTCTGTTGTCATTAGAATAAACCCCGAGGAAATGGTTTCCAATGTGTGTTTCATAGATTCTGAAAATTCTGCAGACTTAACGTGGAGACTCATAGCAGCAAAGTCTAAATGGCTAGAATCCTGTCTCTTCTCTGCCAGAGCAATGCCACTTTTGTCCTTTTTATGTAAAGAGAGCATTTTGTTGTTTGTAGGAGGCTGCTATTTTGCTTCCAGATGTGAAAACCTGTCTGCGATTGATCCCTCAACTCTGATCCTATCAGAGATTTTGGACAATGAGCAGGGGGAGCCATACAATTCTTGGATCCCATGCAGAGTGGAAATGCAGGGCCCCTTGCTGAAAAAAGATTAGTATTTCAAGACAGTGACTGCAGAGCATTAAACCAAGTCTGGGGTCTTCTAAGTGTGGGGCCCTCGGGGATTACATAGGTTGCACACCCATGAAGCAGTCCTGAAGATGGGACAGAAATGGGCCCAGGGAGGCACATATGTGTAGAATCCTACTGCTGGGGCTGAGACAAAGTTCATAGGAAGGGAGGCAGCACGCTGTCAAGTGCTCATCGGAATCTGCGGGTTCCTCTTCCCCACTATTGCCACCAGTACTGCTGAGCTTCTCAGCGGTTAACTAACATGCTAGCAGCATTTTACAGGAATCATTCCACCATAGCCCTATTCTGATGGAAAACAACACAAAAGTAAGCCAGCTTTCACATGTCACTAGGAGAAATTGAAAGTATTTGAATGGCTGTTTATCGATTACGTATGTTCTTAAAGTGCTCTCTGCTTCATTAAAAAAATTAATGAAATGGGGCCGGCGGAGTGGCGCGGTGGTTAAGCGCTGGCTTGGGAAGCCAGCGGCCCCAGTTCTGGTCCCACATGTAAGGGCAAGTGTGACACTGCCCTCAAAAAAAAAAAAAAATAATGAAATATTTTAAAACACTCATTTAAAACTGCGGACACTGACTCTGGGAGTCATCCATGCCCTAGTAGAGTCAGCTGTGCATGAGTGTTCAGACAGCTGCTTCATGGTTAATTTTTTATGCAAGCACAAGTATAAGTCGTGCATTACTTTGGACTGAAGGCCCAGGAAAATCAAAGCTAATGCCCTAATGATGCACAGCACATATGATGATGTTAAAGCTTTGAATTTGTGTCTCTAGCTTAACTTCAGATAAAAGTTCTTGTGGCAAAACAAAACAGGCAAACAAATGAAGGTTTCTTTTCTAGTCAAGAGTTCCTTTTTTCAACCTCTTTCTCCAGGGCCTACTTGAAGGATGTCATACCTGAAAGATTTGCATTTTTCATTATCTATAAGATTTGATTTAGAAGACTTACTCTTTGGGATATCAGGCTGCCAGTTGTCAGATACCTCCTGATTTTTCTTTGTTGGGCTATTCCCTTGCAATATGGAAGCAGTATTGCAAAGAATCTTCCTTATCAGGGGGCTCTCATCAAATAACACAAAATTAAAACAATAAGCTTGAAACTAGTTAGAGAGTTACAGCATTACAACAGCTGACATAAGCTCCAAACCCCTTTATTTATTGATCTGGATGCTGTGCTGCTCCTCCATGATTTCCCTTCAGGCCTGAAGCACTCATTCCCCAGCTGCAAGAAGGATATCCACTCAAGGTTTGCATCTGAGCTCCTCCCTGGGAATTGCTCTAGCCTTGGAGAGCGGTCTTCCCAGGGAAGCCTGCTTAGCTGACTAGCACAGAGTATAAAGGCTGATCTCACCCCAACTGGGAACACCTCTGAAGGCTATACCAACTTGAAAGCTTCCTGTAGCTCTGGCTGAAGCTTTTGTTTTACCTGTATCACAGCCTCTCCCTCAGCCCAATCTTGTTTTCTTTCCTTACTCCCACAGATGTTAATTCCAACTGCAGGAACAGCTACTTAATTTGTGGCACCCAATGCAAAATGAAAATACAGGCCCCTTGTTCAAAAATCAGGAAAAAAGTTCCAATAGAATTACTAAAATATTAAGCTTTTACCTTCTCTCCACTTGCCTGTTGTTGTTTTTTTTTTAAATTTGCTACTTGATATCATTCTAAGAAAGAAAAATTGAGCATTTAACTTATTAGCATGAATTTCACTGTTCACCTTTGTATTGTACACTGCTTGCTTTAAGTACAAACACAAGAGCATTTCATTTTATGCAGAATCACTGAAATTACACAATTCACTTTTTCATGCCTATGCATACATGGATGTATGTCTTTCCTTTGTGCTTGCTTTATATTTTTATATACTACTCTGCAAGGAACTTGGCCCATAGGAATTGCATAAGAAAAAGTGAAGGCATAATTTAGACAATCATGGGTTGGGAGTTACGGAGAACTCAAAATGTTGTTCCAAAAAAATCTTTTTTTTCCCTGAAAAATCTTTATTAGCTGTGATTCCATACTAATAGAAGGTCCACTAGAGAGCAGAAATATTGGTTGCCTTTTAAAAATTCCAGCCAGCATAGAGTATTATTTATAAAAAACATTTAAGACATCTAATACATTTTGATTGGGCATAATATTTAGGTAATATGAGCAGTAATGGAAATAGTAAGTATTTGTATCAAAATAATCCAATTTGGAAAATAGAAATTTTAATTATTTATGGGCTAGATAAATGAGATTGGAACCTATTCTTTATGAGGTAATATGCACCTTTGTGAAGTCCTTTACCAAGTCTCAAAAATAATGAGTTACGTGCAGTATCATTTGTCACCGCTTATAAGAACCAGAAAGTTAGGAGAATTTTCACCATTTCAATGCTACATACTTTATTTCCAAGGTATATCTTTAGTCTATATATCAGTTCTATTATACTTCATTAACAGAGATAGAAATATATTTATCAGAAGCATTACCATCATAACTTTAGTGGAAATAAAATATAGGAATAGAATCTTTTGAGGAATATTTTAAGTTATATTATTTGGAAGGAAGTATTGACATCCACATTTTAATTATCTTAAGAAAGGCAATAAAGTACAATAATTCTGTTTATAAATCAGTACTACTTATATCAGATTAATTAATTAAAGTCATATTTATATGATTTTTTAACTGAATTCAACAAAGATATTACATTTGAGCTTATCTCTAAAGTAAAAAAAATGTTCTGCATTTTATTGGCTAGAAAAGAGTATCCTTTTCAGAGGTGTTTCACCACCAATATTCAGTTTGCACATCCACGAAATCTCTTGGAATAAGGCAAGCCTGGACATACTAACCCTTTAGGGCTTTTGATCTTCCCTTTATGGTTAAATCTTAATGATAAAAGTTTTCACTACCCAAGTAGAGTCTTACTTTACCTGGTATATAGACAATTACCTTTCACACTAGAATCACAATTGTGATCCTAATTACCTTAATAACAGATGTTTGTTTCCTATTTAGAAACATCAACATGGTTTCTTTAGCTTCAAGTTAACATAAAAAGGGACATTTTCAGGAAATCATCATATAGTTTTAACTTAATGTTTTCTTTAGCAAGCAGCATTTACAGGTTCTTAATATGGTATCATTGCTCTTTCTAGAACATTAGCTCTGTTTACTCTTTTTGATTTCTAGGTTTACCTATTGTTCTAAGTCATACCACCTTAATATAGTAGAAGATCCTATAAACAAGTATTACTGCGGGAGAATAGGAAGTCAACCCAAACCTATCCATTTTTCTATCTTTGATGAATCTTAAGTCTTAGGCTACTCATCATTACAAAAATAGACTTATTTGTGCTTAGGGAAATGAAACCAAATTCAAATATTTAAAAAATGAACGTATAGGAAAGTACATTTTAAAGTTCTTTTTCAGGTTAGGTCAAAATTGAATAAAATAATTTATTTCAAGTATATTGAAATCATCAGCCATGAAAATTTTGATTCAGTATCATGTAAAAAAAAGTCCTGTTTAATGATGGAAGCAACAAGTTAAGGAAAAGCAAGATGGGCCAGGACCCAAAGGTGGGACTAATTGATGGAGCAGATCTATAAACTGTATCTACACCTGTATATCAGTGTCTGTATCTATACCTAAAGTCATTACCATGGAAAACAATAAATACAGGATGAGAGGTCGGTGAATATTATGCATATATAGAGCCAATCCAGGGTGGGGGCAGGGGGATAGAGGATAGGTTGTTGAAATTAGCCAGCTTTGCTTCCCTCAATCTGTGAGAGGTCAGAAGCAGGATCTTGGGCATTAACAAAACTTTCATACTGGGCAATATAGAATAGAGAATGAAAACACCAAGAATAAGAACAAAATCTTACATTCAACAAAGGTAGAACATTTTATTAAAAGTATAATCAGAGTTACATTATACTCAAAGACTTAGAAGTACAAAGATAGAATGACCATGCGGTTTCATATAGATGAGCATGCGGGGGGGTCCAGCCTCTGCGGAGTCCAGGGATTCCCTCCGGTGGGATGGAGTCGGAGAGGAAAAAAAGAAAGAAAAGAAAAAGAAAGAGAGCGGAGACACCGGAAAGAGTTTCTCAGGAGCGTCTCAATTTATTGTTACAGCATGTTTCCCTTTTATAGGGACTCTTGACCATTACCTCAATTACAAGTTATGTTTCACATGAGTTTGATGTTTTTTTTTCTTTCTCAGGGTTTTCAGTCTTTACTTCCTTGTAATTATTCTCCCCAGGGTAAACTGTGACCTATTCTACATTTAAGGATTATCTTATCTTTTAATATGATGTTCTCCTTGCGACACAAACTCAATTTCTACTTATCATCTAAAGAATGGTTACCATGACTACCTTGACTATTTAGTAACTATCCCAAATTCCAGCAGCTAATACACAATCCTAAGACTCACAGGGCGTATACCGAGAGAGACTAGGAATGGCTAAGTCTAAAGTCTATTTTTTTAGTAAATACAATACCTAGTAATCAAAGGGGTCTCATACCTCTCTTATCCTACAGAGGGCTGTGTCTGTTTCTCAGTCAAAGCTTCAGTATCTGTTGCTGCAACAAGGCACAAGGCAAAGGAATTCACACAAGGCTATTGAGTAACATAGCTCATGGTCAGTAAGTGTCTCTTATCGGAACTTTCATGGCCTGGAGACTTTTGGCCTCTGAGGAGACTTTTCACTGATTATCTTAGGCATGTTAGCTCAAATGGCTGTTATCAGCAGTTTCTCACAGCCAGGCTTTTTTGGCCTATGTGGGCAAAGGTCTGTGCCTCAGTTTCCAAGAGGCTTGAGTCCCCAATATCTCAGTTCAGGGGTCCCCATGGAACTACTGCCTAGCTTAGGTTGTCTCCCCTCTTTTCTAGGAGATCTTACCCGTCTTTGGCTGCGTAGTTAGCTTATTGGGGGTATCATAGGAACTTGCCATAAATGCAGTGAGTATATTGTCTCCTATAGGATCTGATGTAGAGGAAAGGCACATGGGTTCACAGGAGTGGAGACTATGACCGACTATGAAACCTTGTCACATATGGGGGCGCTGATGCTCCCAACATGAGCGTATGAAAAATATAGCACATCTTGTTTGGCTCAAGAAGAGATAATAAGCCTAATGGCCCTGAATGGCTTTTCATTACAATTGTTCTTTCTTTCTTTCTTTTCTTTTTTCTTATTTTTTTTTTTTTTAGTTTCAGGTATACAAAAAAATGTAATAGTTAGACATTACATCCCTCACAAATTGACAACGCCCCTCTTTACTACCCCCAGTTTACTACCCCTCTAACATCATATATAGGTATTATAATTCTAGTGACTCTATTCTCTATGCTGTACTCCACATCCTGTGACTACACATACCTATATATATTTAATTATAGTTGACATTCAGTATTATTCAGCTTCAGGTGTACAACGCAGTGGCCAGGCATCTACGCAGTCCCATCTGACACCCTACAAAATATTTACATTATTGATTATATTCACCAAATTAAGCTGTCTTTCATATCCCCTTGGCAATACTGTGACTACCAATTTGTGCTCTTTAATCCCCTTACCTTCTCACTCATCCCCACCCACTCTCAACTAAGAACCATCAGTTTTTTCTCTATATCTCTGAATCTATTTCAGTTTAGTTTGCTCATTTATTCTGTTCTTTAGATTCTACATATAAGTAAGATCATATGGTATTTGTCTTTCTCTGTCTGACTTATTTCACTTAGCATAATATTCTCTAGGTCCATTCAGGTCATTGCAAATATGATTTCATTCTTTTTTGTGGCTGAATAATAATCCATTTTTTAAATGTACCACAGTTTCTTCATCCAGTCATCTACCAATGGGCATTTTGGTTGTTTCCATGTCTTGGCTATTGTGAATAGAGCTACAATAAACATAAGGGTGCATATATCTGGTTGAATTAGTGTTTTGGATTTCTCTGGATAGATATCCAAGAGTGGATCCTGGGTCATAAGGTAGTTCCATTTCCAATTTTTTGACATACCTCCATACTGTTTTCCATAGTGGCTGTATCAATTTGCAATCCCATCAAGAGTGTACAAAGGTTCCCTTTTCTCCACATTCTCTCCAGCACTAGTTGTTTGTTGATTTATTAATGACAGCCATTCTGACAGGAGTGAGGTGGTATCTCATTGTGATTTTTATTTGCATTTCTCTAATGATTAGTGATGTTGAGCATTTTTTTCATGTGTCTGTTGGCTATCTGTATGTCTTCTTTAGAGAAATGTCTCTTCATGTCCTCTGCTCATTTTTTAATTGGGGTGTTTGCTTTTTTGGTGTTGAGTTCTATAAATTTTTTATATAAATCCCTTGTCAGATGTATCACTGGCAAATATCTTCTCCCATTCAGTAGGATACCTTCTTGTTTTATTGATGGTTTCCTTTCTGTGAAAAAACTTTTTAGTTTGATGTTATCTAATCACATATGTTTATTTTTTTCTTTTGCTTCTCTTGCCTGAGAGGATATATCAGTAAAAATATTACTGGAGGTAATGTCTACAAATTTAGTTCCTATGTTTTCTTGTAGGAGTTTTATGGTTTCTGATCTTACATTTAAGTCTTTAATACATTTCAGATTTATTCTTGTATATGGCATAAGGAGGTGGACCATCTTCATTTTTTCGCATGTGTCTGTCCAGTTTCCTCAGCACCACTTACAGAATAGAATCTTTGGAGAAATATAATAAGTTATATTATTTGGGAAAAAGTATTGATACCTACAACTTAATTATCTTAAGAAAGGCAGTAAAGTACAATAATTCTGTTTATAGATTAGTACTACTTAATGTAAATCAGTACTACCAATGTAAATTCTTGCTTCCATTGTCATAGATTAAATGAATTAGTACTACTTAATGTAAATCAGTACTACCAATGTAAATTCTTGCTTCCATTGTCATAGATTAAATGACCATATAGGTATGGATTTATTTCTGGGCTCCATTCTGTTCCATTGATCTATGTGTCTGTTTTTGTGCCAATACCATGCTGTTTTGATTACCATAGCCTTGTAGTATGATTTGATGTTAGGTAGCATGATACCTCCTACTTTGTTCTTATTTCTCCAGATTGCCATGGCTATCAGGATCTTCTACAGTCCCATTTAAATTTTACAATTATATGTTCTAGTTCTGCGAAAAATGTCATTGGTAATTTCATAGAGATTGCGCTGAATCTGTATATTACCTTAAGTAGTATGGACATTTTAACTACATTAATTCTTCCTATCCATGAGCATGGTATGTGTTTCCATTTATTTGTATCTTCTTTAATTTCTCTCTTCATTGCCTTATAATTTTCTAGCTACAAGTTTTTTACTTTGTTGGTTAAATTTATTCCTAAGTATTTTATTGTTTTTGAAGAAATTATAAGTGGGATTGTTTTCTTAATTTTGCTTTCTGATTGTTTGTTATTGGTGTATACAAATTTCTGAATATTCATTTATATCCTGCTATTTTACTAAATTCACTTATCAGTTCTAACAGTTTTTTGGTGGAGTCATTGGGGTTCTTTATATAGCATCATGTCATCTGTATATAATAACAATTTTACTTCCTCATTTTTATTTGGATGCCTTTTATTTTCTTTTTCTTGTCTAATTGCTGTGGCTAGAATTTCCAGAATTATGTTGAATACAAGTGGTGAAAGTGGGCAACTTTATCTTGTTTCTGATCTTAAGGAGAATGCTCTTAGCTTTTCCTCATTGAGTATGACATTAGCTGTGGGTTTATCATATATGGCCTTTATTATATTGAGATATATTCCCTCTATTCACACTTAGCTAAGAGCATTTATCATTTTTATTTTTCATTTTGTTAATGTGGTGCAGCATGTTAATTGATTAGCGGGTATTGAACCAACTTTGCATACCAGGAATGAATCCCACTTGATTATGGTGTATGAGCTTTTTGATGTATTGCTGAATTCCGTTTGCTAATATTTTTTTGAGGATTTTTGCATCTATGTTCATTAGGGATATAGGCCTATAGTTTTCTTTTATTGTAATGCCTTTCTCTGGTTTTGGGATCAGGGTGATAGTGGCCTCATAAAATGAGCTTGGGAATCTTCCCTCCTTCTGGATTTTTTGTAATAGTTTGAGGAGAATAGGTGATAATTCTTTTTTGAATGTTTGGTAAAATTTACCATAAAGCCATCTATCTGGTCCAGGGCTTTTGTTTTTTGGGAGCTTGTTGATTACTGATTCAATTTCCTTGGTAGTAATAAGTCTATTCAGATTTTCTGTTTTTTCTTGATTGAGCCTTGGAAGATTGTATTCTTCTAGAGAATTATCCATTTCTTGCAGATTGTCTAATTTGTTAGTGTACAGTTGCTTATAGTATTTTCTTAAAATTTATTATATTTCTGTGGTGTCTGTTATCACCTCACCTCTTTCATTTCTGATTTTATTAATTTGGATCCTCTCTCTCTTTTTCTTGATGAGTCTGTCTAAAGGTTTGTCAATTTTTTTTAACTTTTCAAATAACCAGCTCTGGTTTGATTGATTTTTTTTTTTTTGTCTCTATTTCATTTATTTTTAGTCTGATATTTATTATTTCCTTCCTTGTATTCCATTTGGACTTATTGCTGTCCTTTTTCCAGTTCCCTAAAGTATAACGATAGATGCTGATTTGAGATTTTTCCTGTTTCTTGAGGTAGGCCTGCATTTCTATGAATTTTCCTCTTAGGACTGCTTTCACTGCATCCCATAGATTTTGGGTCATTGTGTTTTCATTTTCATTTGTCTCGAGGTATCTTTCGATTTCCTCCTTGATATCATTTTTGACCCACTCGCTATTTAGTAGCATGTTATTCAGCCTCCATGTATTTGTGTGTTTTCCAGTTTTCTTCTTGTAATTGATTTTTTTTTCTTCCTTGTAATTGATTTCTAATTTCATAGCACTGTGGTCAGAGAATACACTTGATATGATTTCAATCTTCTTAAATGTATTGAGACTTGTTTTGTGGTCTAGCATGTGGTCTATCTTGGAAAATGTTCCATGTGCACTTGAGAAGAATGTATATTCTGTAGCTTTGGGGTGAAATGCTCTAAAAATATTGATTAAATCCAACTGGTCTAATGTGTCATTTAAAGCTACTCTTTTTGCATTGATTTTCTGTCTGGAGGATCTGTCCACTGGTGTCAATGGGGGTGTTAAAGTCTCTTACTACCATAGAGTTACCGTTGATCTCTGTCTTTATGTCACTCAATATCTGTTTTATATATTTAGGTGCTCCAATATAGGCTACATAGATATTTACTAGGATTATATCCTCTCATGGGCTTGATCCTTTTATTATTATGTAGTGCTCTTCTTTGTCTTTTATTATAATCTTCGTTTTAAAGTCAATTTTGTCCAATATAGGTATTGCAACCCCAGCTTTTTTCTCTTTTCCATTTACATGAAATATCTGTTTTCATCTCTTTACTTTCAGTCCCTGTGTGTCTTTAGATCTGAGATGGGTCTCATATACAGCATATGCATGGGTCTTGTTTTCTTATCCACTCAGCCATCCTATGTCTTTTGATTGGAGCATTTAATCCATTTACATTTAAAGTGATTATTGATAGGTACATAGTTATTTCCATTTCATTATTCATATTTCTGGTCCTCATTAGTTAGTTCGTTTTCACCTTTCTTCCGCTTAAAGAAGCCCTTTTAACATTTCCTACAATACTGACTTGGTGGTAATGAATTGTTTTAGCTCATTCTTTTCAGGGAAGCTCTTTATCTCTCTTTCAATTTTGAATGATAGCCTTGCTGGGTAGAGCAATCTTGGTTGTAGACCTTTGGTTTTCATCCTTTTGAATATTTCCTGCCTCTCCCTTCTGGCCTGCAAAGTTTCTGTAGAGAAGTCAGCTGATAGTCTTATGGGAGCTCCCTTGTAAATAACTACCTGTTTTTCTCTTGCTGCTTTTAGGATTATCTCTTTGTCTTTAACCTTCACCACTTTAACTATGATGTGTCTTGGTGTGGGCCTGTTTGGGTTCATCACTCTCTGCTCTTCTTGGATTTGTATGTTGTTTTCCTTCACAGGTTAGGGATGTTTTCTGTCATTATTTCTTCAAATATGTTCTTGATCTCTTGCTCCCCTTCTTTTTCTGGTATTTCTATGATATGAATGTTGTTTTGCTTGATGTTCTCCCACAGGTCTTCTCAACTATTTTCATTGTTTTTTATTCTTTTTCTTTTTGTTGTTCCAATTGGGTGAATTCTACTACTTTGTCTTCTAAATTGCTTATTTTATCTCTGCTTCATCTAATCTGCTGGTGAGTCCCTCCAGTGTATTCTTCACTTCACTTATTATATTCTTTATTTCTGACTGGTTATTTTTAATAGTTTCTATATCCCTGTTTATGCTTGCTATCTCTTGTTGAAATTCTCACTAAGTTCCTTCATCATTCTTATAATCATTATTTTAAACTCTGTATCTGGTAGGTTGACTGCTTCGTTTTATTTAGTTCCATTTCTAGAAGTTTCTTCTGTTCTTTTATTTGGACATGTTTCTTTGTTTCCTCATTCTGTTGCTTTGTGTTTGCTTCTGTGTATTAGGTAGATTGCCTATGTCTCTGAGTCTCTGCTGGGTGACCTTATGTAGTATGTGACCTTTGGAGTTGACATGCTCAGTCTCCCTAATCTCCTATGCATGTGTTCCAGAGGTGTCCCTGTTGTGAGTATTCTCCTTATGTAGTTGAGCTTTGATTGCTTTTAGCTTATCAGTGGGTTGTGTTGGCTCCTGGGCTGAGTAGCTATGAAGACTGATAATGCCCACAGTGTGTGAGGACAGACTCCTCAGCAGAGGCTTCACCCCTGTGGGCTCTTGGGCCTGTTGAGAATTCTCTTTGGGTGTGTTGCTAATCGGTCAAACCAGGTAGTGCTCTGGTTTGGTCTGAAGCTGGCTTCTGAGTGTATTGATTCTTGTGCTTCTTGGGTGGGGCTGCCATGCAGGGCAATTTCAGAACAAAACAAACCAACAAGCACACACACACAAAAGAAATATACTCACACATAAAAACAACAAACAACCAATACTCAACACACATGATAATACAGAAATACAAAAAGCAACAACAAAAAAAAGCAGAAAAAAAGAAGAAAAGCCGAGAAAGGAAAAGAAAAATAGAAGAGAAAAGGAGAATAGGAAAAAAAGAAGGAAAAAATATACTACTATTACTACTACTACTACTACTACTACTACTACTATTACTAATAGCGCTGGTCTTGGCTTAACGTTCACCAGCTCTCTCTAGGTTTTCCTCTGCTGTAGAAAATCTCTGAGTCTTGTGGAGACGGGGCCAGCCACCAGGCAGGCACGCAGTGTGCCCCTGGCTATGCAGTTCTAGGAGAGCAAGCTATGGGGTGTGGTTGGTAGTTTTTACTAAGTCAGCGCAGTTTCTGCTCTTGCCCATCCAAATGCATGCTGAAAACACCACAGCCATCCACCAGGAGGTAGGATTCTTCTCTGTGAGCAGGTCGCCTGGGTCTTAGAGCACTTTTTCCATGAGGGGATGTGGAGGGCATATAAGATTTGAGCCTCTGAAAACTCAGAGCTGCTTCTGCAACCTGCTGCTAAACCTGTGTGTGTCTCAGCAGCTCTGGTTGCTCCTCCTGGATCCATTAGGTAGGCAGGAGCCTTTGTGGCTCTGACCAGCCTAGCACTGTCATCCCCTTCTCCAGCCTTTCCTTAGGCAGCAGTTGTCAATTAGGCAGCAGTTGTCAAAGGATTTCACCAGTTCTTGAGGGTCCCAGTTCTTCTGTATCTGACTCTACTCCTCCTACTTCTGGAAACTGCTTATAACTCTGGAAAGGCAGGGGTGGAGAGAGCTCTGGGAGGGTGCGGGGGAGAGAGGTGGCCAGACTTTGCTTTTTCTGTGCGGGTTGTAGTTCTCCACCTTGAATGCTGGGCACTGCCATCCTATATGCTAATCCCTCAGAGGGAGAAAGCGCACAGCCTGGCTGTTGTGATCTCTGGTCTGTGTCTTGGGGCACTGCAGCTTTGGGATGCATCTCTGCACTTTCCCCATCTCTCCTTCCCTGCTCACCCAATTTGCCCACCTCAGGTAAATCCTCATGTGTGTCTCTTAGCTGTTTCTGTATGATGAGCAGATAATCCTTTGTTGAATTATAGGTGTTCAATTTGTGGTAACTTCCAGGGGCGATTTCAAGAAGCACCCCTCATGCTACCATTTCTGTACATTACATTCTGAATTTGGAACAGGCCACTGATCTTTCTTAAATAGATTTTATCTAACTTATAATGGAAAAAAAAAAACGCTGCACACAAGATATAAAATGTTTACAATGCATTCACTTATAATTATAAATTGACAGCAGTTGCTACATATTTATATGGAGTGTTAGAAACTAAAATTTATTTCACTTGATTCTGACAATACCTGCTTATAAAAAGGAGAGGTGGTATTGTTATTTCTATTTTGTAGATAAATAAATGTTTCAGAGATAATGTACCCAATAAATTTCATATGCTTAATTTGAAAGGAAGACAAGCATAAACACAGGAAATATATCTCCTGATCACTGGTTAAATACTACTTGTATTTGTACTTGTATAAAGCAAACTTACATTCACTAAAGCTACCAGATTCCATCTAGTCACCCACTTCTTCCTTGCTACTAACCCGATTTTGTTAATTAAAGCTATATAGGATAAAAATAACTTACTATTGAAGTGTCTTAAAATAAAATATCAATAATAATCTTTCCATTGATGGTATGGAAGTAAGGGAACACTCTAAATGAGACATCAGCAAACTTTTAATTCTGTAAAGGGCCAGAGACAAAATAGTATGGATTTTGTTAGCCACATGGTCTCTGTTACAAGTATTCAATTCTACATAGACAATTCATACACAAATAGCATGGCTGTATTCTAATAACATTTAATTATCAAAACAGACCTTTGCTCTAGCTGATGAAATGGGCAATTTTTATTATTGACTGTCAAAATACCTAAATGATCCTAAAAGCAAGGAAATCTCTGGTCTAGTACTTACATCCTTTAAGAATGATTTTAATGTCATATACCTATATTTAGCATATTCAGTAGCTTCTACCCAGAAACCAAGAACATTGCATGAAAAAAGCAGGCTGAAACAGGTCACATATGAAGAAAGGAAAAATATTTCTGAGACAGCATATGTACTTTAAATATATATACTTACAGTATGTCTTTTATTAACTATAATATTATATTATTGTCTGAATTTAAAGTTATTACAATGAAGACAATGGAATTTCTAGGAAGAGTTTTTGAAGCAATGTACATGAAAAGTTAAAAATGACTGTAATAATATATTATTGAACTATTTAAATTTTATAAATGGTAAGAATGTACTTGAAATACGTAGATTTCGGCAAATTCTAATAATAAATCAATTTAAAAAATGTTTCCATGAAATATATGTGTATGCTTACATCCTGAAATTAATATAATTCTTTATTTTATTATTCTAATTTTCATATTTTTCCAGGGTTATCAACTTTTGAGAAATACTTTAATTCCCCCAGAGATTTTAGAAGTCATTGTTATCACACCTTGTGTGTGTGTGTGTGTGTGTGTGAATACGTGTGTGTGCATGTACTTGTGTGTGTATGAAAATCTATGAGGGTTTTCTACATGCTTAGAAAAACTAAGATACTTTGATGACTAGTGTTCTACTTAGTCTAATTTATAATATCATATCTAACAATATGCTCAAAATCATATACATTATGCAATAATTTATATTGAATCTAGTAAAACAGATTTATATCATGTAGTGAGAACCAAGAAAATAGTGATCTTTACCAGTACACCCTCATAGATCTAATTTTTTCATAGGGTTTTTCAACACGTATAAAATAGCAAGCAATAAATTACTAATTATATTTTTATTTATACATTTTTCTGATTTTAAGTTGTGCTCATTTTAAATATGTTGAATAATACATAAAGATTAATAATTATTTAAAATATAAAATATGTCTATAATCTTAAAGTAGGAAACATTGATTTTTGTTTGATTGGTTTTCTGCACAGAAGCCATTCTTTCTTCTGGTGAAAACTCAACAATTTTTCTATGGAAAATCACAATTCCCCACATTTTATTTTATATGGTAAAGGAGCAAGCATTCAACCTAGCCTAAGTCAATCAGGTTTATTCCTTTCCCACTCCACACAGATTGATTCAATAATACACAAATGGTCCAATTGTAATGAAAACCAGTCAAGCTCAGGACTGTTGTTGGAAATATTGGGAAATAGATGTTTTGTTTCATTTTGTTTTTATTTGTTTGTCTATGGTGTCTGTTAACAATTAGGGCATAATCTTGTTGTGTGGAGCCAACACATAGTGTTTGAGAATGAAGTCAAGAGAAGGAAGAGACCTATGCACTGATAACATAATTGAATTTTTCAGTTATATTAGCTAATAAAGCTCATCGTCTCTCACACACTTAACTTTTCATTTGTTTGTTATTTGCTTAAGCAAGTTTGAAATGTTTTTGTCACTTAAAACCAAAAGATCTTCACTAGGATACCCAGGATCTAGTGGTGATCACCACAAATATATTTATCATTAGGTTTTCCACCAAAGTATATGGTAGTTTAAGACAATAAGAAAGTTGGGCCGGCTGAGTGGCGCATCGGTTAAGAGCTGGTTTTGGGATGCCAGCAGCCCCCGTTTGGATCCCAAATTTGAGGGCCAGTGACACTGCCCTCTACAGCTAACAACAGCCCCACTTGGAGCTGGTCTGCGAGCCCCAGTGATGGTGTAGGCTGCAGCCCCTGATGCAGTGGGCTGCCATAGGCTACAGTGAGTGGCTGGCAGCCAGCGTGAGCTGCCAGTAGCCATGGTGAGTGATCATCCAGAGGCCGGTGACCGATCTGCCTCATCTGGGAAGAGTGCAATGACGATACCAACATGGGCCAGTGAAGCAACGTCCATCCTCTGCGACTAGACTGAAGAACAAAAGACAGCAACTTGTCTGTTCCCCTTCCCCGATTCCCCAACGCTGTTCCCCTCCCCCATTTCCCCAATAAAATCTTTAAAACAAAAACAAAACAAACAACAACAACAACAACAAAAGACAATAAGAAAGTGAATTACATGGGTTTATTTTTTATCCTATATAGCTGTAACTAAACAATATGGCATATTGTTACAAATACATAGGTGAATTTTCAAATAACCTTTTGTTATCAGAATAATAAAAATATCAATCTATCCTTCAATGTAGAATAAGAAAGACAAAAGCATAGAACATAGAATAGACATAAAACACCATAAAGAATTAATCAAGAAGATAGAAAAAGACCAAAGTTATCAATGGTAAAATAATATAAATAGTTTAACATTTCTCATAAAAGGTAAATACTCCATTTCATTTTATTAGTTTTGTAAAGAATAAAAATCATTCTCTTAGTTTTGTAAAGAATAAAAATCATCAGTGTCATTAGGGCTTCAATGAATTTATCATTCCTATCCTACAAGGGGCAACTGAAATTGTTTTAACCTTTCCAAAAGACGTTTGGTAAAGGATATTGTGATCTAGAGGTTTGATATCTGTTTTATTTTACATCTTTTTCTCCTTTTTCCCCGAATTTGGGGACAACTTCTGAAGGTTGTACTCTATACTACAGATTTAATTTTGATCAGTATCATTTCTAGTATTTATGAATGTGCGTCCAGTATACTAAAGTGCAGAACTCTGAAGGACACTGAATATTTAATATTTAAGTTTATATCCACAAAAAACAGAAAATGGATTTCATGAAGTATATTATAAATAACTTTATTTTGATGCTAATATTTTAGACACATGATTTATACAAATAAAATACATTATCTTAAATAAATGATTCATATGATTTTTTTTTTTTTTTTTTTTACTTAAAACAAAAATCATATGTATTGGTTAGTTTGAGATTTAGTTGGCTTGAGGTTTATGCCATCCACGTAATAAAGTTAAATAAACCACTATTTTAATTTGTGTGATGTTTATGTGAACTTAGCAGAACATTATAACATTGAAAATTAAAACAAAAACAAAAACAATAGTTACTTCATTTTCAGTTAGCCTGTGTAACATATTCTACTAAAATACTTTTATATATTTTTTTCTTTTAACTTTCTGGTAGGTAGATATAATTTTGAAGCAGTAACAAAGCTCCCTCTCTCTTTGTATGTGTAATGCTACTTTTCAACTTTGCAATAAGCGAATACATAGGGGGAAACGGCTTTACTGGGATATATTTTCTTAGTTAAAGTAAAATCATTTCTTTTAATTCTTTATAAATCTAAAAGGACACCATATTTACACTCCTGTTATATCAGTGCACCTTTTCTGCTTGCCACATTATCCACACCGACCTTCCAGTTTACTGTACTGAGCAATCTTTTCCAGATAAAGTTTCACAATTGGAAACCACCTTGAAAGTGTGTTTACCTATCATTGTGTTCACTTACCCCTTTGTTTTCTTTATTTTACTCCTAAGTCAAGAATCAATATTTAACAGGTTTTGTAGTGCATGGTATTGCAATTTGGTCCCACGTGTTTGTGTGGGAAAGTCACAATTAAGGTCACTGATTTCACTTTTAGTTGTCTTCAGTTCTGAAGTACCTGGCTTAGCCATTATGTATTCTCTACACACACACACACACACAGACACACACACACACACACGAGTTTATGATGCAGTTCATATCCTCTTGGGTTCTCATGTATTGGCCTGAGGTTGTTGGTTTCCAATTATGAAACATTCCTCCATTTTAAACATGCTTTGTAAAACCAAGCTGACACACAGTTAATTTTAGACAGAGCTCTTGCAGAAAGTCCCTTAACTTTTTCCATTTGAAGCCTTGGGGATGTATTAAATAACATTCATAAGCCATTTCTGAAAACAAAGTTCTATTTTGAAATGACTGCCCTCAAATAGTTTCACTTAATAAGAGTATGCAAATTTTAATTTGTTTCTAAGGAGATTGTGCCTTGAGTTCTGAGAAAAATAACAGCCATAGATAGCTGTATTTGCATTTACAGAGTACTTGCTTATAAAGAGTTTAAAGTATTTGAATAAATACCATTGTGTTTGCCCAGATAAATTCCTGAAAAGAGGCATCTGAGTAACATTACCAAAGGGGCTAGTTTTATCTGTTTAACTTCTATGTTTCTTAAGGAGAAATTTTTCTTTTCCTTGTGTGTCTCAGAAACTGAAGCATTCTGCCTATCAAGAAGGAAAAAAAAACTTAATTTGTGTTAAGTATCATAAAGTAATAGAAAATACTTATTGTCAATATCTTGTAATTTACAGTCATAATAAAAAGCATTAGACAAAACAGCTTTTTATAGAATTATTTACTTGATTTCAACCTTTAAGCTTTCTGCTCAAAACCAATGTTTACTAGTTACTTTCAAATTTTAGCAAAAATAACAGTATTCTAGAGTCTGTACTGATAGGAATACTTTGTAGTTTTGTGGATTTCTTAGGGAGATAATCATGCTATAACTGCAATTCATCCTATTATTTCATTAACATTTTTACGTTGTTGTTGTAAGTACAGAAAAATTATGACAGGTTCATTTCCCTGTTAGACTTTGAATCATCTCTTTATATCTTCCATTGATCCTTATGAGTATACAAACATTTTGGACTAAGTTGGATATTATTTTCTCAAATATATTAAAAAGAAAACCACTTAGTCACAAATACTGTCATAATTCACTTTATTCATGAAGATATATGGATAAACCATAAAATGACACATATATGTAAATGGCAATCATAAGTAAAATATTTTTTTCTAATTTGATATCTATTTTTCTCTTACTTTCGTTGTACTAACTCTAATTCTAAATTTGGCTGTGAGGCAACATTGTTGATTGAATAAGTTCAAAAGTACCTAGCATATTACTTATCTTTATAGCTAATCAATAAATGTGAATTCCATCCTTGCTTCCAGGAAAAAAAAAAAAAAAAGACTAAATAATAAAAGTTGAGATTTGTTTCCTGGGATTTAAACTCTTAAAATACAACTAATTTCAAAGCAAAGAGATATTTCAAAACATAGATATGCATCTCTATAACAAATCACTTTATGCCCTAATTACTTATGATGATCCTTGAGGAAACTAAAAAGCATGAAATGCTATAGAAGCTTAGAGTATGAAAAAAAAAAAAAGTTCTGTTTTCTGAAATAAGGACTCAGAAAACACAACATGGATTATAAAATAGGTTCATAAAAGGAGGTTTTGTAAGCACTTAAACAGACTGAAGAGCATTCTTTAATTGGGTGGGTGTGTCAGAACACTGTGGGCTGTTACACATTGGAAAAGTTGTTCCCCTCCCCCCCATGACCCAATACTTAGGAGCATGAACACCTGGTGGGAAATTATTGCATGTAATAAAAAATACTACTGTTTATTTTTTAAAGATTTTATTGGGGAATTGGGGGAGGGGAACAGCATTGGGGAATCGGGGAAAGGGAACAGACAAGTTGCTGTCCTTTTGTTCTTCAGTCTAGTTGTGTAGGACGTTGCTTCACTGGCCCATGTTGGTATTATCATTGCGCTCTTCCTGGGTGAGGCAGATCCATCACTGTCCTCTGGACGGCTGCTCACTGTGGCTATTGGCAGCTCACACCGGGCTGCCGGCCACTCACTGGAGCTTATGGGAGCCCACTGCAGCCCTGCTGCAGCCTATGCTGTTGCCGGTGACTCACGGCAGCCCAGCTCCAGGTCCAGCTGTTGTTCACCATCTAAGCTATAGAGGGCAGTGTCACTGGCCCTCCTATGTGGGATCTGACCCCCGGGCCATGCTGCTCAGAGCTGCTCAGAGTTAGTTCTTAACCAACGCTCCACTCGACCGGCCCAAAATACTACTGTTTTAAGTCTTTGCATGTACATTCAAAGAGATGAAGGCTGAAGTCACTGGGGAATAATACCCTGGCAAGGAGAACATTTTGACATACCAGCTTTCTTTCTCCTGGGTGTTAGGCACTGTTATCAGAGATGTAAGAGTCAACCGTGACTATAAAACTATGAAAATGAACCTCCAAAACTAATAATGTCAGAGTACAAGGATAAAAAACCTCTATGACCTGAATTTTGGAGGTGTTGCACCACCTTGAAATTGTGTCTACATCAGATATCTTGTTACTTGTGAGGCACTATAGTTTTTAGTGTTTAAGATGCTAAATTTGAGAAAACAGCATAATGTGATCACTGCAAAAACTAATGGTAATTTTGAATTAGTGTTTTGGATTTCTTCAGATAAATACTCAGAAATGGAATTACTGGGTCATACAGTAGTTCTATTTTTAAATTTTGAAGAACCTCCATACTGTCTTCCATAATGATTGCACCAATTTGCAATTCTACCAACAATGTATTGTTATTTGTTGATTTATTGATGATAGCCATTCTGACAGGTGTGAGGTGATATCTCATTATGATTTTAATTTGCATTTCTCAAATAATTAGTGACATTGAGCACCTTTTTAATATGTTTATTGGCCATCTGTCTGTCCTTTTGGAGAATGTCTATTCAGGTCCTCTGCCCATTTTTTAATTGGATTATTTTTATTATTTTCTGTTGAGTTGTATGAATTCTTTATAAGTTTTGGATATTAATCCCTTATTAGATATATCATTGGAGAATATCTTTTCCCATTCGGTAGGCTGTCTTTTCATTTTCTTGGTGGTTTCCTTTGCTGTGCAAAAATTTTAGTTTGATGTAGTACCATTTATTTTTCTTTTGTTTACCTTGCTTGAGGAGATAGATCAGAAAAAATATTACTAAGAGAAATGTCAGATAGTTTACTGCCTATATTTTCTTGCAAGAGTTTTATGGTTTCTTACATTTAAGTTTTTAATCCATATTGAGTTTATTTTTGTATATGGTGTAAGAAGATGCCACAGTTTCATTTTTTTTGCATGTATCTGTCCAGTTTTCTCGACATCATTTATTGACTAGAGTCTTTACTGCACTGTATAACTTGCTCCCTTTGTTATAGATTAAATGACCATATAGGTGAGGGTTTACTTCTGGGCTTTTGATTCTATTTCGTTGGTCTATATGTCTATTTTTATGCCAATAATATGCATTTTTGATTACTATAGCCTTGTAGTATAGTTTGATATCAGGTAGCATGATATCTCCAATTTTGTCTCCTTTTTCAAGATTGCTGTGGATATTTGGGATCTTTTGCAGTTTCATATAAATTTTAAGATTATTTGTTTTAGTTCTGTGAAAAATGCCATTGTTATTTTGATAGGGATTGCATTGAATCTACAGATTGCTTTGGATAATGTGGCTATTTTAGCAATGTTAATTCTTCCTATCCATGAGCAGAGTACTTGCTTCCAATTGCTTTTATCTTCTTCAATTTCTTTCTTCAGTGTCTTACAGTTTTCTCGGTACAGGTCTTTTACCTACTTGGTTAAATTTATTCGTAGGTATTTTATTTTTTGATGCAATTGTAAATGGGATTATTTTCTTAATTTCTCTTTATAACAGTGTATTATTTGTGTATAAAACTGCAACTGATTTCTAAATATTAATTTTATATCCTGCTACATTACTGAATTCATTGATCAGTTCCAATAGAGATTTTTGGTGAAATCTTTAGGGTTGTCTACATGTAGTATTATGTCATCTGCAAATAATGACAGTTTCACTTCTTCCTTTCCAATTTGGATGCTTTTTATTTCTTTTTCTTGTCTTATTGCTGTGGCTCCAACACTATGTTGAATAAAATGGTGAACGTGGGCATTCTTGTCTTTTTCCTGATCTTAAGGAGAATGTTTTTAGCTTTTCCCCATTGAGTATGTTGTTAGTTGTGTGTTTGTCATATATAGCCTTTGTTATGATGAGATATGTTCCCTCTATCCCCACTTTGCTGTGATTTTTTATGATAAATGGATGCTGGATTTTGTTAAATGCTTTTTCTGCATCTATTTATATAATCATATGATTGTTATCTTTAATTTTGTTTATGTTGTCTGTTAGCATTAATTGATTTGTAGCTATTGAACCAAACTTGCATACCAGGAATAAATCCCACATGATCATAGTGTATGATTTTTTAATGTATTGCTGAATTCAGTTTGCTAATATTCTGTTGTGGATTTACGCATCTGTGTTCATCAGGGATATTGGCCTAAAATTTTCTTTTTCTTTTCTTTTTTTTTTTTGTAAAGCCTTTGTCTGGTTTTAGAATCAGGATAATAGTGGCCTTGGAAAATGAGCCTGGGAACATTCCCTCCTCTTGAATTTTTTGGAATAGTTTGAAAAGGACCAATGTTAATTCTTCTTTGAATGTTTGTTGAAATTTATTTGTGAAGCCATCCAGTCCAGGACTTTGTTTGGAGTTTGTTGATTACTGATTCCATTTTGTTAATAGTAATTGGTTGGTTCCAATTTTCTGTTTCTTCTTGATTCAGTCATGGAAGGTCATATGTTTCTAGGAATTTATCCATTTCTTTCATATTGTCCAATTTGTTGGCATTCCATTGTTCATAATATTTTACCATAATCTTTTGTATTTCTGTGGTGTCCATTGCCACTTCTCTTCTTTTGTTTCTGATTTTATTTATTTGGGTCCCCTTTTTATTTTTCTTGATGAGTCTGATTAAAGGTTAACCAATTTTGTTTATCTTTTCAAAGAACCAGCTCTTGGTTTCATTGATCTTTTGTAATTTTTTTAAGGCAATTTCTTAGACATTGTTTATTTCTGCTCTGATACTTATTATTTTCTTTCTCCTACTCACTTTGGGCTATGTTTGCTGTTCTTTTTCTAGTTGTTTTACATGTTAGATTAGATTGTTTATTCAGATTTTATTATTTCTTGAAGTAGGCCTGTACTGTTATGAATTGCCCTCTTAAGACTGCTTTCACTATGTGCCATAGATTTGGGGTCATTGTGTTTTCATTTCCTTTTATCTCAAGTTATCTTTTGATTTATTCCTTGATCTCATTGTTGACTCATTCATTATTTAGCAACATATTATTTAGCCTCCATGTGTTCATGTGTTTTTTAGGTTTTGTTTTATTTTCCTTGTAACTGATTTCTAGTTTCATATCAGAGAAGATGTTTGATATGATTTCAATCTTCTTAAATATGTTGAGACTTGTTTTGTGGCCTAACATGTGGTCTATCTTGAAAAGTGTTCTATGTGCACTCAGAAAGTATATTCCACTGCTTTTGGGTGAAATGCTCTAAAAAAATCGATTAAGTCCATCTGGTCTATTGTGACATTTCAGGCGACTGTTTCCTTGTTGATTTTCTGCCCAGTAGATTTTTCCATTGGTGTCAGTGGGGCATTAAGTTAATATGATTGTATTACTGTCGATCTCTCACTTTATGTTGGTCAATATTTACTTTATATATTGAGGTATTCCTCTGTTTGGATGCATATGATTACATGAATTATATCCTGTTGTTGGAATGATCCCTTTATCATTATTTAATGTCCCTCTTTATCTCTTCTTATAGCCTTGTTTTAAAGTTCATTTTGTCCAATATAAGTATTGCTATCGCAGCTTTTTTCTCATTTCCATTTGCGTGAAATATCCTTTTTCATCCCTTTACTTTCAATCTGTGTGTCAATCTGAGTGGATCTCTTGTAGACAGCATATGTGTGGGTCTTGTTTTATTATCCATTCAGCTACTCTGTGTCTTTTAATTTGAGCATTTAATTAATTTACATTTAAAGTGATTATTGCTAGATACACAGTTAGTTCCAATTTATTATTCATGTTTATGTTCTTCCCTCTTCATCTTAAAGAATTCCCTTTAACGTTTCTTGTAATAATGGTTTGATGATGATAGACTTCTTTAGCTTTTTTCTTTTCTGGGAATCTCTTTATATCTTCTTTAATTTTAGATGATAGCCTTGCTGAGTAGAGTAGTCTTTGGTTGTAGTTTCTTGCGTTTCATCACTTGGAATATTTTGTAACAATCCCTTCTGATCTGCAAAGTTTCTGTTGAAAAATCAGCTGACGGTCTTATGGGAGGTCACTTGTAAGTAGCTAGTTAGTTGCCTTTCTCTTGCTGCTTTTAGGATTCTCTCTTTGTCTTTAAACGTTGCCATTTTAATTATAATGTGTGTTGGTGTGGGCCTTTTTAGGTTCATCTAGTTTGGGACTCTGTGTACTTCCTGGGCATGTATATTTGCTTCATTAGGTTAGCACAGTTTTCAGTCATTATTTCTTCAAATAGGTTCTCTATCCCTTGTTTTCTCACTTCTCCTTCTGGAACCTGTATGATGTGAATGTTATTATACGTGATGTTTTCTCCTAAACTATCCTCATTTTTGTTTGTTTGTTTGTTTGTTTGTCTTTTATTCTTTTCGCTTTTGGCTGTTCTGATTGGCTGTTTTCTGCTATGTTGTCTTCCAAATTGCTGATTAATCCTCTGTTTCATCTAGTCCGCTGGTGATACCTTCTAGTGCATTCTTCATTTCATTTATTATGTTCTTTACTTCTGACTGGCTCTTTTTTATTGTTTCTATGTCCTTTTTTATGCTTGTTATGTCTTCGTTGAAGTTCTCACTAAGTTCCTTGAGCATCTTTGTAACCAGTACTTTGAACTCTGTAACTGGTGGGTGGCTTGCCTCCAA
Source organism: Aselliscus stoliczkanus (assembly GCA_033961575.1). Taxonomy (NCBI): domain Eukaryota; kingdom Metazoa; phylum Chordata; class Mammalia; order Chiroptera; family Hipposideridae; genus Aselliscus; species Aselliscus stoliczkanus. The sequence continues at coordinate 139,400,058 of CM066731.1, forward strand.
TTTGTTTATTTCTTTTTCTTGAATTTACTCCTGTTCTTTCATTTGGAACATATTTTTTCTTTCTTCATTTTGTTCCCTTCTCTGCGTTTGTTTCTGTATAATTAGGTAGATCTGCCACATCTCACAGTTTTGGCCATATGGCTTTATGTAGTAGAAGCCCTGTGTGGTTCAGTGGTACAGTCTCAGTCTTCATCTGTACCTGGTGCTCCATGAGTGTCACCTGTGTGCATTGTGTGTGCCTTCCTGTTATAGTTGAGACTTGATTGCAATTGGCACATCTGTGGGTGGGAATGACCCTGAGGCTGACTGACAATAGGGTTTGGTCTTGTCCACAGTTTATGTGCTGCTGTGCAGGGATGTTACACCTTGGATCAGAATTTGCCACAGTAGGCTCTAGCGCCTGCTTAGACTACCCTTTGGGCATGCCACTTGTGGGGCTAATTGGGTGATGCTCTGAAGCTGACCTCTGGGAATGTTCATTCTGGGGCCCCTTGCAAGAGGTTCTTGTACAGGCCTAGGTCAGCCACTGCCTGTGAATGGCCAGGGACTACCATGTGAGTGCTACAAAGTGATCCATGGTTTGTCACTGCCTGTGCTGGACCTGGAGATATGTGAGGGTGACCACACTGGAAACTGAGGATGGATACCACCAGAACCAGACCTGGGGTTGTTCTGCAAAAAGCCAGGATACCCTGAACGCTGCTGCTACCTGCTGGCTCCCGTAAGGCTCAGCCATTGATAGAGCTGTGGGTGGTATACAAATTGGATGGGGCAGGGCCCCAGGAAGTCACCAGGGTGTAGTGAGCAAGATTCTCCAGGTCAATGCAGATTCAGATATGACTTTGTGGGGGAGGGCTCAGCAAAAGAAAAATGGTGCTTGCCTATTGGCTTCATGAGAGATAGATTCTACACAGTGAAAATGAAGACTGTTCCTCTAGTCCTCATCTTGAAGTCACAGAGCTCAGGCTCTCCCTGTATGTCTCTGACACATTGTGAGTCACTGTCCCTCTGCCAGAGCTCAGGGTGAGTGCTTGTAAGCAATGAATTTGTGCATGGGCCCTTTAGGAGGATACCTGGGTTTCCCACAATCTTTCTTCTCATCCCAACAGCCAGAATCCCCATGGTTTTTTTACAGCCAAATGTTGTAAGGGCTCCTCTTTTCAGCACTGGTGCTTTGGGTTGGGATTACTTTCTCCTCCATGGCTGAGATATCCCTCCCAACTGCCAGACACAGGTGTGAGGCCAGCCCTTTTTGTGACTCTACCCTTCTTACCAGTCCCAATGTAGCTTCTTTTTTATATCCTTAGTTATAGGACTTCTGTTCAGCTAGAGTCCATGTCAATTGTTCTATAATTTAGTTGTAATTTTAATGTGTTCATGGGAACAAGCAAGCACAGCATTTATCTACTCTGCCATCTTGGATCCCTCTCTCTCTCGGTTTCTTTTTCAGAGTTGTTTTTGTGTGTAATTTTCTACACAAAAAGTCTACTGACTTTTAATTGGAATTTTATTGAATCTATTATCCAGTTTAGGGATGTCTTAACAATATTGAATCATTGGAGCCATAACACCCTATATCTTTAAATTTATTCATCTTCTTTAATTTCCCTCAATGTTTTGTATTTGTAAGTGTACAGTACAAGTCTTACACATCTTTTGTCAGATTTAACCCTAAATATTTTATTATAAATAGTATTTTAAAAATTTTATTTTCTGATTTATCATTTCTAGTATACAGAAATACAATTGAATTTGTATATTGATCTTGATTCTTATAAGCAAATTTATCCAAGCAATATTCCTACAAGATAAATTCAAACTTATATCCATACAAAGACTTGCACATGAATGTTTAGAAGTCTTTATTTGTGATGCCCCCAAACTGAATACAACCTAAATGTCCATCAGCCGGTAGATAGATAACCAATTCGTGATATATCTAAACATGAATTATTAAGCAGCAATACAAATCTATGTACTATTGTTATGCTAAAATACATGGACAGATATAAAAATGTTATGTTGTATGAAAGAAGTCAAACAAAAAGGAACATATTGTATGATACTATTTTCATAAAATACTAGAAAATGCAAAATAATTTATAACGACAAAAAGCAATTTAGTGTCTGTCTGGGGATTGGTGTGAGAGGATAGGTGAGAAGGAGAGATTACAAAAAAAGCATCTTTTTTGGAACTTTTATGATAATGGATATGTTCAATGTTTTGATTGTGATGATAATACACATATGTAAACTTTTACAAATGGAACCAGTTAAATATGTGAGGTTTATTGTACGGTAATTATATGACAAAAGAATAGGTTTCTAAAGATATCTCAAAATACCAAGGCTGTGAGATCCTAATAGATGACACTAGTAGAAAAAGAAAGCACCATTAGGTTCTTGGCTATTTTTTTACTCAATCATAAATTTCTTGAGCAATGAAATAAACTATTGTAAAATTCGGGATATTATTATAGTTTTATTTCTTACTAGACAATCATGTTAATTACCTCTTTCTGATCATTTTTTCATACTAGTGAAATTTTAAAATAAAATACCACATCAAAAAAAATCAGGACAGTTCAGGGAAAGTAAAGCCCTAATTCATATTTTTATCATTTTAGACAAAGGTGTAAGATTAAGACATACTTATTGCATTATTGAAGATAAGTGTTGGTGGGCAAAATTCTCTGAAAATATGTGTATATTATGTGAGTGTCTGCCTCATGCTCAATTTAAACATAAATACCTGAAGTTATCCATAATGACTTATATTAGCCATTTTCATTCCAAACTTAAAAATAAATCCAAAACTTTTTTTGTCTGATAACCCTAGTTATTTCTATTCTCTAATTATTCTGATAGAGCCATTGATAATGCCAAATATTCTATGAGCCTATTGGCAGAAATCCAGATTTTAAAAAAATTCATAATCATTTGGAATGTAATTAACTGAACTATATAAATGTGCATTAGTGAACAATAATAAAGTAATCAGGGAAGAGCATATTAAAAAATATATATTAAACCTTCCTCATATTTTTTTTTTTGCATTTTTTTTTACAACCAGTACCTCAAGACATTTTATTTTTCAATTGGAAATGATAATCATTATCAGATTAATAAAATGTTTATTCCAAAAATGTGTTTATTATTGTGTTTCAGGAAATCCCTTTTTTATGAATAGAGGATTTACTGTACTCAATATAATTTACTGAAAAACAAAACAAAATAAATTTATGCTTCAGGCTTTTCATTTCTAGTTTAAATGTATTCTTTCATAGGTAGATGTAATTTTTTGCTGAGAATAATGATTAATCATTGAGTGCTTTTCATAGAGGTACACAAAGTGAATTTTAAATACTGAGGCAAGATAAATGTGGGGACACTGTCACAGCCATACATTGTTGAATATGATGACAAGTGCTTAAGAAACGAATAAAATTCTGCTTAATTCCCATAATTATAAAGAGATAAAAATGTATCTGATTAAGCATGCAATAAGGGGCATTTTGACTTATCTTATTGGATCAACTCCAGTTCAAGTTAATAATGATTAAGAGTTTTAATATTCATGAGGAATGGAATTTTTTTAATGAAATTTTTTTAACACAGTAACCCTTTTGAACATTTTTCACTACCAGATCTCTATTTAAGGAAGCTTGAAATCATTTAAACATACAGATTTTCTTCCTCTTTCCCAGAATCTAAGCCTTAAATTAAATTATCAAGGAATGACAATAAATTTCGGAATAAATGCCCTGTGGAGAAATGTCTTTTACTTAATTTTCAGGCAAAACCAACTTACTTTATACATAATCATTATTCTGGCAGAGCACACATTTATAATATATCCAAGAAACTGAATAAAAATTGTGGAAATTTTTTGACATTGAATAATTAGTGTTAAATTAATTTTGAAATCATTCAGTTTTATTTTCCTCTGAAATTAAAAAGAAATAAAGAAGGCAGCATTTGACTGCTCATAGGATGTTGGCATTTTTGAGTATGGAAGATTGCACAGGATTGGACATTTTTAACAGATGTAAAAATACTAAAAAATATTTTGTTTCATTTTCAGCAGTGTGCAATAAATGTTTTTTTACTGGAAATATCCATACCGTTAATATTTTATAATAATTGTTATTTTAATATAGACTTTTAAATATAATCCATGATAAATCTTTTTGGTGAAAATTAATATATAGAATGTATCCTTTGAAACTGAATGAGTGAGCATACTATGAAAATATTAATTTATAATATAACACTGATAATAACACATTTATACTTCCTTAAGTACTTCTGGCATAAACTCTTGGGAGGAGTCAACAAATTTGTTCACCATCATATTCATTCAAAGTGTATATCGCAGTCACTATGTACCAGGTATTGTGTAATTTGCCTTATGCATTGCATCATTTTATCATCAATACAACCCTATGGGGTGGATTATATAATACCCAGTTTATGAGTATGGAAATGGAGAAATGAATAGTCAATTCATTTTGCTGATATTGTGATGTTTGTGATTCAAGCCCATTTCTGATTTGTCTCCAAAACCCATACTCTTCCTTTTTTTCTTCTCTTATGTTCTGGGGGTAAAGACTAAAAAAGAATGAATTCCTTGTCCTCTAGAAGCTACTAATAACGTAGCTGATCCAAATAAGCTAATATGAAAAAAGAGGAGAGTTTAATATAATAAAACCTAGTGTTTAGGAGAAAAGAAATGTCGGGTGGGATAGCAATTGGAGGATTAGAAGGCGAACATGAAAGATTCCTTGGTGAATTGCTGAAAGATGAAGAAGCATTAACCATTTTAAAATAACAAAAGGATATGAAATATCAGGGACACAGTAGGTGTGATGGCTCATAGAAAGGATTAAACAAGACTTCTGGGTTCTTGCTAGCAGGTTAAAAACAAACAAACAAACAAACAAACAAATAATGACATTGTATACAGAGGACAATTTAAGACTGTAGTCTGGAGAGATAATCGGGATACATGAAGTAAGGGTTGATGGACCATGGTAAGGAGGTTCATCTTTTAAGCCCCGATAGAAAAAAAATAAAAATTTTAAACTGGATGTGCATGGGGTTGTGACATTGAGGAGGGACATAGCAAGTTATTATATTTGTAAACTTTTTACTCTGGGGGCTATGTGGTAGGTGGATGAAGATGGCAAGACTACAGATGAATGTGTCAGCTGGTTCACCCCAATATGCAAACCTGCAATGGCAATGTTTACTTAATATAAGTCATCTGACAATAAGGGAGAGATAGAAGAGTATGAATTAAACAATTGTTGGTTGTCAAAATACTGGAGTCAGTATCCCTTATTTCTTAAAATGCCACAGTTTAAATCACATTCTTCTTTCCATGATATTTATTGAATTCTTACTGAATGTCAGGCAATCTTACAGGGCATGACCAAAACTGCCTTAAAGTTTCTCTCAGATTGATTAAAATTTAGACTTCTTTTCAGACTTTAGGCCCCTACCTACGTTTTCTTAGAGCATTTACTTTGGAAAACTTGAAAATACTTGCTCTGCCTTTTTGAAATGTTTGTAAATCTTCTCCAAGCCTCTTGCCAGTTTTACCACCGAGGAAATATATTTCTCAAAGACCTGTGAACCATCTCATTGAAATGTAATCATTGAGGATGATAGAGTCCAAATCTCTCAGTTTCTATGGGAGGGTAAGGGTTTAATTTGGGAGACCCTCTTACTCTAAGGTGTAAAAGTGTCTCCAGTCATGAAGATAGGGGAAAGTTTACTTTTCCTTTGGGTAAGGCCAATTAGCAAACATAGATGGCCTATTAGCCTCCAACCCCAACTATCACAATCTCTGCAACCCTTTATCTCTTCCTGGAGCTGTGTATCCAGGCTTTGTCACATTGTAGCCTGCCTGTCTGCCTCCATGCACCTCTCCATAAAGACAGATCATAACTTCAATATTATGCTTACTGTATGTGTTCCCACTTGTCGCCAAAGGATGGCCGGTTAGTCAATGACGAGTAAGATTTCTCAAGAGAGAAACGACCTAAGCCAGACACGGTCGCATGGGTGCCTGTGGGTGCCTGTGGATGCCAGTGGGTACCAGTGGGTACCAACAGTAGAAATCAGGAGTTGACAGAAATCGGGCGTAAACCTTTTGCTTCCGGTTCTGGCAGCATGCTTGTGAAATGACCTATTGATATGATAATATCTGTTGTCCTCCATGTATTCTTATCAGTAAGCCTTAGCAGAAGAAGTTCTGTCTCTTAGAGGTGCATGACAATAACCTCATGGGGCCACTGGTAATGGCAGTTTGCAGGCATGGAAAATTAGGCCCCGAGAGATTAATTCTTGGGTGTGAGACTCACAGACCACGGAAGCTGCATTGACCCTTGCTTATGTGTAAGATAATAAAAGGAACAGTCAGATCCAATTCTGGACTCCAGTCCCCTGACCCCAAACTTTATTCTCTCTTATTTTGTGTCTCTCTCTCTTTCTTAACCTTTCGCTGTCCCTTCTCTACTCCCACCTATCCTGTGGTGGGGGATGTGACAAGGCTTGATCTCTGCTCTCTTACCTATTACTGGCAATAGTATCAGAATCAAATTTACCTCTTTCTGCCAATCCTGTCTGGTGTGATTTTCTTTTTTTCTTTAACAACCCTCATGACATAACAGTTAAATATATAATAATATATGAAGTGAGAGGACACAAAAGATTGAGAGTATGTATGGAGGAGGTATTGTAAATATTGGACAATCAACTTAAAGTTAAACCATAAGGAAGAGCAACCCTCAGCTGAATGAGTGTTTAAAAAGAAAAAAATTATAAGATTGTTGAATTGTCTGTTCAGTGGATTGTGGATTCTAGCTGAGCCGAGGCATTGATGGAGTTGAGTTATTAGAAGGCATTTGCTAGAATAACAGAAACTGGTGGTCATAACAGAAGCTGGTGGTCAAAAGGTAACTCATGAAATTAAAATCGTGGAGATATAGCACTTGTTGTTAGTGATATGGTGTAGGCTATCGCCATACAAGCAAATGCAGGAGGTAATGTAGAAGACACGAGCAGTTGAAGGAAAGAATTCAAGGAGCTAAAAGTCCAGTGTGTTGAAGGAACTCTTTGCATATGTTTAAAATTTAAGGAGCATACTCTAAAGGGTGATAATATTGGAGAAGCATTTTATAGAGCAAACTTAATTCAGGGCTCTACAGAGCAAAAGGAATGAATGAGCCTTAGGGTGAGAGTAAAAAGAAAAATGGCTATGGGAAAGAATACTAAAAACACGGTGGAATCTATAACTATTTGCCAATGGCCAGTCTGAGAAAACAATACTATGGGTTTGAGATTTTTTCCCTATTTGCAATATAATGTGTTAGCTTGTCACCATTTCGTGGATGCTGAAAGAGAACATAAGACTCCAGTGTCAGAGGCTACAATTTATTATCCACAGCAATAGCAGTAGCCATTGTGGGGCCTGGTACACAGAGTCATGGTTCCCCCAAGGTAATGATAAGAGGGCAAAGTGACAGCTGCACATGCAGTGTTTGCATTACAGGAGAGGATCAGGGAGCTTAGCGAGCCTGAGCTTTTCTATTGGGCAGTAAACATGCCTACCCTTTGCTTCTGAGGGAAACACTGCCTCTGTCTCCCAAGGCAGTTTGCTATACAAATATCTTTGAAAAGTAGTCGGGAACAAATCAAGTCAGTGCCTCCTTCAAAACATTTGGAGAAATATGAGAGACTTACAAAAAATTGTCTTGGAACACCAGCTTCTATGCTAAATAATAAATGTAGCTGTTTTTAATCACCATAGCTTATTGATATTTCTGTGGGCAAAGAGATTCAGATTTTAAATAGAATATATTTATTAATATAAATGAGCTATAAGATCATTTAAAAGAACTGAACACAAGTTGCAATTAGTTTTTAAATATTTTAAAATAATTTTAAATAAAATAATTTAAAACAATTTAAAAAATAATTCTCTTTACCCTGGAATGTTGTAAAACTGAACTTAAAACATTATTTGTAATTAAAATTTTTCATTGTCTGACTGCTCTTTCTTTTTCATTTATTAAATTCTTATTGTTTTTAACAACACAAACAACAGTGAATGCAGGCTTCTCTCATTTTTCCTCAGCCTTTTAAAAAACATTTAACTTCATTATTTTTCTCTTAATTTGGTCATCAGATTTACACCTCATTGTTAAGTATCTATCACTTGAAATTTTCATAAATGGCTTTGTAGATGTTACATATTCACTATGGATTGGAGAATTTTAATAGCAGTCATTAATGTACTTATACAACAAAAACTAAACAATTAGGAACACCATATATGAAATGAAATAAAAAGTGAACAAGAGATTTAGAAACAAAACCTTTTAAGGGGAAGTGACAGTTTTAATTGGAAACATATTGTAGTTCAGGGAACGCTGGCACCTCATCTAACACTATTGAAAAGACAAAGTATCTCATTGTATGATTTGATGTCTTCATAGTTCAGAAGCAATAGTAGAAAGAATTTTACATTTTACACTGAATGGGACTGGTGTTCTTTACTTAGCATCTAATTTCTTTCACTGAGCAGTGGGTCAATAGTTCCAATCAAGTACAGCATATCCTGCTGGTGGCAGCAACTTCTGAAATATCTTATTATAATAATGCTATATTTAGAAATCACCTTGCAAACAGAAGGGTCTCAAGGCATTTTGAAAAACTTTGACAACCAATTTACAATAGACATAATATAGGAACGGCATTGCCTTCTTCTGGAAGGCAGACATCTCTTTGGTGAAACATGACAAGTGATTAACCAAGTACAGCAATGTTGCACAAGTGGTGAATAATTCTCCACTTAGTGGGAGCTGGGAAGGAGGACTCTTAGACAGAATACACATTAACCAGTAGTGGCTGGCCAAGGCACCTGCATTCACATTCTTACTTTTGAGAAGTTCCATGATTTTAATGTGCACAAAAAGATTTGAGCCCTCAAAAAGAGAGACTGCAATAGAACATTGTACCAAGTAAACAAGAGAAACACCACTTCATTGAGCCACTAGAATATGGAGGCACAGGTTTAATGTAGAGAAGGTCTCCTTCTCTGCATTAAAAGGTCCCTTTCTTATTCGATATGTATTTGTGAGTGCTCTTTCTTATAAACAATGAAGTTCAAGTCAATGAGCATTTTGGGGGCATGTACAAAGTGACAGACATATAGTAGAAGATACAAGGAATATAAATCTGAATAAGGCATAGACCCTAAGCTTGACAAATTCATCTCACCTCTACATTTTATACGAGATTTATAGTGTCAGGATTGTCCAGGTTAGATGTTAGAAAGATTTGAGGAAAACATGCATTTATAAAATCCTTCAATTATAAAATATTAGTATGCATATTTTCAGAATAAAAGTTAAATAGTGTCACTTTTTATTTTAGGGTTTTTATGCTAATTGTAAATATTTCTTTTTTAAATTAACATTTATTGAGTTGACAATGGTTAGTAAAGTTGCATAGGTTTCAGGTGTACAATTCTGTATCATCTATGCATCACATTGTATGCTCACCATCCAGAGTCAGTTCTCCTTTCATCACCATGTATTTGATCTTCTTTTCCCTCTTCTACACCTGTGTCTATGAGTTTTTTTTTTTGTTTTTTTTTTTTTAAGGGCAGTGTCACTGGCCCTCCTATGTGGGACCCGAACCGGAGCTGCTGGCTTCCCAAGACAGTGCTTAACCACCGCGTCACTCCGCCGACCCGAGTTTTTGTTTCTTTATTTGTTTGTCTTGTTCCTTTTTTTCTTCCAGTTTTATATCCCACATATGAGTGAAGTCATATGGTTTTCAACTTTTTCTGTCTGATTTATTTTGCTTAGCATAATAATCTCAAAATCCAATGGACTACCCCTCTTCCATAATAAAGATGAAATTGTACATATTTCTTAGCATTTACCAGAAATCACTCATTAAACAATGAAAAGGAATTATTTATTTTTTGTTAAATTTATCAGGGTGACATTGGTTAGTACAATTGTATAGGTTTCAAGTGTACATTTATAAAACATCATCTATTTATTGCATTGTATGTTCATTACCCAGAGTCAGTTCTTCCTTCACTATATATTTTGACCCCTTTTCCCTCCTCTATTCTCTGGTAACTACTAAACTGTTGTCTGCATCTATGAGTTTTTGTTTCTTTGTTTGGCTTGTTCATTTGTTGCTTTGAGCTTTATATCCCCCATATGAGTGAAGTCTTATGGTTCTTGACTTTTTCTGTCTGACTTATTTAGTCTCTTAGCATGATAATCTCAAGATCCATCTGTGTTGTCATGAATGGCAGTTATGTAAAAGAAATTTTTTGAAGCCAGGAGGAAGAAAGGAATTGGAACCGATTCTTCTGCTCTTTTTACTACCCTTAAACCAACTGGTGTACTGTATGATAAGTACCTTACATCCTGAATCACCTGCTTTTGTTTGAAACTGAGCTGAGGTAATCAGGAGGTTAAGGTTTTTGTGGTTGCAAGTGTGCAAACAAAATGAACTCTTAATTCCCAAAACCTATTAATATGTTAGCTTACATGTCAGGGGGATTTTACAAATGTGATTAGATTAAGAATCTTGAAATGAGGTTACCCTAGATTATCTGGGTGAGTCTAATATGATCACAATGGTCCTGATAAAAGGGGGGTAAGAGAGGCAGAGTGATGTGACATGTGACAAAGGATGCAGAGGTTGGAGTGATGCAGTCACAGACCAAGGCAAGCTAGTAGCCTATAGAAGCTATAAGAGGCAAAAGAACATCCCAAAGGAATGTAGCTCAGCCATCACCATGGTTCTAGGATTCCTGACCTCCAGAACTATAAGATCACACATATGTCTTGTATTATGCCACTAAGTTTTGAGCAATTTGTAACAGCAATGATAGGAAACTACTACAGCAGGCAAAATATTTAAAGGACACTCTAGTTAAATCTTCTTTACTATTTATCTTGGAAAATCATATAATGTGACATTCATCACCTTCATTTTTTTTTTTTTTAAATGGGGCTATAACTGTTGCCCAGGATGGTACTATTATATATTATACAAGGTTAGTTACTAAAGAAAATTATTGGCTTTTAGATGAACAGAGAATTGGTCCCACTGCATGTGGGCGTGTGGTGGTTATTTTACACACACAACCCTCCCATAAATGGCATTTGATCTTATGAAAAGTTACTCATCCATCCAAACCCATTATGAAAAGTTGTTCTGATAGTTTAGAACAACTTAAATGCTTTCAAGATTATACCTTTCTCCCACTTTCCTCTTAAAAAATCCAGATATTATAAAATAAGTAGCTGTCAAACTGCTGGAATAAAGTCATAGTCATAGTCATAGTCAAAGTCATAGTCAATTAAAATATGACTCAAATAGGAAGAATTACCACAGAGCTGGGTTATGGAGAGAACTTTAAAGGAAATACTTCACTTTTCTTAGCTTAGCAATATTAATACTCTACGGTTGGACACTAACATGCCAAAATGACCTAAAAAATTAATGAGCAACTTCGAAGAACCATTACGGACAAAATGAAATCTCTCATACTTTCTTTTTCTTCTTCTTCTGTGTTTTTCCACATTACATCTGCCAGATGCTCAAATGAGAATGGATATATCCTTGGCCATATGTTTTCAGTTTCTCTTCCTTTGTTTTGGAAATACCAGGTAAAGGTGAAATAAATAAGTAGTAAATTTAATGCCTGCAACAGGTACTCCCTCAATTGTCTTTCTTTTTTCACCTTCGTTTACAATAATGAAATACTTGAAGAAAATAACAATTTTTGTTCTCTGAAAAATTCAGTGAATGACTTTCTATATTACTGAGTGTTTATATAAATAATCTGAAATTCTGAAGTTAAAGCTCACCAAAACTATTAAAGTTTTTATTATGAAAGCTGGCAGTCATTGTCAAACCTTGCAATATGAAAGATCAAATCTGAAATTTCTGTTAGTATCAATCAATGTGTTGTTAGTTATATACTTAATATCATTCTATGTGCTAGAGATGGCAAAGGGAGGTGAGCAGCATTGAAGAAATTCAAATGCAGTGATGGAAGCTTGCCAAAGAAGGCAGTGGTGAAATTCTGATAGGATGAATGACATTAGATGAATAATACCGTTATTACATGTCCTGGAGAAATCAGTGACAATATTTAAAGGGATAAAGAAGGCAATACAATAGAATTCTTTTTGTTTTTACTTTCCATGAATCCTGTCAATTGCTATAATTACTAAAAAGACCAGTGTACCATTTTCAATCACTTATTGTCTTCAAAATTTCCTTATATGGATAGATTTTTTTTTTAAGGGCAATATTTCCCCCTATGTAATTCTCTTCTCCCAGTGTCTTAAAAAATTCAGCTTTGAAACAACCATAGGTTTATTAAAGACAACCTTAATCATTATTAATAAATGCTATTTTGAGTATAAGCAAAAGATTAAATTAAAGGAGCTGCTGGATTTTCCTCACAAGTTAGTGTGTGAGGAGCATACTACAACCATACACTCATGTGTCTCTCTTTACCCAGCTGCAATTCTTATTTCCTTCCTCCTGTCTGTCTTTTGCTTCTTCTCTTAAGCTAGGAGTAAAAGCTATTGAAAAATTTAACATCCTTCTAGACCTGATTGGAGACATGAGCAATGAACTGGGGCAATAATAATTCTTAATCTTTCACCCCATGAGACAAAGGTGCCAAGAAAGTTGGCATGGTAAAGGAAAGATAATTCTAGATGAAAATACTACTTTGTAATCATTTTATGAATCTTGTCAGTTTTCCTTCTGCTCTATAGTTCTCACAAACCTATGTCACACATAAAATGGCATTTTGTTCTAAGACATTCTTCAAGAAACAAATAACTACTCAACTAACGGAGAAGATTTGCTTCCTTAGCTTTGCTACTAATTGCTGTGTAGTCATGGGGAAATAACTGTTTCTAGTAAATAGGAGTGAAAAACTCCCAAGGTTAATGGTACTAATCAAGTGTTCCCCAGGGTCCAGTTGTTTGAATAATACAACCATCACTGTTTTTAAAGTGTTCTATTATGACTTGAAATAACTCTAGGCATGTGGGGATAGAGGGTAAGGTTACATCCAGAAATATATGATATACAATCTCCTTTAAGAAAACTGGGAAGAAAAGCACATACAAATAGTCTTAAAACATCAAAAAGTATCTTAAAAACACCACAAAAATGCATTTACCTGGGAATTATATCAGAATTCTTTAAATTATTTTTCCATTCCTCTGTTACTTAGTTTATTAGAGATCCAACTGTTTTGAAGGCTCTCCTCTCCCATTCTAAATTCCTTCAAAATACCTTTCCATACATCTCACTTTGGTTCATTATAACTCCTCCCCTCTTTTTCTCCTGAATATTTATTCTCTCCAGTAAGTAATCTGCTTTGTTTTCTTTCAGATTTTTATTGGGGAATTGGGGGAGGAAAACAGCGTTGGGGAATGGGGAATGGGGAACTGACAAGTTGCTGTCCTTTTGTTCTTCAGTCTAGTTGTGGAGGACATTGCTTCACTGGCCCATGTTGTTATCATCATTGCGCTGTTCCCACGGCCACTCACGGGAGCTCATGTCAGCCCACTGCAGCAGAGGCTGCAGCCTACGCTGTTGCCAGCGACTCAAGGCAGCCCAGCTCCAGGTTGAGCTGTTGTTCACCACCTTAGCTGTAGAGGGCACAGCGTTACTGGCCATATGTGGGATTCGAACCTGGGCCCTAGTGCTCAGAGCTGGCGTCCCAAGCCAACTCTTTTATTTTATTTTTTGAAGTATTTCTTTTATTTTCAGTTACAATTGACATACAATATTATATTCATTTCAGGTGTACAATATAGTGATTAGACATTTATATAAGTTATGAAGTGATACACCAACAAATCTAGTACCCATTTGACACCATACATACTTATTACAATGTTATTGTTTATATTCTTATGTTTTACTTTATTTTTATATTTTTACTTTTTACTTTTTAATTTTTTTATTATTAGTTTCAGGTATACAAAACAATGCAATAGTTATCCTTTTAACCCCTTACAAAGCGACAACCCCCCTCCTCTCATCTACTGTCCCCCCACTCCCGATATCATACATATCTATTACAATTCCATTGACTCCATTCCCACACTATACTCCACATCCCATGACTATATCTGTGCTAAATTATAGTTTGACATATAATATTATTCAGCAGCAGCTTCAGATGTACAGTGCAGAGGCCAGGCCTCCACACTGTCCATGAAGTGGTCTTCCTAACAAGACATGAGTCCATCTGGCCCCCCCAAAAATATTTACAATATTATTAATTACATTCCCCAAACTTTTCTATCCCTGCAGTAATGTTGTAGTTACCCATTTATATTGTTCCATCCTTTCCCCTTCTCTCTCAGGCCCACCCCCATCCCATCTAGCAATCATCAGTTTTTCCTCTGTGTCTAAGACTATTTCTGTTTACATTGCTCATTTATTCAGTTCTTTAGACTCCACATATAAGTGAGATCATATGGTATTTGTCTTTCTCTGACTGACTTATTTCACTTAACATAATGTTCTCTAGGTCGACCCATATCCTTGCAAATGGTACAATTTCTTTTTTCTTCATAGCTGTGTAATACTCCATTGTGCAAATATACCACAGTTTCTTAATCCAGTCATCTAACGCTGGGCATTTCGCTTGTTTCCAAGTCATATCTATTGTCAATAGTGCTGCAGTGAACATAGGGGCCAAGCCAACTCTTAACCAATGCACCACTCGGCAGGCCCAGTAATCTGCTTTTAAATATAAATCTTTCCAGCTTTTCCACAAACTTTATACCTCCATCTGCTACATAATAAAACTCAAGACCTACATAATAACGTCATCTTAGAATGTAATAGGATTGAAGAGAAATGTCCAGAAGATATCAACGAATTTTCCTTAGTTGCGAGGGAAGGAGATGCCATAATCCCTGATGCCTTGATTTCTTTCTTTTCTTTTCTTCCCCTTTTTTCCTTACTTTCTTTATACATTGCCTTCCTTCCTTCCTTCTTTCTGCCAGTATTACACTTGTGTTGTTATATTTTTAAGTTATAAGGCAAATTATATCTCCTTCAATAAATTGTATGAGGTCTGACAAGTTCGAGAACTTGTTGCAACAATGTTGCAACAATGTTTTTTGATATCAGAATGATTATTCATTATGAATTTGTATCAACTGGACAAACAGTTAACCAAGTTTACTATTTGGAAGTCTGAAAAGGCTGCATGGAAAACTTAGAGGACCTGAACTTTTCACCAACAATTCATGGCTCTTGCATCATGATAATGCACCAGCTCACATGGCACTGTCTGTAAGGGAGTCTTTGACCAGTAAACAAATAACTGTATTGGAACACCCTTCCTACTCACCTGATCTGGCTCCCAATGACTTATTTCTTTACCTGAAGATAAAGGAAACAGTGAAAGGAAGAAATTTTGATGATATTCAAGACATCAAGGGTAATACGATGATAGCTCTGATGGCCATTCCAGAAAAAAGTTCCAAAATTGCTTTGAAGGGTGGACTAGGTGCTGGCATGGGTGCATAGCTTCCCAAGGGGAGTACTTTGAAGGTGACCATAATGATATTCAGCAGTGGGGTATGTAGTACTTTTTCTAGGATGAGTTCCTGAACTTAATTGCCTGACTTCATATATGATGAAATAAAAACTAATTCTTAGTATGTATCTACCTATCCATCTAATTTCTCATCTACCTACCTACTTTCCTACCTACTTTGTACAAGTATTCTTAATTTTTGATTATGTAGTGCACTTTTCCCCCCGATTACTCATTATATGCTCTTTCAATTCTTAGGTAAATTACCTGAGAATAAGGCCATGCCTTTTATTTTTATGCTCTAGAGTATCTAATGCAGTGTAAGGCATGACATAATGAGTGGTTAATGCAGCTTTATTTCATTTGTGAAAATGTATGTAAAGTGTTTGCCAAGGGAATGGTGATCTTTGTCTAGTTTTAGCTAATTATGTTCTCATGAATATCTGCCTTAAATTACTGCTCTCTGTTGGCTAATTTAAATAAAACTGATGCTTTCTCTGTTTTCTAATAAGCTTAATTTACAGATGTATGTTCTAAACTAGTAAACTGGGTGAGTTTATAATTGGGACTGAAATGAGTAATGACAAAAACTGTGGCAAATATTGGCATTGAAAAAGATGGAAAAAGGAGAGAGGTTGTAATAGAGACATTCAGAGAGGAAGTGCCTTTGTGATACGTTACAGCTCTGTTTATAAGTAACTTTGAAGTGGTCTCCATTCTCTTTGCCTCTCCATATTTTCAAAGACAACTAATTTGAAATCAGAGTGTGCTGGAATAAATACTTTTGGAAAGAAAGTTGCAATTGACCCCACCTGCACAATTTATAGTACTGTCTTATTTATGTCTTCCTCATACTCTAAATTCTAACCCAGGGTGAAGGACAGAGTAAAATTTTCAGTGTTTCTTAGGTGACAAACATGGATTCCTGTGTTTTCAAAGAACATGGGAAATAAAACATTTGAATTATAGAAGGAAAACACACACATTTGTAAGTTCAAATTTAGGGCTTAATTAGATAGTTGCTTTGTGCCTCAGGAAACTCATGAGCTACTACTTTTTCTTTCTTGATGTGTGAAGTGTAATATATCACATCTCTACACTTTGCATTTTGTAGAATTGCCTGCCATATTATTTCCATGTGTTGCTTATTGAACCATAGTACAAATACAGTTCTTACCCAGTTAATTCAGTTGGACCAAGTAAATATCAGTTCTTTCCCATAAGTTGTATGATTGATAATGACTTCAGATTTATCCACAGTTATATACTTGGCTCAAATACAACTGAATGATATGGCTAAAGAGGATAGCTCTAATTTTAGCTAATTAATATGATGGATACAAAAGCTTTGAGGAATATGGCTATGAAGTATAGCATAAACTTCACAGTTATAAAATACTTTTGAAATGATATTGCTATATTGTTTTCTTAATTTTACTGTTTAAAACTAACATTTTTTTTTCAAAGCACTCCTGAAAGTACAACTTATGTATACAGTACAAATATATTAACCACAAAGATAAAACCTATAAGATTTCTCTTGTATCTAACCCAGGATTAAAGTTAGGAAAATCCTTTTGTCAACCCAGTTGTAATGGATTAAAATAGGGTATCAGTAGGTACAAAAGCAAATAAGCATACATAAAAATCAGCTAACACTAGACCTTGAAAAGCCAGAGGGACTCTAATATCAGTTATCTGAAAGATGCATAACACGAGAGGGAGAAAAAGTCACATATGTACAAACAAGCCATCATACAGCATTGGAGCCTGTTCTAAACCTGCGCAGGAATATTTGCCATTTCTTATCTTAAAAATGCCTCTTCTCATCCTTTATATCCCCAAAGTATATATCGACTGGCAATATTCTGTAGAACTATTGGATTCTCTACTTGGTTTTAAATTTGGAATTTTTAAAAGAGCTGTCATCGTCACATAGAATTGATGATAATCTGTCCTTTTCATCTCGTACACTTCTAAACTACTGTTATAGTGGCATGATTCGATAACTGTGGATCAAGTTTCTAAGGAGGAGAAAATAGGAAGGAAGTTTCAGGGTAAAATGGCTCATCTCCTCCTCAAAAGCTTTCCATTTCAACAGAGTAAAGTCCTTTTCAGCTCACATTTGAGACCCTCATTATGAATACGCAATTACATAATTTAATATAACAAAACACCTAATTTTAGGTATTAAATGATAAAATAGCTCTATATCTTATATGAATAGTATAGTAACACAAATTATAAAGAGATAATATAAGTAATTGGTATCAATTTTTGGTTTGCTGTCCATTTGGTACTTTCTTTACAAGTGTCCACTTGGCACTTGCTTTACACATGTAGCCTCATTTATGTTCACAATGAAATGATTGTTTAAAATTAAATACATTTATTACATTTATTAAATACATTTAATAAAATAAACAAATAAAATACATTGAAACAAAAATTTTGAAAATATAAATCCATTTAAAATCATATCATAAATAAATGCTCACAAGGAAAGAGGCATTTGAATTCTGTCCTGGTATGATAATATTTCATGTAAGTTACAAGAAGGAAAAAAAAAAGCAAGCTCACTGAAGGAACACTATAAAAAAAGGTAGGAGATGGAAATTAGTAAGATGTTGAGTGAATATATAAAGCATAGATTGTGTAAAGCATGCATTTTCAATGGGAGTAATATTGCCCCAAGAGGACAAAATTGGTTTGGATGGGGTAGGAAAAAGTAGGCAAAAATCTTAGATGTTACAGTGGTTTGTGGTCCTCCAAAGTTCAACTGTATTTGACAGGATCTTCTTTCTAAACATTTAATTTCTTTTATTAGGTAGACATTACATTAAATTTAAAATAATTAAATTAAAATGATTTTTTTCATAGGGGAATGATAATGAAAAGTAAGTTGAGAAATATCGATTAAAAGATACAAAAAGTGTGACAAAAGCTTTATGGCCTGTAGACTCTGATAGTTTTCCAAGAGAGGGCAATGTGGGAGGGGCTGGCTGCTTGTGGAGAAAGTGCCTCTTGGTAGTGCATGAGTTGAGTGGGCGGGGTCCCAGCTGAGTCTGCAGGGTGGAACAGTGGAGCTCACCAGGCCAATCAGATTCAGATTTGCCCTGCAGGGGTAGGGGTGGGTGAGGGGGTGGGGTGGGCTCAACAGAATAGATGGGGCCCACCTGTCAGCTGCAGGGGAAAATGGCCCCTCACAGGAAAATGCCAACTGTCCTCCAGCCCTCCTCCTGAAACCACACAGCTCAGCCTGTCCCCGGTATGTCTTAGTCCCGTGCCTGGCACCCCCCACCCCCCGCACTGTCCCTCCACTGAAGCCCAAGGTGAGTGCCTGCCAGTGAGTGGATCTGTGTGCAGACTGTTTAGGAGGAGTTTGGAATTCCTGAAGCCTTCTGTCCCACCGGAACAGTCAGAATTCCCAAATTCCCAATATTTTTCACAGCCAGATGTTATGGGGCTCTTCTTCCCAGCTCCAGTACTCTTGGCTGGGGAGCCTGACATTAGACTGGTGTCCTTCGTTCCTCTGGAGAAGCCTCTGTGGTCAAGATATCCCTCCTGATTCTCAACTGTCACAGGGAGGTTTGGGGCCCATTCCCGGTCTCTGCTTCGCCTACCAGTCTCCACATGTCTTCTTCTTTACATTTTCCGTTATAGGACTTCTGTTCAACTAGACTTCAGATGGTTCTCCAGGTTGATTTTTCTATAGTTGTAATTTTAAGGTGTTCACGGAAAGAAGCAGGCATAGTGTTTATCTACTTTGCCACCTTAGATCTCTCTCAACAATTACTCTTATCTCTTCTCTGTAAGTGCTGTTTATTTATATATTCAGCAGTCAAGATAGAATATGTGGTAAATAAAATCTAAGGAGAGGGGGCCGGCCGAGTGCCTCAGTTGGTTAAGAACTTGCTCAAGAGTGCGAGCTGAGCTCTGAGCAACAGCAGTTCGATGCCAGCCCGAGCTGAGTTGCCGTTGAGCTGCAAACATGTGGCAGGATGGCTCAGCTAAAAAAAAACAAAAAAAACAAAAAAAACTAAGGAGAATGCTTAAAAAATAATAATGAAATTTTATCTTAATGAATGTAGTACAACATTCATATATCTTTTTTGTTTTCTTTCAATGTAAAGCTTCCACTTATATTTCTTTTTTCAAGAATCATGCTATTGAAGTAATTTGATAAGATTTTGACTTATGAGCATTTGAGTGAGTTATCAAAATGGTGTAAGAAACCTTGCATTACATATCTTACTCTGGGCTAACATTCTTTCATTACTCATCAGTCTTGGAGAAAGCCGTGTCATAAATTAGAAACGCACTGAATCATGTCCGCATTTATGACTGTTAACCATCTACATTCCACTGACCTAATAGAATACTTTAAGAAACGCGTTCAAATTGGTAAACCCAGAAATCGCGCTTACAGCAGGCTGCTGATACACCAGTTCAGCAACACTCATCCTCCCCAAAAATGAGTTTCAGATCTTATAATTAGTATTTACTGTTTCTAAATGCTTACAAACCACGTTTGAAAATAATCTAAATATGTTATTAAAATCATTACTCTGTGTTCACTTTCCTGTTTTTTTAAAAAATAAAATAAAATAAAGCATGCAAAGGGTATCATTGGTGACAAAAAGAAAAAAAGATGCTTAGAGTAACAAGTAAATATTATTAATAATTTTTTTTTGTTTTAGCTGAGCCATCCTGCCACCTGTTGGCAGCTCAACGGCAACTCAGCTCGTGCTGGCCTCGAACCGCTGTTGCTCAGAGCTCAGCCCGCACTCTTGAGCGAGCTCTTAACCAACTGAGCCACTCGGCCGGCCCTTATTAATAATTTATGAATAAAATAAAAATTTATTTTTATTTTAGTGGACACATGCATTGATACTACTATTAAAATGCATGGATTATTGAGTTTTGTTAGTTTTACCATTCCCCCAAAATAAGAAAAATCTTTGGCTATATCATATTTACAAAAGATATGCTTAAAACAAATTGTGGAACGCGCTGAGTGGCGCAGTGGTTAAGAACTGGATTGGGATGCCAGTGGCCCTGGTTCGGATCCCACATATGAGGGCCAGTGACACTGCCCTCAAAAAAACAACAACAACAAAAAAATTGTGACATAAAAGCTAAAGTAAAGGAGTAAAAAAAAAAACAATGAAAGTAAAAGAAAATGTTGCAAAATTCATGCAAATCAATGCTAATATAAAATTAAAGACAACTCAAAGAAACAAGAGTCATCTATTTTAAGAACAGAAACGTTTATTTAACTGATATATGTTACGGTATATTTATTCTAACAAGGGAATTTACCTGTAAAGAACATTTATACAACAAAATGGCAAAATACACAAAATAAGTCTATCTCTACCTCAATGATCAAATCTTCTTCAATATTAGTTTTGCTTTTAACTCTCTCCAACATGAATTTGTTTCGCACCATTGTATTCTTAATTTAATCCACACCACTCCCAGTCGTATACATCTGTTTACTAGGCTCATACCCCAGTACTCTCAGCCTCCTTAATCCCCATCTGTTTCTGCGCTGGTGGTGCTCTTGTCAAACCATGATTTCATTCATGCTCAGATATGTGATTCCTCCTATCTCTTTCCCTGGTTTATAGTTCTGCATACATTGTGATTGCAGCATCCAGAACACACACATTTCTCATTTGCTTTTTGTAATTTCTGTTCAAATCTTTTCACCTAAAATGATGTGGTATTAGGACAGAGGATGAAGGATCAGGACCCTGGAGGAACTATTTCACAGGAGAGTGAGATATGAATACTGATCTATATCCCATCTTTCCCAATTGCTAATCAGGAAAATATTTTGGAAATGGTATGAAGCTGATGTCTCTTATTCTGAATTATGGTTAGATTTTTTTACCTGTCTAGTTCAAAATTCTTTATCTTCATGATCAATTTTCTCCAGAATTCCCTTTTACTTAGGAAGTCATATAATGCATACGTAATATGTCTTAAAGTTTCTGAGTATTTCTAACATAAAACAAATGAACAAATAAAAATAAAACTTCTTTAACTTTGTTTAATCAAGAACTTCTCAGCTGTATTTGCCAAAGTTTCCTTTTAATTAACAACATGTAATAGAATTCTAATTTTAGAATTCATGGAACTCATTTAGGACAATTCTGATTTACAGCAATTATTTTTTGTTGTTAAAAACTAGCTTGGACTATTTAACACTTCCCTCTTTTTATCTGACCCATGAAAATGTCAATATGTGGGTCATTAAGAGCTCATTTCATAATTTTTCCTACACATAAGGATTTTTAAACAATTTACCTAACAGATGGCTGTGTATCTAGTTAGGAATGTTTTCCTGAGAAGCTATTCCATAATCTTCTGCAACCACCTGCTCAAATATCCAGCTGTCCCTCCTAATCAAGAAGTATTTATTTAGATTTAACCAAAGAAGAAAATTAAATGTTTAAAGTAAAAAAAAAAAAAAATCACAGTGATTCCTTGACATGTCAATCTTAGCAACTGATCCAAGGAAAATGAGGGAGACATAATTATTTTCGTAGGAGATTTAGCATCTGTAGTTCCATTTTGAATGTTGGTTTTCTGATTTGGCCAGTATTAGTACTGAGATTTAAAAAATAATGATTATCTATGTCTGCATTAAGCCTGTCCAAAAATCTATAGTACTCAATGTATATAGAAAAGATGTGATGTAATTCATAGAATGGTGCTAATAGAATTAAAGGACCACTGAGAACTGTTTAGTACACTTTCTTGGATTCAAAAATATTACTAGTTTTGTCAAAACAGTCAGATGAATATGATCAGAGTAAAGGCACTTGAACCACTTTCTGGCAATGAGAGATTCTCTGAGTAAGGACTCAGAAGTCTGAGTGGTGGGAACCAAACCTTAGGTCATTAGATAGTGCGGAAGAAATGCTGAGGTGCTCAGTGTGTTTCTCAGAACTGCCTCTATTCTTGTTGGTGACATCAATGTTCCATGGTTGTTTGAGAATTTTTTTTAAAATCAATGTTTAGAGTAGAGAAGTGGTGCTATGAAATCATCCTCTTCTTCCTCATTCAGAACTCTCAGCCAAAACCTGTTTCTGATATGTTTGCCTAGACATTTATGCATTCTCATTTGAAAACATACTTTTTGGAAGGCAGGTATCTCTTTTTGAATGTTGGATTTTAGACCTCTATTTAGCACCTTATAAAGCATAATGTAAGTTTAAAGATTTAACATATGCCACTTAATTTATTTTAATTCTAAATTTATCTTAGTCATTTTAAACAATTTATTCTTCAGCCTCTGGAGATAGATGAGATTAAGACTTCTCTTTAATTCAACAAACATTTATATAAGCTTAATTTTAACCTCTATTATTCCCCCAACAAGAATTGAATATATTATTCTCTTCTCAGATCTTTCCTTTTAATCAGAATTTCAAGCCCATCTTTCCAGAAGTTATATTCACTCTCTCCTAATATTCCTATGCCAAACTTGTCTCTATCAAAAAGAATTTCCAGATTAATTTTACCAGCTACAATCATTTTATGCCATTTTCTTTTGGTATCTATGTACTTGTTCACATTTATTATCCTTCTTAACATACTAGTATGTAGTTTGTATAATTGTAACTTATAACCTTATCTTAATTGAAAGCAAAATATTACTGGTGTCTCAGTGCTTTGTTTCCAATGTTTTAAGACTAACGTCTTATGATTATATGTGTTACCTATAAGCACTATACTTATATCTTCCTGAGGAGAGCTTAGCTTTTCTTTCCTCTAGCCATGTAGTCTCTAAGTTTGATTATTAGAGTGAAAGCTGATCCAAAAATGAGAGAACAAATGAATTCGGAGAGACACCTTACACTCAGTCACCATTATTCATGGAAGTTGATATATTCTCAACTAAAATTAAATGCCCTAGAATTCAGGAGTTTACAAAAATTCATTAAGAATTCTTACAAGCTTCCAAAACTTAGCCTCCTGTGTCCCTAGCTCCTTTTCCATCTCTTTTAGTTGAATAAGGAAAACAACCTATAGTTATCAAGAGTTTCAAGGTAACCTAATTAATAGCCTTCCAGATTCTGAATCAAATGATAAATCAAGAATATAAGAGGGAATTTAGTTATCATTAGTTGTTCTCCCCACCCCCGCCCAGGGCTCTAGTTCATCCTTGGGCCCTAGAAGTGGCCCTCTTGTTACTTACTCTACTAAATTGATTTTATTCATCCCATTGCAGGAGAAGCAGCTGGAGAGCGGCAGAGACAGAGTGGCCCTGGTGAGCATACAGTATAGATGATACTTGCCATTAACAAGGAAGTAGATCTCAGAGATGGAGCCACACAAACAATAAGTTCTAACACATTAATCTCATTTGATGGAGTGACCAGAACTGTCAGTCTCTGTACTATTAATGAAGGTTGAGTTGACTGAACCAGGCAGAGAGAGGACCCAGGAGTTTATTTTTTGTATTGCCTGTGCTGAGAGTTCTGTTCATGAAAAAAATGAGAGAGCAAGAATAGTGTTTCATTTAACAAAGTGCCAAGGGAAGGTCCAAGGATATTCTTAGTTTCTGGGGGAATGGCTGACATGGGATAGGACTTTCCATGTTTAAAGATAAACAATAAGGAGAAAAAATACATACATGGCACCAACACAAAATTTAGAGCACAGTATAAGAAATAGGACATATCACATAAAAGAGAGAGCATCTCAGAGGATTGCTTCTAGAAAGCAGTTGAAAGTATTATTCTCAAATAAGTAGTACTACACAACAGACTAAATGAAACAGGTGTCGAGAAAGCAACATAAAGAGATAAGAAGAGCTCAGCATTTTCCACCAACAATTCCAGGGGTGCCACTCATATTGTTGTGTGTATGAATGGTACTTGTGAAGCTGTGCATTAGCAATCTGTGAGCCTGCATGTGCTTCAAAACAAAACAAAAGCAGTAAGGTAATGATCCAGTTAGCCAAAGGCAAATCAGATAATAGTAATCACAAATGAGAAAACCAAAAGTTAATACTGAATCCAGAAAATAATTTCGATAAGGACATTAAATATTGTTATGTGAAAAAATCACAGCCTTAGTGCTTCTATAACAAAAAAGTGAAATTATTAGAACTCACAAATTTGGGGAAAAATGTTATTTAGGACAGAGAAGGAAGACATTAACATAACATTGGAAATTAAAAAAAAAAGAAAGCAGAAAAACCATGGATTTAAGAACTTTAAAAACAGTAGAAGAGATAAACAACTCTGTGGGTTAATCAAGAAAAGAATAGAAGAGAATACATATACTCTTAGGAATACGAAATAAAAATATACACACTAACAGAAAGAGGAAGAATAAAAACAATTATATTAAAGTGATTTTTATAACAATATATTACCGGAAATGAAAGTCTGAATATATTAAACCATCTTCTAGAAAAACTGACAAAAAAACTCAGATATTAAATAGTACTGTATCTATTTTAATATTTCTTATTATAAGCTCCTAAACAAAAAAAGGAAAGCAATTTAAAATTTGTAGGTTCAGATAGTTTTAAACATTTAAACAAATAAATTTGCTGCTGTTTAAACAAAATTAGAGCGTATGAAATGAAAGAAAGCATTCCATTTATTTTAGAACGGTCATGTAACTTTGAGACCCCTGCCGCGGCGCCATGCGCAGCTCAGTTCCTGGAGAAAGATGGCGACAGCACAGAAGGAGAAACACAACAAGCGGGTGAAGATCCTTCCTGGGGGCCATGCTTGGTGGTCGGCACCTTCAGCAGAGTGAAGGTTGGCAAACGTTAATTGATTGGGAATAAAGTTGCCTTGAAGATGCTCAGTCGACAGAAAATTGGAAGCCTTGAAGGAGTAGGAAGAATCCTCAAAGAAATTCAGAACCTCAAGCTTTTCAGGAATCCTCATATAATTAAACTGTATCAGTTCATCAGTACACCATTTGATATTTTCCTGTTTTTTTTTTTGAGGGCAGTGTCACTGGCCCTCACATGTGGGACTGAACCGGGGCCGCTGGCTTCCCAAGCCAGCGCTTAACCAACCGCGCCACTCGGCCGGCCCCATTTGATATTTTCATGGTGATGGAATATGTCTCAGGAAGATAGCTATTTGATTATATCTGTAAAAATGGAAGGCTGGATGAAAAAAGAAGTCGATGCCTTTTCCAACAAATCTTTTCTGGTGTGAATTATTGTCACAGGTATATGGTGGTTTATAGAAATTTGAAACCTGACAATGTCCTCCTTGATGCACTCAGGAATGCAAAGATAGCTGATTTTGGTCTTTCAACATGATATCAGTTGGTGAATTTTTAAGAACAAGTTGTTGCTTACCCAACTATGCTGCACCAGAAGTAATTTCAGGAAGACAGCGTGTAGGTCCAGAGGTAGATATATGGAGCAACGGGGTTATTCTCTATGCTTTATTAGGTGGAACCCTTCCATTTGATGATTATCATGTGCCAACTCTTTTTAAGAAGATAGGTGGCAAAATCTTTTTTATCCCTCAGTATTTATATCCCACTGTGATTAGCCTTTTGAAACATGATCCCAGTGGATCCCATGAACAGGGCCAAAATCAGAAGTATCACGTAATATGGATAGTTTAAACAGGATCTTTCCAAATATCTTTTTTTCTGAAGATCCCATCATATAGTTCAAACATGATTGATGAAAAGAAATATGTGAAAAATTTTAATGTTCAGAAGAGGAGGTTTTCAGCTGCCTTTATAACAGAAATCATTAGGACCCTTTGGCAGATGCCTACCAACTCATAATAGATAACAGGAGAATAATGAATGAGGCCAAATATTTTTATCTGGCTCCAAGCCCATCTGATTCATTTTCGATGATCACCATTTAAATCGGCCCAACCCTGAAAGAGTGCCATTCTTGTTTGCCGAAATACCAATGGCACATTATACCCAGCATGAATTAAATCTGCAGTAATCCAACCACCAAGGTGTAAAGAAAGCAAAATGGCATTTGGGATTTAGAAGTCAAAGTCAGCCAAACGATATCATAGCAGAAGTTTGTAGAGCAATTAAACAATTGGATTATGAGTGGAAGTTTGTAAACCCATATTATTCGAGTGTTTGAAGGAAGAGTCCTGTGACAAGTACATACTCCAAAATGAGTCTACAGTTATTTCAAGTGGATAGTAGAACATACCTATTGGATTTCCATAGTATTGATGATGAAATTATTGAAGCTAAATCAGGGACTGCTATACCAGAGAGATCAGGATCATTTAGCAACTATGGATCTTGCCAAAGGAGTAATTCAGATGCTGATGCTCAAGGAAAATCCTTAGATTTTCTCATCTGTGACCCATTCAACTCCTCCTGTTGACTCAACCCCAAGACCTGGAAGTCACACATTAGATATTTTCAGGTGTGTTCAAGTCTTATTAAAATTCTTGCACAGTAAACCTAAAAAAACCCAAAAACTTTTATGTCTAAATAGTATAAAAGATAGCATAAACTATTAAATAAATTCCAGCAGCATATCAAAACCAAATTCACTCAACCCCACCCCTATTCTGATAGCCCTGAGATTTTATGGTGTCTTAACATTAGTGAATACATTATTATAATTTACCATAGCAATAGGTTAAATGAGGAAAACTGCATCATTAAATTATTATGCCAAAAATGTATTTGATAATATTCAAAACCAGTCCTGACAAAGTTATTAGTGAAATGGGGCCAGAAAGATTTTTTTTTTCCTTAAAAGGAAGTACCATGTTTAATAGGGAAACCACAGGAACATTTTCTTCGAAAGCAGAAAAAAAATGTAAGCTTGTTAGTCTTTATCATAATTTCTACACATAGCTAATTAGACAAAATGAATTGAAATATAACTAGCCAAAGTGAGGAGATAAAAATTTTAATTATTTGCAAAGACAATCACTTAGAAAAACTAAGTATCAAAGGAATACAGTCAAGTAGCTGATTAGAAATTAAATACATACAATCTAAATTCTCTTTTTTCTGTAGTTTATTTTAATAAAAATTTGGTGTGTACATAGTTTACAAAGTTCAATAGTCATACAAGGGTCTCTTATCAAAGTAAAACAAAACAGCATAGTGCATGTCTTCTCTAATCCCAGAAATATGTCATACAAATATTTCTTGCAAGCACATATATTTCTATTTTTCTGCGTACTAGATTTGGGAATCCCATCCCAGTTGTAAGTTTTGATGCAAGTTTCAAATTTTTACATTCCTTATTTAATGCAATCCAAAATTATTCTTCAGTTAATCAGTTTATTTTTTTAATATTGGCCTTGATTCCTTCTCACCTACAAATTATTTTGTATAATTTTAAAACAATGTGATACTTTAAAAATAATTCATTGGAAATGAATACCTTTACAATGTAGTCAACGAAATATTTCACTGTTCAAAAAGTATGTTAACAAAATCTAGACCTGCATCTTCTAAATCTTTTGACTTCAGGTTTTGCTTATAAAAAGATAGCTGCTTTATTTTTATGTAGTTGGCATTTTCCACCTTTTACTTTTCTTGAGTCCTGCTATTTGCCTCTCTCCTCTAAGTTTGTTGTCTTCCTCTTTATTTTTGCAAGTGACACTTCTGTTTACTTTTGTCCTTTCATGTCCTTTTTTTTTTTTTTTAAGTCAAAGTAATAGTCTTTCCTTGTATTTATTCCTAGTAACCTATTTAACTCTCAGGCTTTAATAGCATCAACTTTCAATTTAGCCAAGTTGATTTCTTCTTATATTTATTGGTTCTCTTATTTATTAGTGTAGCCTTTTCTTGAACACATATCTTATAGAATGTCTTGCTCTTCTGAAATCATTTGTCTCTCAGGCTTTCCTTTCTTGGAAACTGTCCCCACGTTTTTCTAAGCTTCTCAATGGTTGGCATAATTAAAATTCACTGTCTTGATGTTTCTGGTTCCTTATCCTTTTCTTAAAATCACAAAATTCATTAATCTGTAATCATGTGAATTAAGTTTATTTTCTTTGGCTTTAATTGGCATAAACTCAAGAAAAGCAACAAAAAAGAACAGTATCCATAAAGAAAATCTGGGGCAAAAGGACCCAAAACGCAATTCACTTTACCCGCCTTTCCCAATATTTCTCTATACAGATTAAATTACTGAGACATTCAGCTCTAACAAAACCTTATTTCATGTTTTTACGTCTTGTCTCCACAATATGTCTATAAAAATTTTAAGGGAAATATGTCTGCTCAGAACTTGTATCTCTTACAACATTGGTACTCAAGGTGTCTACCCACACATCTGACATTTCCACAAAGCTTGTTAGAAATAAAGAATCCTTAGCCCACTCCAGATATAATAAGTTAAATCTGCATTTTAATAAATCCTTCATGTAATTTTCATGCACTGTATAGATTAAGAAGCATTGCCATATAGCTTGGCTTCTATATGACAGGCACTGGAAAACCATTGTTGTATTTAGTCAACTCTGAACTAATGAAGATTAGTAATCACAATCTAATTGTTTTCATAGGGCAAGTAAAATGTTTGCCTTCTAAATTCCCAAATACCTACATCTGAAAAAGCTTTGGGTGGCAAAAAATAACATATAATTTTAATTTAAAAAATATTAGATTTTCATTACAGACTTATTTTTAAACTTTCAGTAATCAAATTGTGTTCGCTGTTACAGTGTGGGAACATGAATTTCTCAACATTTTCAACTGATATAGTTATTTTGTGGCCATTTTAATGAATATTTTTAATTAAATACAGGTTCTCCTTCAAGCTATGTCGATCACAAAGCATGCTATTTTGGTGATACCTGGTTTGCCTCAAGTGTTAGCTTCTTTTTTCCATATGATTACTATTATTTATTGTGTCCAGATTTAAAAAGGTTGATCATGGATGTTGTCATACAGGGTTTTGGAATTAGTTTTTCTTCTTCCATCACTTAACTCATGAACTAAACTTAAGCAACTAAATGTAATGTTTTATTTATTATTATGTTATAGTAGAACAAACAATTCTGCAAAGATTTGCATTATCTGATCTCTAGTTTTCCCCTATTTCGTTACTGTTTTACAAATAATTGTTGAATCACAAAAGCATTTTCCTTAAATTATTTTTCATGCAAGTCTCTTAATAGTTGCATTGTCAATCTATTTAACTATTTTAAAGTAATTATTAATGATTTTGAATATAAATAGCCTTTATAATCATTTCTTGTTGCAGTTTACTCTTGCAATAACAATAAATATATTTTTTAAGATTTTTATTTTTAAAAGCTAACAAATATTAGATTAGTTTAAGGAGTACACCACGCTTTTTCAACACTTATATACCTAAAGTGATCACCATGATAAGTGCAGCAACCATTTGATACTGTACTATGCTATCACAATATTATTGACTATATTCCTTATGCTGTTTATTACATTTCCATGATTTATTTGTCTTATACCTGGAAATTTGGACCTCTTGTTCCCATTCACCATTTCCCCCCATTTTAAAAATTTTCAATTATAGTTGACATTCAATAATATTTTATATTAATTTCAGGTGTAAAGCATAGTGGTTAGACATTCATATAATTAAGAAGTGATCCCCCTGACTGGTCTAGAACCCACCTGGCACTATACATAGTTATTACCATATTATTGACTATATTCCCTCTGCTTTACTTTATATCCCCATGACTATTTGTAACTGTCTTACAATAGGGCAAACAGGATATTGACATTGATCCAATCCACCAATCTTATTCAGGGTCCCTCAATTTTACTTACACACATTTGTGTGTGTGTGTGTGTGTGTGTGTGTGTGTGTGTATGTGTGTGTGTACATTTAGTTCTATACAATTTTATCATATGTGTATGTTCATGTATCTACAATTACAATTAACATACTGAAGCATTCTGTCACCAAAAAGATCAAAGTATTGAATTTTACAACCCCTCTGCTATCCTCAGTCTTTGCTGTCCCTAATTCCTTGAACCATCAATCTGTTTTCCATTTCTGAAATGTTGTCATTTCAGATGTTATATAAGTGGAATCATCCAATATGTTACCATATGGGATTTTTTTTTTTTTCACTCAACATAGCTCTCTGAAGATCCATCCAAGTTTTTTCATGTATCAATAGGTATTTCTTTTTATTGCTGAATAATGTTTTCTGGTAAGGATACACTGCGGCTTGTTTAACCATCCATCTGTTGAAGGACATCTGGGCCATTTCCCAATTGGCTGTTATAAGTAAAGTTTCTATAAACATTTGTGTATAGTTTTTTTTGTGTGAATATATGTTTCCATCTCATAAGTTTCAATTTAATTTTTACTTCACTTGGACATATTAAGGGCCTAAGATTTCACTGCAAGTTATATCTATAATTGAAAATGGACAATCAGATAATAATAATTGTGAAACATGCCTGTCCATATTACCTTTTGCACAAGTTTGATGTTAATATGACTTTGGCCGTTTACTTTTTTAAAGGCCCAAATTGGAACTGCTCTTAATATTAGAATTTGGACAAATGTTGTAGCCATATGTTAGTGCATTCCTAACAGTGCCTTGAATAAACCTAACTACTAGACTAGTTAAATTTTGAATATACCATTTTAATGGTTGCTGCACCATTCACCTGGTAAAAGTTAAAGGTAGTGAATAGAGAAGAAAAAAGTTAATCTACTACATGGTAGATACTTTATAGACTTTCAATAATTGTGTGTATGTGTATATGTGAATATATGTCTATATCTTTGTGTTAAATATTTAAATTTAATTCATTCATTTTCTATCCATTCAAGAAATTACTGTTAAATATCTGTAGATGGCTAATGCTTATAATTTAAAAATTAAATAATATAATCTTTACTCTCAAAGAACTTATTGTTCAGAGGCTGTATCTATTGGGTTGTCGGAAAAGTTATGACATATTTTTGCAATGAAAAACATAGAAAAAATATGTCATGACTTTTCTGACAACCCAATATATGGCTGAAATAAAAAAATGCCATATTTAAGTTATGACTAATTAGTGTTGTTAGAAGATGGCAGTCAATAATTTTAGTAAACTTATGATGATATAGAGAAAATAATATTCTTTTACAATAGTACAGAGTACTAGGCATTCTTTGTTATACAAAGAGAAAGAAAGACCTACTTTTATTTAAAATATATTTTTTCTGGATTTAGCCTATTTTGAGATATTCATTTGAATTTTAATTCTTTCTCCTTCCTTTCTTTCCCATACAGGTAGGTGACATTTTTCACTTAACTCCTTCAGTTATGTATCATGGCTGTAAACCAAGATAATCCGAAATGTTTACTGGCTTGGATTTTCTACAATTTAAATTCTAAGAGAACTTAGATTTGTCTAAATGGGAAAAGAGGACCCCTGGATAGAGACTGAACCTATGAAGGAAAAAGAGGGTTGGTGGATCAGATTTCCCAGACCAGAAGTAGGTTATCCTGTACTGGAGAAGTTTAGAGAGATCTCTGTTTCCCCAACTAATGTGTCTTGAGGTTAACCTTCTAATGGGAGCACAAAGGATGTGGGAAATTACAAGACTGGAAAGTCCTCCTGGTTCATCTAGGCAAACAAGGTCATAGTGCCCTTCACAAGATTTCTTTTACTCACATAGCACGGTATCACCAGACATGAACAGTCATTGGGACAAGGCTGAGGGACATCTCACAGACCTATAGAACTACCTCACTATTGTAGTGTAATACTTTTATGGATAGCATAATGCAGATAAAAGGAAAACCTCTGCAATGATGGAGATTTGTATTTCCTCCAGCCTGGGAGAGTAACACACAAAAGTAAAATTACAGTGGTTTATAAGGCACCAAGAGAAGCAATGTTTTGTTTCCACAACTGAAGTTATGACCTGAGAGTTATATCTGATCATAGAGCCATTCTGGGGTAAAAATGAGTGTCTCTGTCTTGGGTGTTGGTCTGATGCTTAGTGTTTTTCAAGGTTGTGCTCTTTTCTTTCTCTTTAAAAATTTTTAAAAATTATAGTTGACATTCAAAATTATATTACTTTCATTTGTATAGCATAGTGGTTACACATTTATATAACTTATGAAATGATTTCCCTGATAATGCTAGTACCCACCTGACATCACACATAGTTATCACAATATTATTGACTATATTCCCTTTATGTGCTTTGCATCCCCATGGCTATTTTGTAGCTGCCAATTTGTACTTCTTAATCCCTTCACTTTTTTCACCCAGGTCCGGATCCCTCTTCCACCATCAGTTTGTTCTCTGTGTCTATGAGTTTGTTTCTGTTTTATTTGTTTGCTTATTTTATTTTAGTTTTCTTAGATTCCACATATAAGTGAGATCATATGGTATCTGTCTTTTTCTATCTGACTTATTTCACTTAGCATAATACCCTCAAGGTGCATCCGTGTTGTTGCAAATGGTAAGATTTCATTCTTTATTATGACTGACTAATATTCCACTGTATGTATGTACCATATCTTCTTTATCTATTTGTCTATCAATGGACACTTAGGTTTCTTCAGTATCTTGGCTATTATAAATTATGCTGCAGGAATGCATATATCTTTTGGATTTCTTCAGATAAATACTCAGAAGTGGGATTGCTGGGTCATAAGGTAGTTTTCTATTTAATTTTCTGAGGAACTTTCAATACTGTTTTCCATAGTGGCTATACCTATTTGCAATCTCACCAATAATGCACAAGGATTCCCTTTTCTCAACATCCTCCCCAGCACTTGTTGTTCGTTGTTTGTTGTTAGTGCTTTTTTCAATGCAGAACAAGGAGGGACTGGTGTAAACCATCATAACTCAGAGAAAGGGTCAGAAGAGAGGAGGAGCTAACACAGATGAAGCACAGTAAGGAGAACAGAGTGTCTAAAGAGGAAATGTAAATGTGTGTGATGTACAAGTCTCCTCACCTCTCTGATGCAATCTTTAATGAAACTAAAACTGAAAATACTGAAATAGTGGGTATGATAGGATTGAAAACAATCAGTGAAGAGACTGATGTTTGCACAGTGATTTGAATGAACTAGACAGAGAGAAGCTGTGAGGATAGGAGAACACATGACTTTTGGGGTACAAACTGATTATTAAGGTAGTTAAAATTTAAGTTAACCATGATTCCAGTAATTAATATGCAGTTAGAGGCCAAAATTTATATTTATCTGGGGAAAAAAATAGATAAACAGACCACATTAATCTTTCTTTCCTTTAAAGCAAAAATAAGAACATGCAGTGTGTGCCTTTGTACGCATGCGCAGACGTGCCCGCGAGCGTATGCCTCTTAAATTTCTATCTATTAGTTGCTGAATTTTTTTTCTATTGCATTGTCTTTATGTGAAAGGCTATATGCAATATAAACTTTTTAGGAAGGAACTAAGATAATAAAAGTGGCTATATATTTTGGTAGCCACTGCTAGAATGATCTATGACATTTCCTGTTACTGAATACCTCCTGGGCCCTTTGATTGTGTACAACAATATAAGAAAACTGCAATTTTTTTCAATGTAAAAAGTTCATTGGAGACCAAGTCTTGCTATAGCTTTTATAGTATTATCATTTGTTTTGTAAACAAGAGGATTTTTTTAAAAAAGTGTATTACTGAGATATCTCCCAGGGCTTAGAAATAAAAGGAAAAGAACATGCACATTTTCTATGTTGTAGCATCCAGTTACTATCAGTCTTTTTCTCCATTCATCACCTGAAGAGTTTGACATTTACAGTTTGCCAGTGAATGAGTCTTAGAGGAAAGAGATGGGTCAGTTAGAAGCTAAAGTCAGCAGACATTTGAATATTAAATACTTATAGAGTTGTCAAATGATCTTGACACTCCTCCTTAGTCCTTGTTTCCTGGGAACACGTATGCTGACATACTTGTGCAATACAACCCTTGGAATCATTTAATAAAATCACACTTTATTTCACAGCCAGAAGTTTTATATTACAGTTATGTGATGGAAGGGAAAAGTGGGAAAGAACCTTCTGGGTGTGTCTCAGGACAAGAGTTTGTTGATTGTTGCCCACTAAGAAAGACTCTTCCACGGTATAACTACCTTCTTTGTTATTCTGAAATGTTCAAAACTGACTTCAAATTAAAATCTTATCCAATCTCTAATTTTACAAAATAGCATGAAAATTATTGTCCAAGTAGGAGTTGAAGAAGTTGGTGAGAAACTAAATCAAAAGAGAAAGCAACAGCAGAAAGTTTTGAGAATTTTAGAAAAATTCCTAGGAGCAGAAGTTAGTAACTATATTTTCTATTGAGAGAAAAAAAAATGTAAAACGCAGAGTAGAAAATAAAACATATGCTAATTAATCAAGTCCTAGTCAACTGACAAGGTCTAGTTCACTAGGTATTTACTGAACTTCTGAGTGTACACTGAACTGAGGACTTGTCCTTAAATAGTTAAAATCATGCCAGGGAACCAAAACATGCACAAGTAAAAGAAATTAAATAACACCTAAATTCATTTAACTACAAACTAAAAGTCGTAGCAGTGAAAATGAATTCATAGGACTTTGAAGGGGGAAGAGAGTATTTGGAAGGGTGAGAATCAGCACCATCTCTTCACAGGAGCAAAGTACAGATGAGCCTTTGATAACCAGTGGGTAGTCTTTGAATGACGGCAAAAACTTTCAAGGACTTTTTCCCCCCTAGAAAATGGGGAAATAATGAAAGAAATGGCACTTTGGGAAGCTTGACCTGACAAATAATCAGAAGGGATAGAAAGAGAAGAGACTGCGAGCTTTGTACAGAGGAATGTAGCCAGTTGGGGTAGGCTGCAGCAGATGATTTTGAGGAGAAAATATTGTCATAATTTTCTTTGCTTGATAATGAAAAGGAAAGCCAATCCTATCTTATGGCCTCTTTGCTAAGTGCTATTTTTGACTCGGTCCTGATCTGAAACCACCTTTGAATCTGCATCATCTCTGCTTACTAGAGCTCACAGGGTGCTTAGGTTCCCATCTATACTAAGGCCTATGACACCTGGAATAATCTCTCCAGAAGCACAGAGTATACATGTCAAATCCTTGGGCTAGAAAGCCATCTCATTTATGCTGTAATAAATGAATTTATAGACATCTTTATCAGATGTTGAGACTTTGTTCATTTTTGCTGGTGTGTTGTTCTGAATTTCATTTATCACTCGAATTTTAATGCTTGGTTTCAGTTTTTCGATGTTCACCCTCACATGCCACTGCCTCTGTATTCATAACCTGTCTCTACTCTGGACACAAAACCCTTGGACTTGCAAGCTGCTTTCTGAGCTGACTCCTTAAAGAGTTATACTGGCCCAAATGAATGCAAATCCTTACTTCTTCTGTAGAATTTAACCTGAGCTCATTAGCCTTTACCCTGGGGAGACATGCTATTTTCATATTCCTCTTTCTGTACCTAATTCCCAATTATCATTCTTGCCTTGTGCTTTGGACATTCTCTTCTGATTTTGAACCCTATCTTCTTTGAACCCCATCAAACTTCTTGCTATCACATGACCACAACTTGTTCATGTCCATTTTCACTCCTATAATTTTTTTTTTTTTTTAGATTTTTTATTGGGGAATTGGTGGAGGGGAACAGCGTTGGGGAATCGGGGAAGGGGAACGGACAAGTTGCTGTCTTTTTTTGTTCTTCAGTTTTAGTTGCGGAGGATGTTGCCTCACTGTTGGTATCGTCATTGTGCTCTTCCCGGATGAGGCAGATCAGTCGCTGGCCTCTGGATGTCGCTCACCGCGGCTATTGGCAGCTCACGCTTGGCTGCCAGCCGCTCACGCTGGCTACGGGCCACTCACTGCAGCCCACGGCAGCCCACTGCAGCAGGGGCTGCAGCCCACACCATCACCGGGGCTCGCACAGCCCAACTCCAGGTGGAGCTGTTGTTAGCTGTAGAGGGCAGTGTCACTGGCCCTCATGTGGGATCCGAACCGGGGCCGCTGGCATCCCAAAACCAGCGCCCAACCAATGCGCCACTCGGCCGGCCCTAATTGCTTTTTTTGAGGGGTCTTCCCATACTCTTATCATTGTGGACCCCTCAAACATGTCAAAAACTCACTGATTACAGAAAGCATTTTTCTCTGTTTACTTCACACTATCATGCATTTCATTTAATTTTCTTATTTGTTAACACATCCTAAATAGATTTAAAATACATATTTACATTCATTCCTAATCCAATGTATCCCCAAACTTGTTTAATGATTATTAAATGTACATAGAACAAGATAAAATTAAAATATTTTTGAACTAAGCAAATCAAAAACAAGGGGACAAAATAAAATGAGCATTATTATGTCCTAAACTTTTGGCTAGAGATTAGACACATAAATATAAGGAAGAAAAAAAGATATCAGTCATCAGAATCAGTTTCTAAAAACATATTCTTCAGAAAAAGTACTACTGACACCAGATAGTTACATATGAATCTCTCCATAGGGAATACAATAAAAGGGTAAATATCTTTAATAATATCCTTAGAATAATCATCTACAAATTCTTAATAAATAACATAATTAAGCTTTATGACCTTTCCTGCATCTGTTTAATTTTGTAGGTATGTCAAATGGGTACCTTTATTTTATAAAATATATTTAATCAGAGATTAAATTGTAGAATATTTTTATTTAAAGAATTGAGTAATTAACATTTTTATTTCAAGAAATTAAAAACAAAACTTCAGAATTAAGCTGCCAAAGTCTGAGTCCAGAACATTCTAAGCTGCCAAAAGAAACAAAACAAAACAAAAAAAACAGGCAAGTCCAGCTCTTAAAAAAATGTTTTGCAAGATCAGTCCTAAAGGTTTCCTGTTTACAAATTCTTTCTTTTCCTCTGGCTGATTCACCAAATCTGAGTTAGAAGAACTAAGAACTTGATACATTGGATCGGTGAGAAAGCCAACTCTGAGGAGTTCAGAGAAAAACAATGAATTCATTAGTTAGCTTCTCTGGCATCCTTCACATTTCTTGTAAACTTCTAGGCTTCTGGCTGTGAAGTAGTTAGCCAACAACTACTCATTTATTAGACTCCAAAGCTATACAAGTATCCTGGTTTATTTATATATACTTCCTATAAACACACACACATAAATATGCTCATGCATATTTCATTTTCTTTCTTACACGATACATCAGGATGGGAAATCCTCTGCTTCCAAACCCACAGGAGTTGTGCAATGAACCACTATGCTTGAATCTAGAAACAATTGAGTGTCTTTTTAAAAACTTTTCTAGATACCCCTAAAAATCTCTGGATTTGAATTTTTGTTTTAGTCAGACAAAGGATTCAAGTCTCAAAATCCACAGACTTCGTTTTTAGTGCTGCCATTCTTAGCTACAACATTGTTTTCTCTTAATTAGAAGTATAAAATTTTAAGATGTGGAATGACCCAAATTGATCATTAAGTCCTAGATTAAAGAAACACAAATAGCAACAACAAAAACCAAAAGTTAGATGGTCTGACTTGACCAGATTTATATTAATAGTTAATAGAAGAATCATAGAAATGAGGCTCAGTTTTCTTTCACTTTTCCTGGAGGAACAATTTAGCGTTTACCTTAATATTTAAAGAATATTTTATTTTCATTCATAGCTTTCAACAACTTCCTATCCAACCCTGAGTAACATCCAAAGTCTTTCTTGGCGTCTACAAAGCACTACTTGACCACTGCCCACTGCTTCTGTGATCTCATTCTTAGTCCCCTGAGCTTTCCTCACTCTTACTGCTCCAGCCACACTGGCCTCTTTGCAGTTCTGTAAACTTGCTGAGCTTCACCTTATCTCTTAGGGTCTTTTCACCTCTTGTGATTTCTCTTTGGAATGCCCTTCTCTAAATATGTACAGGTATTTCTCCTTTTTTTTTTTTTTTTAATCTCTCCTAAATATTATCAGAGAAGTGTTCATACTACCACATAAAAATGACAGCCTCCTACCCAATACTGGTCAGATTTTATTCCTCTTACCCTGCTTTATATTTCTTCATAGTTCTTATCTTCACTCAAATTTTTAGGTATCTGTTGGCTTATTGTTATCATTCTTGATAAAATCCAAGTTCCTTAAGAACAGAAACTTTATCCTTTTTTTCACTTCAGGTTCTTGGTACCTAAGGTAATGCCTGACACATAGTAGATTTACACTAAGAACTTCTTGAATAAATAAATAAATGCATTTATTCATCCATATAATTTATCCATATTGAATACTTACTGTGTTGTAGGTCCTATATTATGTAGGAACAGGAAATAAGGCAGATATGATCCTCACCATCAAGTAAGGTTGGCAGGTGGAAGACAGATATTGGACATGTTACAGCATATATGAAGATGAAGAACAGTCAAGGACAAGACCAGGTTGCTATGGGAAAAAGTAATAGGGTGCAATCTACTTTAGATTGAAATTAAATAACAGATCTCTAAAGATATGACATTTAAGTTTATGTCTGAATAATGAGGAAAAGAAAACCATGCAAAGAGTAAGGGTAAGAAATGTTCTATATATGGGGAGAAAGAACTTAGGATGTTAGAGGGACAGAGACAAGACCGGTTTCACTGTACTGTCTGCCAAGTGGACCAACGGTACACAGTTAGATATGCAAGTCTGAAACCCAGGAGAGATGTCTGAGCTGTAGATTGGTTTGGGAACTACTAGCATAAAGCTGGTTTGTAAAAGCCTGGCAATGGATGAGATCCTTTATGAAGAGATAATAGAGAGAAAGGGTCCTGATCAAGGCTGAGGAGCACCCACAATTAGCAATTAGGAAGTAAAGTGTAAAACCAGGGAGAATGCAGAGAAACAGGCAGAGAAGTTGACAGATACCATAGGTTTCTAATATGATGAGACAAGGAGAGAAAAGGTCTCAGAAGATGCTTTTTTTTTTTAAGAGAGCAGTGTCACTGGCCCTCATATGTGGGACCTGAACCGGGGCTGCTGGCATCCCAGGCCAGGGCTTAACTACCATGCCACTCGGCCGGCCCCTATCTGGCTGCTTTTAATGACTGAAAATTCCCAGGGAAATCTCAAAATTGACAATGCCTATGACAGAACTAAGGCCATGGTTACCTTTTCCCAGACCTTATTTTTGCAGTGTTATGAAGAAGAAAGACAAATGTTTGTGGGAGAATGATAAAATGGAAGTGGAAGAAGAGGAGACTATGTGTATATAAAATGTGTTCCAGGAGTTTGATTATAAAGAAAAGTTGGACTTTAGGGTGTGGAGAGTAGAAGGTTTTTATGAGAGAGGGGACTTTTGTGTTCAGAGGCAGTTATTAGAGTATATTTGTTTGCCAAACAGGAGAACCTTATACAGGGGAAATTTCTTTATAAAAATATGTGTATACATACACCTGCCTTGAATTTCAAGGAATTCATTAACCTCATGAAATATTTTCAAAATTCATGGTTCCCAGTTTAATAGCAGATGCCCTATGTAATATTGTGATTTATAATAAAAAATATGCATTTTGTTTTAGTCCTATTTCTGGCACTCCTAAACATGTTTGGAACTTCTAAGTAATGGGAATGGCAAAGGTGTCTTTCGTCATGTTAATGAGTAACTTTTGATTCCCACCTAAGGACAGGAGCTCGTTGCCAGGGGAGTCAAACCTATGATTTGAGGGTTGGAACTTTCAGTCCCACCTCTGACCTCGAGGGAGGGAAGAGGTTCTGGAGATTGAATTCAATAGCCAATGGCCAATGATTTAATCAACCATATCTATGTAATGAAGCCTCCAAGAATATCTAAAGGATGAAGTTCAGAGAGCTTTCAGGTTGGTGAACATGTGGAGATTTGGTAAGAATGGTGTTAGGAGAGGCCTTGGAATATCCAAGCACTTTCCCCATGTTGTGCCCCATGCATCTCTTCTGTCTGACTGTTACTGAGTTATATTCCTTTTCTAACAAACCGGAGACCTAGTAATCATATAGTGATCTATGTTTCTCTGAGTTCTGTAAGTCACTCTAGTACATTAATGGAACACAGGGAGGGAGTCAGAAGCATAGAGGATAAATCCTGGACTTGTTACCAGCATCTGATGTGTGTGTTCAGGGGGTGGGGAAGGGAGTGGAGGAGGGGAGCAGGGCAATCTTGTAAAACAGAGGCCTTAATCTGTGAGATTTGGCACAATCTCTGGTTAGATAGTCAGAATTGAGTTAAATTGTAGGACACCCACCTGGTGTTAGAGCATTGCTTAGTGGTGTAGAGAGTACCCGCCCTCCCCCAAAACACATGTTGGAATTTGATTCAGAATCTCTTTACTGTAAGATATATTTAGTCAAATAAAAAAAAATTATGAACCTTCACATATAATTTTGAAATATGAAATTAATATATTCATGCAGTTACCTATAATAGATATTTATTTATCAAGAAATCTGTCTTCTCTCCTTTTGTACATTGCTTTTCCTAATGTTACTTAGTTACTCAGTTGGGAATCAGCATGGTATAGTGGAAAGCACATTTCTTTGATAAATCAGAGTAAAATACCTATCGCATTGGTTTATTTGAAATAATAAACCTTTCACCAACTTTGGACTCTTAGGGGAAAAAAAATTGGTGACCCTACATAGGTGATCAAGCAATTGCTAGTATTTCTATCTCTGTAGTTCTGGGAAATCTACAGAAAAAGGTTATAAAGTATAAAGATGTGCTCTTTATTTTTAAGAGAATGACAGGGTGCACAGTTTAGTATCATGTTCATTTTAAAATGATTTCTACTTGTAATAATGGCTAAACTGATTATAAATTGAGAGTGCATATGGCCCATTGGTCACCTTTGTGTCGAGCAGGTCATCTTTGATGCTATAGGAATATAATAAGGAAACTTGAGTCCATCTACATTTTGCTGTAATACAGATTCAAAACTTCTTCTACCCCAACATCCACAAATGATACTAATAAGTTCAAATAAGAGGAAATATGATACTTTTTATTATTAAATATAATACATAAATAAATAAATATTTTTCAAATGAAGATAAAAGAGACTTTCATGTCAGTATCCACAGTGGAAGATTCTTTATTTTAGAAGCAGAAATTCTTATGTGTGATCTAGCCCAGCAACTTGGGAGAAAGTCAGAATGAATGTTTTATTTTACTTTTTCAGCCAATGTATTTTCCGGTATCATTCTGCTAAAACTATCATGCATATTTGAATATTGCTATGAATTCATCCTGGGGAAATAGGAGAAAACACTATTTTAATGGAACTAGAAACCAAAGTAATACATACCTGTGCCAGTGTTCTAATGGTGATGGCCATGGAGAATGCAGGGTGGCAGGCGGCAAGAACAGAGGCTAGTAGAGACCCTCTGATGAATTGTTTAGGCCCTGTTTTTAATTCTCTATCATTTTCACACAGAGGTGCGATATTAGTAGGAATTAAGGCCTGGCCAGATTATGTCAAGTCTTTCATCCATCAAGCATGTTATTCTGCTTCTGTCAGTGACCAACCAATACCTGATAAAAAAATCTTGTCATTTACCCAGCACTTCATATATTCAATGTACTTTATAGTTATTAGAGAGACATGAGAATCTTTATGTGAGGCTCAATTTGTATTAAATCCATTACACTCTACTATTTTGCGCTATTTTACCGATACACAAGTTTATATTGGTAAGGTTGGTTAATAAAGTATGTTCATCTGACAGTCTTTAAATCTCTATCAATTAAAAGGGATCTCTTTATAGGCAAATATTTCAATGTATTTTTATTTCAACAGGAATGGTGTCTTACAGTACAAACTTGTGGACACCTTTTTTAAAAGATCCATTTATACAGTACATATTACCAAAAGGTTTGATTTGAAGGACAGTTGTTTTTTACCTCCTGAAATTGTCAGCAATACCACTACCTATTAAATTATCGTTATCATTACTTAGAGAAATAAAATCAGGGCCCCAAACAATACCCTGGGAGGGCTTTTTGATAGACACATGAACTTGATATGATGTGGTTAGTAGGTTACATCAATGAAGCAGATATGGGATTATGTAAGGGTATTTGAATTGGCAAAAGTTTGCATAAAGAAATTTACTGAGAAAAATATTACTTTAAATTTTCACAGTATTACCAAGGACTGGCTTTTTCAGTAAATCACATAATCCTGGAAGCAGATGTTATAGTTATTAAAAAAATAAATCAACATCAATTATTGATTTACAGTAGGAATCTTCAGAATAAAATTAAACACCATTGGTAATTATAAATTTGAATATTTTATAACCTTACTCTAAAATTTTATAATGTGTATAATTTTTAATGTGCCTCAACAATTAGAAAACATTATTATGAGAGAATTTAGAATTAAGTAGAAAAGGTCAGGTAGACAAAGCGTTCATATGA
Source organism: Aselliscus stoliczkanus (assembly GCA_033961575.1). Taxonomy (NCBI): domain Eukaryota; kingdom Metazoa; phylum Chordata; class Mammalia; order Chiroptera; family Hipposideridae; genus Aselliscus; species Aselliscus stoliczkanus. Next base: position 139,443,034 of record CM066731.1, read on the forward strand.
ATATATGATACAGAGTGTTGAAATTTTTACTTTCTACATGTTAACAAGTTATTAGTTTCTTATTCTATGATTTTATTTTAGTTTTAAAAATCACCATATGTAATAGGTATTTTATTCCCATTTGAAGAAATTGGGACTTTCTCACAGGGCTTTCTACTATACAATGCTCATTCCCAACTGAGTAGGACAAGAAATGAAATGTAAAAAATAAAGTAAATAAACTCCTTAACATTAAAGAAAATATGGAAAATAGAAACTATAGAATGCTATAATTTGTAAAGAAAAGCATTCATTATAAAGCATTTCTTTTCAGAATCTTCATTACTTGTTTAATCCAGGAAGTATAGAGATTATATTATTGGATGTAAGAAAACCTAGGTGATTGTAGAAACATTTAATTATAAAATAAAATAAACTTTATCCAAAGGATAAATATTGAACTTTGGAATGTAAGGCAAAGGAAAAAAGACTACTTAGCAATATTGGGAAGACAGTGAAATGGTACTTAGGAAAATTAGATGGGGTTCTAAATAAGGAAAGATAGTTAAGGAATATGGTCCAAGAATAAGTTGGTGATGCAAATCTATGGACTTCCTGAAGGTGCCCCAAATGGGCTTTAAGAAGCTGTTTATCGTCAAATGAAACAGGGACTTCTTTGTTGGACAGAGACTATGGACCACACAACCATCTTGTAATGTGGAACCTATTATTTCAAAGGCCTGTGAGGCTTACATCACATACAAATATCATATCTATGACCATCTGATGTTGGTGTTATTTTCCTCTTTTTACAAACGAGGAAACCAAGACCGAGTGATGCTGAATAACTTGCTCAAATTCAAGCAGATAATAAATGCTGGAAACTTAAATATGAGGCCAGACTTTGATAGCAAAACCCTTGTAATATATATAACCACTACTTTTATAATCACTCTCAGTAGTTGTTAATTAAATCAAAGTTGAAAAGTTGCAAACATAAGTTTAAAAAGTAGGAATCCAAAATTTTAAATTATGATCCATTTAAATTATGATCCATTGTAGAACAGCTAGATATGAGCATTGAGTTAACTGTTTGAATTATAGTTATGCTCTTAACATATGAAATAAGAAAAAGGCAGAGAAGGATGAAGTACACAGTAGTTAATGCTGGTTATTGTTTGATTTTAAAACTTGGGTTTATAACCTTGGATAACATTTTAAAGTAAGAAGAAAACCAGTGTACAGAGTAGAAGAGCTTTGAAGCAAGTGCTCAGGTGATCGTTTTACAGGTGCTGTCCCACAACCACTTTGTAAACAAAGTGAGTCTGGAAATTAAGAGTAAGCATTTAGAAACTTTTATAGTAGTTTGCAGAGTAATTCTATATCTGTTCAAACTAATAATAAAAAAATGAGCTTGCATTTTTGTCTTCAATTTTTAATTTCATTTATTTCATACTTTATTTTAATGCATATTATAGAAGATTGGTCTTCAATAGATAATGAGTTCAGCTCTTTATCACTTATTTTTTAAATTTTATGTTTCCAGTATTTTCATGTATATTACAGTAGTATTTGTCTGCAATGGGTTTGGGGTGAAAATCATCCTTCACTGCCAACAGTTTGAGTGCTGATAGAAGGTTTTGTAGACACTGTAAATCCTCAGGACAAAATCAAGGTAAGCAATTAAATATTTAAATGAATGAAGAAACTGAGAAATAAGGGATATGAGGAGTTAGACTAAGATCTTCACACAGGGATCTACATCATGAAGGAGAGCACAGGCAGAGACTAACTATAATTGCAGGAAGTGGCCAGCATCCAGAAAATCAAGTTAGGTAGGAGGCACAGACAAAATATAGAGTGTGTGTGTGTGTGTGTGTGTGTGTGTGTGTGTGTGTGTGTGTGTGTGTGTAGGGAGAGAGAGAGAGAGAGAGAGAGAGAGAGAGAGAGAGAGAGAGAGAGAGAGAGAGACCCATGCTGATTGCAGGCAGGTCACCCGGTAGTTTAAACAAGCTACAATTGCTACACCTTAGTTTCCTTACAATCTGCTCTCTCCTTTTCTGGTATGGGCCAGGAAGAACTCCCTGGGACCGTTTCTCTCCATAGGGAGAATGGACCATCAACTTCCTGTAGCTATTAGTTCCAAGTCAGAATGAAGCACATTTCTCTGGGACATTCCATAATTTTATCACTACCACCACCAACAAAATATCAGCAAAATGTAATCTTAAACAGAATGGTGAATTGTTGGACTTATAAAAACACCGTATTTTGGAATAATGCTTATTTTTTATTATAGAATATATTTCGTGCTTATGAAAGTACAATATGTGTTCTCAAATTGACAAGAGCTGTAATCCCACGATCTACAGATAATAACATAATCTCAAGTGTTCCTTTGCTGTCATTTTCTTTGTTCGTGTACTTTAAAAAAATTTATATATGTTTAGATTTTGCCTCTATATATTTTTGTTTAGATTTTCCAGCACATATGTGTATAGTAATTATATTAGTTTGCTAAAGATACCATAACAAAGTGTCATCACCGGGGGGCTGCAGGGGAGGTTTCAGCGGTGAGATGCCCAGTGTAAAAAAGGCACGAGGGCAAGGAGGAACCAGCATCTTTAATCAGCAACAGCAACCATTATATAGTGGTTTAGGGGAGGAGAGCGCATGGGAGTGAGCATGCTCCCTCCTGCAAATGCAAATCATGCTTACATAAGGGCTTATGTAACCGGAGCTGCTGTGGGGTTGTGTTCCTACCCCAGCCTACACATATTTGAACATATCCAGGTCTCAGGGTCCAAGCTTCGGCTGATGCATGTCTGAAGGTGCCGGGGCCCTGTCTCAAAGTAACACAAATTAGTCACTTAAAACAGCAGAAATTTGTTTTCTCGCAGTTTTGGAGCCTAGAAGTTTGAGATAAAGGTATTGGCGTGGTTGGTTCCTTCTGAGGTCTGTGAGGTCTGTGAGGGAGTCCAAGGCCTCTCCCCTAGCATTTTTGGTGGTTCTCTGGAAATTTTTAGCATTGCTTGACTTAAAGATGGATAACCTTGATCTTTGCCTTCATGTTCACATGGCATTCTCAGTGTGGGAGTGTCTCTGTGACCAAATCACCCTTTTTTGATAAGGACACCAATGATAATGGATTAGGGCTCTTATGAATTTATTTTAAATTATCACTAGGAAAACCCTATCTCTAATTTAGGGCATGTTCTAAGATACTGAGGGTGAATGCCCGTATCTTTTATGGTGGGAGATACAATTCAACCCTTAACAGTCATTATTTTTATCAATTCTGAAACTATTCTCTAAAAATTTCTTTATTTAATGTGTTTTACTGCTTATATAAACCATGTCTTATTTAACCATTACCCTTTAAACATTTATATGTTTAACCTTGTTCAGGTTTATACATAATCCTACTATGAATATTCTTACACAGAAATATTTTGTGTATCCTTGAGTCCATACTTAATTTAAATTTTAAAAAATGAAAATGCTTACTATAAGAGTTTGGATATTTATAAGACTTTTGATAATTATTGTCTAATTTATCCCATAAAAATTATAGGTGTTGTCATTTAAACTATTCAAAGATCTAAGTGCAAATTATTGAAACTTATTGTTTTTTTTTTGTTGTTGTTGTTTTTGAGGGCAGTGTGACTGGCCCTCACATGTGGGACCCGAACCGGGGTGCTGGCCTCCCAAGACCATCACTCAACCACCGCGCCACTCAGCCAGCCCTTATTTTCTTTAATGTGAATTTTTTGCTTATAATGAGGTTGGATTTTTTTATATTATTGTTCTTTTTTGTGTGGGCTACTCAACTACTGTACCATTTTTCTATAAAGGTGTGCTAGTTATCGCCTTGATGATATGTAAGAGAAAGTTTTAATACATATATTTTCATGTATATAAAGATTATTTTAATTGCTATGCTTGCATATGCAATATATAATCAAATATACGATTACTTGAAAATATGTTTAGGTTGATTTTTCACCAATAAAATTACAGTCTGTAAACAAATCCAAAATCTACTCCATACTAAATACTTTATAGGAAATATCTAAGATTTCACATTTTGATAGGAAATATAAATCTAGTTATCCAGCTGCTGTAGAAGGTGGCTTATATATTAATGAAAGTTAATTATAAGTTTCTTTGACACAGAAAGGTGAAGTGACTTTCCAATGTCATAAAACTAGAGAATAGCAGAAGTGGGAATATAATTCAGGTCCACTGAATCCCAATGCAATACTTTAGTGAGTAGACAACTATGATTTGTTGTGAAATAATAATTGCTAATTACTTTGGGTATTCCTTTCATCTTTAAAAGATCTAATAATGCTCACAAGTTCATAAAGGTGTTTTATCCAAATGGCAGCAATGCCTTATAAGGGGATTTTCCTGTAATATTATGTCAAGTGAACTTTTTAAATTTAATAATTTCAGTAGCAGTTCCAACTGAATTCTCTAATGGCAGGTATTGACTTTCTAATGTTGTTGATGGGAGTGTACAGGGTGCGCCAAAGAAACGGAATGTTAACATTTATTGTGTTTCTACTATGTGACAGGTGTTTATCATGATATTTCATTTATGCCCTATAAAATTATAAGAGGTAAGAATTTTACAGATTGCAAACTGAGGCTGATATTGGCCCCAAGTGAAGCAGATCAAATAGGAGAAACTTCAAAATCTTTGAAATCATGTCAAACTCCAAAGACCCCATTCTTTCCAGGATACCAGTCTTTCTACATTCTACAATGAGTACACATGGTAGTTTATCTTCCATCCCGAATAGCCATTGAAGAATGCAAAGACAAGGACTCAGATGGTGCAATGGATTCTATGGAATACATTTTTAATAGCTTTATTAGAGTTGAAGCAGAGATGAAAGAAACAAACACTTATTGAAGGTGTCTAAGGTATCATTTAATCCTCACATTCACAACTTTATTATGGCTATTTCTTTGGTGGAGGACATTGAGTTTCAGAGAAGTTAAGTAAATGACCCTAGATCATAAAGCTAGTTAGTGGTAGAACCAGGATTGAAAGGACATAAATCTAACCCCACAATTCAAGAACTTTCCTTAACTCTTTGATATCTCCTCCATTAAGATATATTTTTTTGTCTTTCTAAGTAGTAGGGGACATGTGGAAGGTTGAAAAGAGCTACTTCTGATTAATAGATACAAACATACACAATTTTACCTACTCATCAATACTATTACTGTGCTATTTGGAAAATAGTTTTAGGTCTTTTTTGTTTTTTTTTGTGTTTTTTTTTAAAGATTTTATTGGGGGAATTGGGGAAGGGGAACAGTGTTGGGGATCCGGGGAAGGGGAATAGACAAGTTGTTGTCCTTTTGTTCTTCAGTCTAGTTGTGGAGGACGTTGCTTCACTGGCCCACGTTGGTATCATCATTGTGCTCTGCCAACTGCTCATGCTGGCTCCCAGCCACTCACTGTAGCTTATGGCAGCCCACTGCAGCAGGAGCTGCAGCTATGCCATCCTGGGGACTCACAGCAGCCCAGCTCCAGGTGGAGCTGTTGTTCACCATCTTAGCTGTAGAGGGCAGTGTCACTGGCCCTCATATGTGGGATCCGAGCCAGGACCGCTGGCATCCCAAGCGAGGGCCGCTGGCATCCCAAGCCAGGGCCGCTGGAGTCCCAAGCCAGCTCTTAGCTAACGTGCCAATCGGCCAACCCAGTTTTATGTTTTAAATCTTTTAAATGTGTATTTATTAACAGGTAGAGTTCAGAGTGCATGAGCAATTATAATTACTACAAGAGAAACCTTAAATCTTAGAGGCAGGTATACCTGTAGCTTCATCTATATAATACTTGTGTTTTATTATTACTGTTTTTAAAAATTTCTTGGTTAGCTGTCTGTTATGATAATGGTACTTCAATATTGGTATGCATAAGACTTATCCAGCTCACATATTTGTCTTAAGTATGTGGGGAAGAGCCTCATAATTTTTATCAACTACCTATAAATAACAAACACTGTAGTATTTTGGGGGAAAAAACACTAAAAAGTTTATATATAGGACTATATTTTAGAACTTGAAGTGTATTTTGAATGGAAAATTCCATTCTAGAGAAGTAATTCTCAGACTTAGGTGTACATCAGGTTCAACAAGTTTGTTAAGTTGACAGGGGTTAGGCTCTGCAGATATGAATTCAGAAGGGCCTGGGAATGGACATGAGTGGGTTAGTCATATTTATTGCAAGCAAGCTTACCAGGCTATTCTATATTATATGAAAATTTGGAAAATGGTCTTATAGAGTTATATGGATTATAAACCTACTTATAAGATTGTTGGTGAAATGATTTAGGAGTACTCGTTTTGGGTGATTTTGATAGAAAAAAATACACCTGAAACCTATGTAACTTTACTAATAATTGTTACCCCCATAACCTTTAATTTAAAAAAAAGACAAAATTGTACATTATATGCTGCTTAGCCACATCTGATTGATGATATCTGAAATCTGTAAAGAGTGAAAACTCTATAAAATGACAGAATGAGGGCTTTTAAATTCTCTTGAAAATCTCTTGAAGACCACTATTATATATTAGTGGCCCTTGCAATATACATTTTCTAAAGTAGACCCCAAATTTTTATTTGTTGTTTCAAAGTCCATCTCCCCAGAACTGTAGAATACAGGCATTCTTCACTGACTTCAATTTTCAGGCATCAACTATAGATGTCAACACCAGGTAAATTTCAAAAAAATATTGTAAATTTAATACAATACTTAAGAGAGTGTCTAAAATACCTTGTCGGTCTTTTTTTGTTTCTTTGTTTTTGCATTGAGTAAGAACATAAGAGCTCAGAATAAAAAGCCTACATAATTTTAAAGCATCATAGAAACACTTTTACTGAACTTCATTTGGAGGCTATGTAGTAAGGTCACATTGAGAGACATTACAAGAAACATCACTAAACAAAATATTGTTGACTTTTGTTTGCTTTAAGTATGGTGATGAATGTGTTGTTCACTAAACAAAGTGATGTTATAAAGAAACACTGGGACTTTTTCTTCTCAAGGGTTAGAATCAAGAATAGTTATTCTTGACCAAATAGTTTGTTTTTATTTTATAGACACTGAAGATCATATGAGAGATTGGGTTTTCCACTTTGAATTAGCTTCCAGAAAGCTTACAGTGAATTTATGACCCACTTTGTAGTAGAAAGCTATGTGCCCTAATTGCACCTAATTGTGACTTTTTCTAGTCTTATTTTCCTCCTTGTTTCATTTCATTTATTTTAAGTGCAAAATCAAACTGGTGCTATGAATGTTCATAAGGCACTATAAATCATAAATTGTGACATGGTCAAATAAAAGTAACTTAAATAAGCTCATGCATATTAAAATATATTCTAATTAAGCTAAGATAATATCTTAAAACTTTTTTCTATGTGTAGTTGCTTCATATTAATTTAAAGATAGTTTTTAAAGAACACAATATGTTTGCCATGATTCAATACACTTATCAATGTGCTCCTCCTAGCATGAATAACTATATTTAAAATGTCTTCACTCTCTTTATCACTTACAATTTCACAATGTTAAAAAATATTTGTCATCAATTACTTATCTGCTTTCAAAAAAGTAACAAAATATCAATGTCAAGAATCATGATCAGATTTTTTTGGTAATTTTTTTGTTTTTTTTTTGAGGGTAGTGTCACTGGCCCTCATATGTGGGACCCGAACCGGGGCCGCCGGCTTCCCAAGACAGCGCTTAACCACTGCGCCTCTTGGCTGGCCCCAATGATCAGATTTTTTTAAAAAGCACTTATGATTAAGAATAATTTTATTGTCTCGACCGTGAAAAACATACTCAATAAATAATTTAGAGCCATTCTTTTCATTGCTTACTTTGGAAACCCATGATGGGTCCCTCAGTTGAGCAGGATGGCCCTATATTTTTATAAGTATTGGCTGTATTTCCTGGGTGTTATCAGACGAGGATTCTTCACGGAGGTGTGGAGGGAGGGTTAAGTTTAAATAATTTTAATGTGGGAGAAAATTCGTAAAAGAAGCTAATGTGTAGGTGCATGCCATAATAATTAAGTATTTGCATAACTAACTGCAACCCTTATTAAGCAATGTGCCAAATGCCAGGCTGTTTTACATAATGGATGTGGGGAAAGAAGGTGCAAACACACCAAAGTGATGGAACACATTAATATAAGTTTGCCCAGTGTGTGTCCTTCATGCAGGCTGTGGTGACAAATATCCCTGCCTTTACAAACTACATGACATTATGTTGTTTAGTCCTCTGGGACTCACCTGCCAATTTGCTGTCTATCATTTATTTTCTGTTGTGGTGTGTGTGCTTTGAGTGATCTCAACAGAAGGTCACAGCCAGCAAAGTTTCCTTACCAAACATTTCTCTTTTTCCTGTCTTGGGATTTCAGGGGTTTGCTTTTCAAGTTTATTGAACTTCATTTTAGTAAATGTCCCAAGGAAATTCAGTGTAGGTCTCAGGACCTAGGTCTTCCATCACTGTGTTTGCTCTGTGTGCTCCCGTGGTGTTCCCAGACCCTGTTTCTATAAATAACTGCTGAACGGTTTGTAGTAACACTTTTGTTGTCTTTAACCTTATCTCCTGTTACTTTTAAGGTTCTTATAAAAAGAAAAAGGAGAAAATAGGCATCAGTCTATTTTTATGCCTATTGCTTTTCAGCCGATGGGAAGCAGTACTATAATTCTACTCTTAAAACTGCATCCCTGTATCCATCAAAGTTCTCCTCACTCAGGCTCGGCCATCAAAGTCCAGGTGGGTGACTGATAATTAAATAGCGTATCACCAGAGATCAGGACACAGTGTTCTCACTACATTAAATAACTTTGCCTGTTTAAGCTAAAGAAGCACAGCAAATTAAGTTTATTCCCCAATTTTTATTTCCAAGCCAGCATTTAACAATGGATCTTTACAAAGGAACACATTAAAACAGCACCCCATCATCGTAGGTCTTAGTTGTCCGATGGTGAGATTGAAAGAGTGTGCACACAGCAGAGGGACACCACCATGCCTTTTCCAGAAGAGACAAACCTGTAATCTTGTCTAAGGCACTCAATTACAGCTCTGTGATAGGGGTAGTGGACATTACCACCAGGGCTGCTCTGAGCACCCCTAAGCCTCCAACACCTGGATCGGCTTTTATCCTCTGCTTCATCATATCCCGTGTGCTATATTTAGCACCTCACAAAGCTGGCATGCTGGGCATCTGTCCCTCCTACTTCACTATCTTTTGCCCTCTCTCATTTTGAGGCGAGCAGGCACTGGTATAACAGCTGAATAGTACGTTAGCTCCGGAAAGATGGCTACTGCGTCTCTAGCTCCTATGCAAATATTCTGGACTTGGCCAGAAGAATCAGAGCGCAGGAGGAGAAACTGGCTCATATTGGGGTCAGATATGAGCAAGCCTTTGGGTGTGGTAGTTATTTAATTGGGAAGGAGTAACAGTGTGATAAGCAAGACCTTGATAAAACCCCATTTCTTGCAATGTGTTTGAAGCTTTACTTTATGCGAGTCCAGGAAAAAAGTACTATCTGTGGCAATAAAGTCATTTAAAAATATACCAAATATACAATTATGAGGCATGGATTCTGAATTAAAGGGCTTTACGTTATCGAATTTTAAGGAATAGTCCCTACCTTTTGACAATTTTTTTATCCAATCCTTTCAAAAATTGCATCTCTCAATCATGAACTATTTTCAACATTTTTATTAATGTACATTAAGTTCATGTCTAAATCAACCAATTGTGAAACTGCATTTGGTCTTTGCTTTCCATACTATCAAACTACTGTCAGCACGATTTTGTGAATAAAATTCTTATTAATCAGCATGATTATTTCTGATGTAATTAAAAAAGGAATATCTAATGTTTAAAAAACAGTATATCTATTGTTTCTCATTACCAATAGAAAATAAGATTTTATGTTCAGTGTCTTTTGTAAAGATGCATCATATCTTTTCCAGTATGCTGTGGCCTAAGTAACTTGATAGCACTTGATTGTTTTTGATGATCTCTGTACTAATTTGTTTGTTAATTCAGCATAAAGCCAGGATTTTTTAATCCCATGATTTCCTGTGCCAGCCTTAGGCTGGTTCCCTCCCGGATCCATTGCTGACCCTTCTCCCTATCTGCTCTGTACTGCACAGTGCTGACTCTGCAATATTCTCAAGGACCCTTGCTAATAGTTTCCATGTAAGTTCATGCCTATCTCATCCGTAGAAGGAGATAGGGAAGAAGAAGGATGGGAGAAAACCCCCCTCTCTCTCTTCTTTAGTAGATGTCTCTGAGAGTGACCAGTCTCTGCTGTGAACCATTTTCATCACGCAGTCACTTCCTCTGCCTTATCAACTCTCAACAGGCAGAATCCGTTTTGGTTCCAGCTTCTGCTTGGTGGCCCCAGTTCCTGATCTTTACTGAAACCATTGCTTCTCTTAGCTCCTTGTGGGGAAAAGGGAATGTAGTAGCTTCTTGCTGCTCTTCATCTCTGGATTGCCTTGTAATTCCATGATTGCTTTTCAGTTCAACCAACATCTTTTTAACACATTTGGTTGCATGGCAATGGGAAATGCTCTTCAAGAGAACTTGCTGTAGGGGGTATAACTGACTGATAGCTTCCAACTAGTTCACCTTTGGATACGCTACGGCTATATGCCAAGGCCACACTTACCCCAAGCTGCTCCTCGCTAATCATGAAGATGAGGTTATTAGAATCAGGCCTTTCCTGCACAAGGCAGGATTCTTTTATTGGGCAGTTTTTCTCTTGTGACTCCACATTGGCCTATCCCAGGCTTTCCCAGCACTGTGCTGTGATCTGAAACATGTTTTACCCAATCCTCCTTCTGTCCTTCTCTCCTCTTATAGTTGTAGGCCTGCATCATGATTTGATGGCTCTGTCTACCTACTTCTGCCCTTTTCCCTTAGTATTATGATGTGTATTGTGAATCTGTAAGAAAGAGGGTACAGAATCTTTCAAAGGTACTTACTTGTGCATAGAACTCTATTTTTAGAGAAACTTTTGGGGGATGTTATCCTATGCAGTATTCTTTGGAGAATAGTCATGTAATTTTCAAACAGTAATTCATTGCCTTGAAAATTTGCTACTTCTTTTCCAATTAATCAAGATATAGAAGGTGATACAGAATTTACTGCATTTAAGGCAGGAAGGAGTTCTTGCCTTAATTGAATTGATATTAGATGGTGGTGTGAGTAGATGTCTGTGCCTTTGAAAGGATGGGATGTGGTCAATTCAAAGGAGAGAAAGGAAATGATTATAGTGTAGGTGCGTTCAACATGCCAGCTTATATGGCAGGCTTCCCCCTAACAGCAAGCTTTGTCTCACCCTGAAACCTTTCTATGAATGCTGTAAACCGGATTATTATTAAGACAAATCATTTGGTATTTTCAGCCTTGTACTGTATACTTTTATGAAAGGGGTGCTATTTTTTATTTTCCACAGAAAATTTTGTTCTTACCATGATTATATCTTGATTTGATTAATTTCTATATTACTGTAATATGGAAATGTATATAAACATTTATTTTAACTAAGTGAAAATAAATCAATTTTATCATGTATGTGCTTTAGGAAATGCGCTTTTTGTTTCCTTTTGCTTTCTCTTTTTGAAGCTGGTTATGAATTGAATGCACTTAAGCCTTTAGTTTCCTGAAGTATATCTAGATAATAATCTCTCATTTTCTTTCATAAGCTCCTTTTTTATTTCTTGTGATTTTCTTATCCTTATATGTCTAAATTGAATTTTTTCTATAAACCTATTAGAAGATGACAATTGATATTTATATGTCTTTATTTATTGGTTGAACCAGCACAGCATTAAGGCTGTGTTGCTTAAAGGTCAGGGCACACTGAGCACTCGGCTAAATAGCTGCTTGATTAGAAAGAGTCAATAATTGAAATTAATGTTAAGCGAAAGTTCATGGTCATTAAAATAGGTATGCAAAGAAAAGGCTATCTAGCCAATAATTTATTGCTCCATATGATTTTCTGCTTTTACTTATTTAGAAGTCACATAGAGATAAAAAAAAAAAGCCATTTATTTATTTGTTCATTTATTTGTAAGTAAAAATAGATTACATGACTCCTTGATCTTATATTGAATAGCTCATTGGGATAGAATATTAATTAATTAATTCACTATGTATTTAAATCCTACTATGTGCAAGGCACCATGTCAAGTGATTGTGGGTATACATGTGATAAATATTAATAATAACTAGTAGCCCTGATGGCCTTGCCATTTTTCCAATGGACTTTCCTCAAACAGATCATGTCCTTGGGTCTCTTGATATTGTTTTGTATTACTGTGACCACATTCCTTCTACCTCTCCAAATGACTCTCATACTCTTAGACTGACTTTCCATCATGCCATACCTTTTGCCTAAACAGTGTCCTCCCATCATCATCAGCTATATAGCCTGTTGAAAAATTTCCAAAGCAAATAGTGTAACCATATACCTCAATAATTATAACATTGTATGTCAATGAAACATAGTCAGCCCTTCTTTATTATTTAGATCCTTTCATGATGGTTAGGTTGCCCTCTGTTCCTGAGCTCAGGCAGTTTGCTAGAAATTTCTCTAAGAGCCTCACTAATTGAAGTAGTTTAGTGAATCTAATGAGGCGTCACGTGGTGCAACAAACACTGCACCAAGACTAGGAAGAATAAGAGATCTGATTCCGTTTGATTCCATTTCATCTATGGAGTGGAGATAATATCTCACCACACTATTTCACAGGGTAATTGTGAGTATCAAAGAAGGTAATGTATGTAAAAATTATTTGAAAAAATATAGAATAAAATTAATGTTTAAATCCAGTCTAAATCTGATGGGCACCTTCTCAAATTGCGATCCCAATTGGTCCTTACAACAAAGGAGATGGCAGAGGTAGAAACTCTCACACAGCTCAGATCTGGCCCAGCTGAGGTTCTAACCTCAGTATTTGGCATCACTGGAGCAGTTTCACTATACCACATGGAGCCTTAGTTGCAGGGATTTTAAATAGCATCTGATAACTGTGCTGGGCATGTGTTTTCATTTCTGTATTTCCTATTGACTTACATTTTGGACAATAGGAAGAGAGGATATTTAACTTGTTAAGATTACTTCATTGTCAGTCCATTTTAGAGGGGTACTGAACAAAGAACACTATTAGTAAAGAACAAGTGATTGAGAATAAAGCTATGGAATAGCAGTTATATCAATTCATCAATTGATTCTCTTTCTATTAAATGTCAATAAAACACAAATGAAGAGCATAGGATGACATGATGTGTTTGAGCTACTCTTCCCTTCTTTAAGAATTTAATTATTACCATATTAAAAAGGAATACTCTAAAGGGAGACATATTTCCTGAATGCCAAACTGCAAGTAGAAGGGTTATGCTGCATTTTTTTTTTTTTTTTTTTTTTTTTTTGTAAAACTTGTTAATAGAGTAGGAGATATTTCTTTAGTCATTGAGGGATATCTTTGGTAGTTCAGGTTACACACAATACAGTGTTGTATAACATTTAAACAATTAGTGGCCTGTGCCTTTGTGAGTTTATAGTTAAATCGTTTTCTTTGAAAGCTATCACTAGTTACAGTAACTTGTCTGGCCTTGGTGACCACTTGATTTTTTGCTCATTCTTTCTCTCCCCAGTCTGGTGAGGCAGTGACACTATTATTTGCATAAAGCAAAAATGGGCATAGGAAAAATGGAAGGCTCCTTTAGGGAGCAAGTGATGTTCCCCTAGATGCTGTAAAAGAGTGTAGGATTGGAAAAAATACTCAGAAACAGCAAATAAAATAAATATATGTATGGATAAATAATTTAACAGAAAGTCTAAAGTAACCTAGAGGTTTAAATAGATTAAACTTATTCCTGTCTCCATTGGAACCTATCTCCTAATTGGGTCTGTAGTTTTTCTCTGCATCTATGAAAGACAGTAGTTAAAATATGACCACTGTGTCAAGTTAAGGGAAAAAGAGCCATGGATACATGGGTGGACCCACCTTTATAACAGGGATATTAAGATGAAAGAAGGGAGTGTCGAATGCAAAAGAATATGGGTATGTGATTAGAAGGGAGTTAGGAAAGAAGAGCCTAAAAAAGGTTATAAACAGATAACTTAGTAATGATACTTTTATTTGATCAATGCCCATCATACAATATATATAAAAAAAATGTTTTCTGTGTATATGTTGGTATCTTAGTCGTTCTCAAAATCCTCTAGTAGTGCTCAAAATCCATGTAAAGAAGGTTGTCAGTATGAATTAGCGCTACATTGAAACTAAAGTAAATTACAAATTCTTCTAAGAGGTTTTATTTATTTGTTTTATATTACACAATGATTTAAAGGGCAGGTTTCAAGCATAAATTTATTTCACTTTTTGCAAGTTCTATTTAGTTATGATATTATTGATCTATGATAGTGCATAAATAGCATATAGCCACTGAACAAAAATAAGAGACAATAGTAGAAAAACGAATAGTTCTGATTCATTAAAAAAAAAAGGAAAAAAACGTTCTAACAAAACCTAACATCACTGCAATTTAAAATAACCAAATATGATAAATAAAAATAAGGTACTTTTGAAAAGAAAATTCATGTTTAAATTTTATTCTCACTGTAGAGAAAAGATGTAGCTATCTATGTGACAGGGTCTGCTGGAGATGCAAAGTGATGGTGCAAGTCAAGTGCTTTTTAAACTAAACGGCCAAATCAGTGGAAGGTACTTCTATTTTATGCGAACACATCAAATCAAGTTATGAAATGAGATTGGTCTCTTCCTTTGTAGATAGAGAAGTGATTATACATGAGGACAACCAGATTGAGTTTACACAAGCATGGAAGGAGAAATATTCTTCTACCCTAACAAATGAAGAGTGAGATCATATGTAAAAGCTTTTCATCCATACAATTAACTCATGAAGGAGGGGGGGTTGGTTTGGCAGGAGACTCAGAGGCACTTCGAAAGCATGTTAACTTTGTGCCAAATAAATTGAACACTCTTCTGTTACTTGCCTATAAGTCTGTCTTTGCAGAAACAGATGTCTGGGCAACTGGGAATCCTTCAGCTAACTGAAGCAAAATCCTGGGGAGAGAAGGGTGGTGGTGGTGGTGGTATTGGTAAGATCATTCAACCTGTCAGAAAAATATAAATTAGTCTGTGATAAAAATGTTTATGTTTGAACAATTTGGAGGTTATTTGTTTGGGCTATCAGTGATTCAGAATAAGAAATATTTTATGAATAATATTCAGCAGGTAGACCATTAAATACTAAATGTTGCATTGTTCAATTCTCAGATATATGAGGTTTACAATTACGTTCACTAACTTGTTGCAACAATGTTGCTAATCTTTTTTTTATATCAGAGGGATTATTCATTATGAATTTGTACCAACTGGACAAACAGTTAACCAAGTTTACTATTTGGAAGTGCTGAAAAGTTAGACAACCTGAACTTTTTACCAACAATTCATGGCTCTTGAATCACAACACTGCACCAGCTCACACGGCACTGTCTGCGAGGGAGTTTATAGCCAGTAAACAAAGAACTGTATTGGAACACCCTCCCTACTCACCTGATTTGGCCCCCAATGACTTCTTTCTTTAACTGAAGATTAAGGAAATATTGAAAGGAAGACATTTTGATGACATTCAGGATGTCAAGGTTAATATGACAACAACGGCTCTGATGGCCATTCCAGAAGAAGAGTTCCACAATTGCTTTCAAGGATGAACTAGGTGCTGGCATCGATGCATTGGTGCATAGTTTCCCAAGGGGAATTCTTTGAAGGTGACTGGAGTAATACTCAGCAATGAGATATGTAGCAATTTTTCCAGGATTAATTTGGAGAACTTAATTGTCCAACCTTGTATATTCATGTCATATTTAAAAACACCGTGTAACTCTTAACCACTATGGAAACATAAATACTTTACATTTTTTGGCAAAGTGTCTTAAGATCTACTGGGTAGTTATAACTGTATTTATTTTATTTTCATTGCTATCATCACACTTTGATCAGTTGTGACAATTTAAGGCTGGAATAACCCTATCCCAAAATTGTTACTGTAAATTGAAGTCCTATTTTTTTGCCCCAAGTGTATTCTTAATATTAACAGTTGGTAATTATGCTGTCCTTTGGAGAGACTCTAACAGTTTTGAAGAGTATACTGCACATTTATTTAATCAGGAGAATGCTTTCCTAAAAGTCATGGATAATAAAATATAACATTAATTGAATTGTGATAGTTTTCATTAATTGCTGATGCTATCTCCATTTTGTTGCTTTTAAAATACATTCTTTAATATAAAAATGGATAAGATAAAATGGAATAAACATTGCTGAGTATCACTTAATATGGAGCCAGGAGGCCATTAAGAAAATGGGGTCTATACATGTCTCATGTCCTAGTTCTTGGAACTATTAAGTTGCTGTCCTGTTGCTGAACTCAGCTAAAGGCAAAACAACAAACATCCTGGGTCAATGATTGTTACATGGACACATATGGACTTTACTTCCTCTCTCCTCCTCATCTCGGTGACCAGACTATCTGCATTCTTCACCTTGAAAAGAACCAATCTATTTTGAGAACCAGCTTCCTCCATTTACACAGTGGGTCTAACCAATCCCAACTAACCCTCCTATGTATTTCATTTACTTGGAGGACTTAAATGAAAACAGCTTTCATGGTTTTGCCATTTCTGAACCCTGCTTTTCTTTGTTTCCTTTTGAACACAATTTAAGTTGCAGCCTGAATCTGTACCTTCTAGATTGCAATTGCTCCTTTGCTCAAATAAATGTTTTTTAGTCTTTATTAAAGCCTAAAACTTTAAAAACACAAAAACTAAAACAAAAACTTTAATTTTGCTGTAATTCCTTCTTGAAAACCTAATTTTGGAGAAAATACAAGAAACTTACAGATGTAAAAGCAAAGCCTAAATTATTAGAAAGTGTTCTTTTAAAGAGACTAATGTAGATGAAATGGTTGTTTTTGAAACCCCTAAATCAACTGGTCATTACTAGATACCTGCCTGGAGCACATACAAGTGAGCACATCCGGCTTCTTCATACCAGTCTAGGTACTTGCACTCCATATTTAGAGAGCATGCTTTGGATTTAGATGGCGTATACTACTGGGATTACCATTTCAGAAAAGTTCTACGCTTTTGTATATCTTCATTTCATTTTGCTTAAATCAGTAAGCTCTCCAGGCACTTTTTGTTGATGTTCCCTTACAGTTTCCGTTCCTGCTGTCATGTGACTTAGGAAAATTTGCAAAATTTTATTAAATTATTTTATGTTATTGAAATAGATTGCCTTTACAATTCATTTGACTTTTTACTTATTAGTGCCCCTTCCAAACTGATGCTACTAATAACAAAAGAAGCTAAAGCACCATAAATCTTTTTGTTAAATTCTAAATTAAAATTTTGTTCTGGAGAATAATGGCAGGTTATGATAGATTAATAGATCAAATAAAATAAGAGAATGGACAAGATATAATAGTAATCATATTTATACTTAGCATCTTAGACAGAAAAATTAATTTTCTGCTTGACTAAAGATGGAAGTGAATTTTGTTAAATATAAAATTAAATTGAGTAAATTATGTTTCTTATTTTCAGGTAGGTAAAATGTCATATATTAGATTTTGGTGCAGATTTGCATTTTATACTAGGAGGTTTTATCTACCTGCAGGCACTATATTTGTTTGACAGTTTTTTTTACAACTATGCTAATTGCTTATCAGTGACTAAATTGATAACATTTTATCAATATTGGATATTTTCGGTCATTTAAATGCTTTGCTTTTTTATATTCATAGTTTATAAATATGTGAGAAGCTTGAGAAATGGTCTCATTAAAAGTGGTCTCATTCCACACCCTGTTGGAACCTTAATAGGTCACTCAAACGCACATGTCTGTGCTCACAAGGTGAAGAATATACTTTTTTTGAGAATAATGGAACTAATAATAGGCCTCTCTGCAAGGTCTTATTATTAGAAATATAAGGGATTATGCTAAACCAACCCAGCAAACTTACAAATGAAGAAATCAAAAAAAGCTTGTCTTGAAGCTACTAAAATGATTTTTATTGGAGGCAAATAAAATAGAACATATGGGCTATACAGTTCAATGTAAATTATACATATACTGTTTCATTTATGCCTAACCATTTTATAGCCATTTATCTGGGTAGTGGTTAATATCTCCTGGATAGGAGCCAGAGGGAGAGAGTGATTATGATAATACATTCGGTTACTAAATAGGCTGAATACTTCCAAGCTTCCAATGATACAGCTGTTAACGACATTGGCTTTGCTAGTTAATCAGATGTTTTGCCACTGGGGATTGCCCATGTGAATCGAATCTGACAGAGGCTTCTGCTTCACCTCAAATGTAATGATACAAGTGTGTCACTTATTAAGGACTCCAGGAAAAATGCACATGGCATTCACCCTCAAGCAAATAGAGCAACTATGCAAGTATCATCCCCATTTATGGTATGATAATAAGTCATTCATTAATTGAATAATGATTCAAGAGTGAATGTAAGTGCTTTGCATATTTAATAGCATACATTTTTCTTTTGAACATGCTTCAGTTTAAGCTATGTTAGAATTTTAATGTCTAGGAGCACAGACAACATCATTTAAGAAACTGAGTTTGATTTGTTAGTATTTCCCAGAGTGGAGATGAAAAACTCATTTGTAAGTAAAATGTGAGCTATATTATCCATGTCTTCCCAGCCAGAGTGCCATGAGGTAGAAAAAAAAAAATTTTGGGTTTAAATCTACTTCAGATTATTTGAGCTATTTTATATTTCAATTGACTTTTGGTTTGGTTTTTCTGAAAAATTGTGTCCATTAATTAACCTGAGTCAGACTTTAAATAAACACGCTAGTGACCTTTTTACATTGAGCAGGACTGTGTTGTTGGTGTAGTATTTCTGATGCATTGATTTTCTGCAGCAAATTTCAAGGTTGTGGAACAACAACAAAAAAAAGGATGGAAGCTGCATATTGCGGGTTGGTACGAGAAACTAGATTCTCTGCCTCTTTCAGGAAGATCAGACAGCTTCCAGAGCATTGATTTTGTGTGCATGGAGGACGTGGGTCTTTGAGTTCAGGGCTGTCCTTTGGAAGGAGGCAACAATTATTGGGGCAAGCAACACTTTGCTGTGGTACAGCATTTGTTATGCCTTGTTAATACACAATAATCCCTAGACAGGAGAGCACCCGCTAAGAATTTGTTAATCATATGCAAATAGAAACAATTTTTTTAACATGCTTTTCAAAAGCAATGCAATTGCAGTTCATTTTGAAAGATGAATCTCAGCTCTCTTTATAACTAATGATAAGATGTTTACCATGCTCAACACTTCAAATTTTAAAAGAAGCCTCAGTTGAGACCAAGAATAGTTCAAAGGAAATGATTTTTATGTTCTTAGAGTACTAGTGATAAAATTATGCATCTTAAAAATAGTGTTATAATAGTATAGGGCAAATACAACCTATGAGATTCTTCCTCTTTTCCATCAGTTAGATTGGTTGCTGTTAGTGACCTGTTAGTCTCCCCTGGGTCTGCATTATTCACAGACTAAGCCTTCTGCAGGAATAACTAGGTCACCTTAATTACCTGTGGAAATGAGTTGTACTTGTGAAAGTTTCACAGTGATAATTACTCCAAAATGCCAAAATGGTGTATGCAAACCTTGGCTCTACATGCTGTATTATTGCACAACCAAGATCAATCAAACAAACTGATTCATTTTTTCCCCAATTCTCCCACACCATCCTTTTACCATAATAAAAATACAGTCCTTGCCAGGTAAAACATGGACAATATAACTATGTATTAATTGTTCAGATTTTTTTTTCTTTTCTGTAAATTCCTTTGTGGTATTTAAGAAAATCAGTGGATATTGTAAAAGAAGAAAAAAAAATAGCTAATCACTTTTTAACAAAAATCTAAAATGATAGCATGAAACCCTTCCTAATCAGCATGCTTCCCTGCAGACATTTCTGTACCTGTCAGTTTTTTATGAAAATAAAGTGAGGAAGATTAGATTATGGTCTTTTATAAACAGTGAGGGAATAAAAGGTTGTGATGTTTTCATTTTTATATGAGTAGTTATAAAATATTTTAACTATCTGTTCACTGTACGTTGTTCACCAACGTATTTAGAATAATAATTCCATTGAATGTTCAAAACCCTATAGATGCCTAATGAATGAGGCAATGCGATAAAGAACACAGTAATACTCTATAATCTGAGCAACAGTAGTAATTTTGAATTCTGAGAAGTCCTTGAAAGTTTTAATGAATTAATCTGTAGAATGATTGCTAATATTGGATACTATTATTATTATTATTATTATTATTATTATTATTATTAAGATTTCATTGGGGAATTGGGGAAGGGGAACAATGTCGAGGAATTGGGGAAGGGGAACCGCCAAGTTGTTGTCCTTCAGTCTTAGTTGTGGAGGGCGCAGCTAGTTCAGCTCCAAGTCCAGTCACCATCCAGCCACCCCTCAACAGCTTGCAGCAGCTCAGCTCAAGATGCTGTATTCAGACCCGCGGCTGCTGAGTCACGGTGAGTGTTCCCCCGGCTTGCTCCCTGCGGCCTGCGGCCCACCTAGAGTTCAGCCAGAGCGCGTTGGTTTGCAGTCTGAGGCAGAAGCTCAGGCCGGGCAAGTGCGGGAGGAGAGAGAGGAGACGACTGTGCAGAGGTACGAGCTGCACCTGCGGCTCCGCCAGGTCCCCAGGAAGCAGGGTGCAGAGCCCCGCAGCGACAGGGCAAGATCAGTCCCTGCACCCTCCTGGTTCAGGGATCAGTCTCTGTGCCCACCGGGTCCCGCGGAGCACAGAAGCCTGAAACCTGGGAGCAGGGGAAAACAGAGGACTCACTCGCGGAGAAGCAGTGCGCGCTGGGCGGAGACGCAGGTCCCCGAGACGGAGTGGGGATCGGAGTCGTGTGGAAAGGTGCGCGCAGTCCCCTGATCCCCGGCGGCAGTCCCTCCAGGAGCGCAGCAGGAGAACGGCGTGGGCGCGCGCCGGCTCCAAGGCAGAAGTCTTAAACCCGGGAGCAGGGGGAAACAGAGGACTCGCCCACGGAGACCCAGCGCGCTGGCCGGAGTCACAGGTCCCGGAGAGAGGGAGTGGGGATCGGAGCCACGCGGCAGAGTGCGCGCAGTCCCCTAAATCCCGGCAGACCGTTTGGGAGAGCAGCAGGAGATCCGCGCGGGCGCGCCGGCTCCGAGGCAGAAGCCTGGAACCCGGGAGCAGGGGAAAAAGAAGACTCGCTCGGACAAGCAGCGCGCCGGGTGGAGACGCAGGTCCCCGAGAGACGGAACGGGGATCTGAGCCTCGGGGCAGGGTGTTTGCAGTCCCTTAAACCCCGACAGTCTCTTCGGGAGAGCAGCAGGAGCACCGCGGGCGCGCGCCGGCTCCGAGGCAGAAGCCTGAAACCCGGGAGCAGGGGAAAAAGAAGGCTCACTCGGACACGCAGCGCGCCGGGCAGAGACGCAGGTCCCCGAGAGACGCGGAGCGGGGATCTTGGCCACACGGTAGGGTGCACGCAATTCCCTAAATCCCGGCAGACCCTTTGGGAGAGCAGCAGGAACTCCGCTGGAGCATAAGAGGCAAAGGCCTTAGCTTAAAACAGTGTTGGAACTGTGGCTTTGTTTATTTTTATGTTTTTTATTTTTTTTCCCTTTTTCTACTCTTGAACAGAAAGCAAAAAAAAAACCCAATAACTCACCCACTCCCACAAACTTTGTCCCCCGCCAAGACAGTCTTAAACTGACTCCTGAAGGGAGCAATAGGGGCAGACTAGGAAGATATCCTTACCTGCAGGGGGTTGAGAATTTCCACCCAGTAAAGGCAGCAGAGTGAGACTATCTACCCTGCCCCCACCTTTAGGCAAGGCTTGGGAGGCAGGGCAGGTTCATCTGCTGAGGCACTAATTAACAGATTCTTAGCAGCAGGCTTTTGGTAGTGAGGAATTCTTTAATTCTCCACGGCTGTCAACCCAAAGGGTGCCCAGAGACACTCATTGAGCCTTTGGGGGTGCAGCCTGCCTTGGGACAGGCAAAAGCAAAAAGGCAGTGACTTTGTAAAAACCACCAATCACACGTCACAACCACACTCAAGTACAGCAAACCTGCAGGGCCAGGATCACGCTAGGCATCAGGTGGCCTACTGTTCCCAAAAGACGCACAGGAATTTTTGTACAGCAGACAAACTGAAGAGAGCTTGGTGGACTTTAGCCTAGACCGGCACGGGTATTTTTGGATTGTTTGGTTTTATTCTGTTTTGTTTTCCCTTTATTGGCTGCTTATCTTGGTTGTTTTTGGTTTTTATTTCTATTTCATTCTAATCATATTGTAGTTTTTAATATAGGCATATATATATAGGTGTATATAGGTGAATATATGTCCATATATATGGGTGTGTAGACAAATATATATATATTTTTTTCCTTTTTTCTTTTTCTTTTTCTTTCTTTTCTTTTTCTTTTTTCCCCACCCTCACTTTCTCTCTTATTTTATTCATTCTTCTCACTGCTATACTTTTCCTCTTTTCCTTTTTTCTGCAAATTTTATTTTTTTAATTTTTCTTACTTTTTTAATTATTATTTTAGTTTATTTTTATTTTTTATTTTTTAAGTATAGCTAATCGGTTTCTCATGTTTATTCTATTTTTTATTTTAGGATATTGTATTTTATTTTGTTTCCTCTTCTGTTATTATTGAGTATGTGGTTTTTGTTTTGTTTCTGTTTGTTTTCTTCATTAGTATGATTGATATTTCTGTACAAGTTGACTGTAGTTTGATGGTTGGTTTTTTTTACTTGTGCAAGCATTTGGTTTCCTTTGGTGGCTGCGGAGGTTGTTCTTGTTGATCTGTTATGC
The DNA here is from genome assembly GCA_033961575.1 of Aselliscus stoliczkanus. NCBI lineage: Eukaryota > Metazoa > Chordata > Mammalia > Chiroptera > Hipposideridae > Aselliscus > Aselliscus stoliczkanus. The sequence continues at coordinate 139,465,994 of CM066731.1, forward strand.
TCTAAAATCACTCTGCAGCAGTGGGTCCAAACAAACAGACACAAGAATCATCATACCCGGAGGCCAACTTTAGATAAAACTAGAGCATTTCTGGGTTTGACATACAAGAGTCACACCCAAAAAGAAGTAGCTACAGGTACTAAGACCCATAGGGTCTAAGTTTCATCAGAGGGGTCAATCCTCTCACAGCAGCTCATAAACTGCAGAAGCTGCTGATCCCCACAGCTAATCAATCTGGGAGTCAATCCCACCTACTGACAAGCCAAAAGTAATCAAAACTAAAACTTCAACAAATGAGGACACACGACACAAGGAACACCTCAGATACAAGCACAGGAGAATAGGGAGACTGAGTAATTCAAATATAAAGGACACACACCATATAAGTTTACCCAGAAAAGACTGAGAAATCTGGGGGATCTATCTGTTATATTGAAGCAAACACAAAGAGTAAGCCAGAATGGGGAGACAAAGAAAAATAACACAAACAAAAGAACAGAAGAAACTTTCTGAATCAGTGGAAATAGAGGAAATAGAGGTAACCAACCTATCGGAGACAGAGTTCAGAACACTGATTATTAGAATGTTCAAGGAAATTCATGAAAATATAAAGAAGGATAGAGAAATCATGAAAAGCAACCAGCTAGAACTTAAGAACACAATTACTGAATTAAATAACAAACTTGATGGAATCACTAGCAGACTGGATGAAGCAGAAAATCCAATCAGTGACTTAGAAGACAAAATAGCAGAGATCACCCATGCGGAACAACAAAAAGAAAAAAGAATGAAAAACATGGAAAATAGTTTAAGAGAGCTCGGGGACAACATCAGACACAATAACCTAAGGGTCATTGGAGTACCAGAAGGAGAAGAGAGGGAGCAAGGGATTGAGAATATATTTGAAGTAATAATGTCTGAAAACTTCCCTAACCTGGCAAAGGACATTGAAATACAAGCCCAGGAAGTGCAGAGAGTTCCAAACAGGATGATTCCAAACAGGCCCACTCCAAGACACATTCTAGTGAAAATGGCAAGGGTTAAGGACAAAGACAGAATCCTTAAAGCAGCAAGGGAAAGGCAGCAAGTTACTTACAAGGGTACCCCCATAAGATTATCAGCTGACTTTTCTATAGAAACTTTGCAGGCCAGAAGAGAGTGGCAGGAGGTTTTCAAAGTGATGAAAAATAAAGGCCTACAACCAAGATTGCTGTATCCAGCAAGGTTATCATTTAAAATCGAAGGCGAGATAAGGAGCTTTGCAGAAAAAAATAAGTTAAGGGAATTCATTACCACCAAGCCAGCTTTGCAGGAAATGCTAAAAGGGCTTCTTTAAGTAGAAGAGAAAAACAACCTATGAAAGACTACGAACACAAATAAGAAAATGGCAATAAATACACACCTATCAATAATCACATTAAATGTAAATGGATTAAATGCTCCAATAAAAAGACATAGGGTGGCTGAATAGATAAGAAAGCAAGACCCCAGCATATGCTGTATACAAGAGACTCACCTCAGATCCAAAGACTCATACAGGCTGAAAGTAAAGGGATGGAGTAAAATATTTCATGCAAATGGTACTGAGAAAAAAGCTGGAGTAGCGATACTTATATCAGATAAAATGGACTTTAAATTGAAGAATATAACAAAGGACAAAGAAGGACACTTCATAGTAATGAAGGGATCAATCCAACAAGAGGACATAACTCTAGTAAACATCTATGCACCTAACATAGGAGCTCCTAAATATATAAAACAGATATTGTCAGACATAAAGACAGAGATCAACAGTAACACTATCATAGTAGGGGATTTCAACACCCCGCTGTCACTAATGGACAGATCCTCCAGACAGAAAATCAATGTGGAAACAGCAACCTTAGATGACACATTAGACCAGCTGGATTTAACAGACATTTTCAGAGCATTTCATCCCAAAGCTTCAGAATATACGTTCTTTTCAAGTGCACATGGAACATTTTCTAAGATAGACCACATGTTAGGCCACAAAACAAGTCTCAATAAATTTAAGAAGATTGAAATCATTTCAACTGTATTCTCTGACCACAATGCTATGAAACTAGAAATCAATTATAAGAAGAAATCCGGGAAGCTGACAAATAAATGGAGGCTAAACAATATACTATTAAATAGTGAGTGGGTCACAAATGAGATCAAGGAGGAAATCAAAAGATATCTCTAGACAAACGATAATGAAAACACCACGACCCAAAATCTCTGGGACGCTGCGAAAGCAGTCCTAAGAGGGAAGTTTATAGCAGTGCAAGCCTACCTAAAGAAGGAAGAAAAATCTCAAATCAACAGGTTATCCTTACACCTAAGGGAACTGGAAAAAGAACAGCAAAAGAGGCCCAAGGGGAGTACAAGAAAGGAGATAATAAAGACCAGAGCAGAAATAAACAATATAGAGAACAGAAAAACAATTCAAAAGATCAATGAAACCAAGAGGTGGTTTCTTGAGAAGATAAACAGAATTGACAAACCTCTAGCCAGGCTCATCAAAAAAAAAAGAGAGAGGACTCAAATTAGCAAAATCAGGAATGAAAGAGGGGAAATGACTACAGACATCACAGAAATACAAGAAATTACTATGAGCAACTGTATGCCAACAAATTTGACAATCTGGAAGAAATGGATAATTTTCTAGAAGTATACAACCTTCCAAAGCTAACGCAAGAAGAAACAGAAAATCTAAATACCCTGATTACTACCAAGGAAATTGAATCAGTAATTGACAAGCTCCCAAAAAACAAAAGCCCTGGACCAGACGGCTTCACAAGTGAATTTTATCAAACATTCAAAAAAGAACTATCACCTATTCTTCTCAAACTATTCCAAAAAATCCAGAAGGAGGGAAAGCTCCCAAACTCTTTTTATGAAGCCTCTATCACCCTGATTCCAAAACCAGATAAAGACATCACAAAAAAGGAAAACTACAGGCCAATCTCCCTGATGAATATAGATGCAAAAATTCTCAATAAAATATTAGCAAACAGAATTCAGCAATATATTAAGAAGATCATACATCATGATCAAGTGGGATTCATCCCTAGTGCACAAGGCTGGTTCAACATCCGTAAATCAATTAATGTGATACACCACATCAACAAAATGAAGGATAAAGATCACATGGTCATTTCAATAGATGCAGAAAAAGCATTTGACAAAATCCAACAGCCATTTATGTTAAAAACCCTTAGCAAAGTGGGAATACAGGGATCATATCTCAACACAATAAAAGCCATATATGATAAACCTACAGCTAACATCATACTCAATGGGGAAAAGCTAAAACCATTCCCCTTAAGATCAGGAACAAGACAAGGCTGTCCACTTTCTCCTCTTTTATTCAACATAGTGCTGGAAGTTCTAGCCACAGCATTCAGACAACAAAAAGAAATAAAAGGCATCCAAATTGGCAATGAAGAAGTAAAATTGTCATTATATGCAGATGACATGATACTGTATATAGAGAACCCCAAAGACTCCATCAAAAAACTATTGGAACTGATAGACGAATTCAGTAAAGTAGCAGGATATAAAATCAATGTTCAGAAATCAGTGGCATTTGCATATACCAATAATAAACTAATGGAAAGAGAAATTAAGAAAACTGTCCCATTTACAATTGCATCAAGAACTATAAAATACCTAGGAATAAATTTAACCAAAGAAGTGAAAGATCTGTACTCAGAAAATTATAAGACACTGAAGAAAGAAATCATAGAAGATACAAATAAATGGAAACACCTACCATGCTCATGGATAGGAAGAATTAATATAGTTAAAATGTCCATACTGCCTAAAGCAATATATAGATTCAATGCAATTCCTATCAAACTACCAAGGGCATTTTTCACAGAAATAGAAAATATAATCCTAAAGTTTATATGGAATCATAAAAGACCCAGAATAGCCTCGGCAATTCTGAGGAATAAATACAAAGTCGGGGGGATCACGCTACCAGACATCAAAACCTACTACAAGGCCACAGTAATCAAGACAGTTTGGTATTGGCATAAAAACAGACACATTGATCAGTGGAACAGAACAGAGAGCCCAGAAATAAATCCAAGCATTTACGGACAGTTAATCTATGACAAGGGAAGCAAGAATTTACACTGGAGTAAAGATAGTCTATTCAATAAATGGTGCTGGGAAAATTGGACTGACACATGCAAAAAAATGAAACTGGATCATCTCCTTACGCCTTATACAAGAACAAATTCAAAATGGATTAAAGACTTAAATGTAAGACCTGAAACCATAAAAATCCTAAATGAAAATATAGGGAGTACATGTGCAGACATTACCCGGAGCAATATTTTTACTGATACATCCCTACGGGCAAGGGAAGTAAAAGAAAAAATGAACATATGGGATTATATCAGACTTAAAAGTTTTTTCACAACAAAGGAAACCATTAATAAAACAAAAAGGAAGCCTACTGAATGGGAGAATATATTTGCCAACGATATATCTGATAAGGGGTTAATATCCAAAATTTATAAAACACTCATGAAACTCAACACCAAAAAAACAAACAACCCAATTAAAAAATGGGCAGAAGATATGAAGAGACATTTCTCTAAAGAGGACATACAGATGGCCAACAGGCATATGAAAAAAGTTCAACCTCACTGGTCATTAGGGAAATGCAAATAAAAACCACCATGAGATACCACCTCACTCCAGTCAGAATGGCTATCATCAACAAATCAACAAACAACAAGTGCTGGCGGGGCTGTGGGGAAGAGGGGACCCTGCTGCACTGTTGGTGGGACTGCAGATTGGTGCAGCCACTATGGAAGTCAGTATGGAGGTATCTCAAAGAACTGGAAATAGCGCTACCGTTTGACCCAGCAATTCCACTCCTAGGTATTTATCCTGAAAAAACCAAGACACTTATTCAAAAAAAGTTATGCACCCCTATGTTCATAGCAGCACAATTTACAATAGCTAAGACTTGGAAACAACCAAAATGCCCGTCAGTAGATGACTGGATTAAGAAACTGTGGTATATTTATACAATGGAGTATTACTCCGCTATAAAGAAGAATGAAATCGTGCCATTTGCAATGATATGGATGAACCTAGAGACTATAATGTTGAGTGAAATAAGTCAGTCAGAGAAGGACAAATACCATATAATCTCACTCATATGTGGAATATGAAAAACTGTATGAATGAGCAAAGTAAACAGAAACTGTCTCATAGATATAGAGGAAAAATCAGGGTTGCTAATTTGGAGAGGAATGGGGATGAGGGAGAAGGGGAAGGGATTAGACAGCAAAAATAGGCAACTACAATATTGCTACTGGGATAGGAAAAACAGTTTGGGGAATATAATTAATAATGTTGTAAATATTCTGTGGAATGTCAGATGATCATAGGTCTTGTTAGGGAGACCATTTCATGGATGGAGTAGAGGTTTGATCACTGCACTGTATTACTAAAGTGGAGGTGGTATACCTACTGTAATTGAATATATATAGATAGTCACGGGATGTGGATTATACTGTGGAAGAGAGTCAGAGGAAGAGTAATAGATATATATGATATGGGGAGGCGTGGGGTGGTGTATTGGGGGTGGGGGGTTGTCACTTTGAGGGGTAAAATGTATAACTATCGCACTGTGTTGTACACCTGAAACTAATTAAAAATAAAATAAAATAAAAAAAAAAAGAAAAAGATGCTGTATTCAACCTTAATTGCAGGTGGGCATAGCCCACCATCCCATGTGGGAGCCAAACTGGCAACCTTGTTGTTAGGAACACGTGCTCTCACCAGCTGAGCCATCCTGTCACCTGTTGGCAGCTCAGGGGCAGCTCAGCTTGGGCACAGCTCACTATGTGGGATCGAACTGGCAACCTTGTTGCTGAGCACTAGCTCTCTTAACCAACTGAGACACTTGGCTGGCCCTGGAGATCATTCTTTTTAATAGGAGTAATAGGAGTAAGAAAATAAGAACTTTTCAGTTATTCCACAAACAGTAACTGAGTTTTTTAAAGCCAATTGACTTTATACACTAGTCATGATTAGTGTATAAAGGGATGATTAGTGTATAGAGGGATGATTTTTATATTTCAATTGTCACACATTTCCTAAATTTTATAGAAGTAAAATAGATAATATAAATTTTTACAAAGAGTTATGAAAAAAAATGTTTCTGAAAAGATTATTTTTTTATCTGAAACTGAATGGGTTTACAAGAATGTTAACTAGAAAGACCAGTAGCTACTATAAGTAGTCTGAATTGATCCTTAAATGAGAGTTAGGAATTTTAACTTTATGATATAAGACAGAAGACCACAGAATACTTCAACTGATTTTTGTCCCTGTACTTAAGCATTCGTATGCTGACCACTATCCCCAAAACAGTTTTGTTGTTATTGTTCTTTTTCTTTTTTTTTCTGAGTCTAAATTGGAAGTGATATAAAACAATTCTGAAAACAATATATTAACTGAGAATTGGTGCTGTGCTGGGTGAATCTTAAGGAAAGAACATAATTTGGGTTTTGGCTATGGGATTTTAATATTTTAAAAACCTCCTTACGCTCCCCCCTACTCAACAACATGCTTTATACATAATTTAACACTTCTTCAAACACTGTTGAGGTATTGTCTGCAAATTTAAACTATAGTTTTAGCTCTAGTGGACTTGCTTACATTAATCAATTTACTTGTGCAATATTTGTCTATCAAGCAACTTTCTGAGGCCACATTATTAACTTCTAAAGACTCTCCCAGCTGCTATCTTAAGTGTTAACACTTGTTATAGAAAAGACAGAGGGAAGATTGTCCTGAACATCATCATTTATAAGAAATCTTAATTGTTAACATTTATCTAGTGCTTATTTTATGCTTTATTTAACCTTATGAAGTTCATGCTATCATCATTTTACCAATTATGAACCTGAGACTCAGAGATAAGAAACACATCCAAGGTTGCTCAGTGGGCCTTGAATTTGACCTCAAGTCACTCCTATCTAAAGTCCATGAGTTTGTCCTTCAAAGACACCACCCTATCAGCAATGGCATATGGACAACCACCAGCAATTTCTAGTCGTCCAATTGCTTGGGAAGCTAGATGGAAGCCATTCTGGCTAAAATAGTATCTTATTTTTTTCAATTTTTACTCCACTATGAGATCCCACAAATAGTTCCGTAAAAGGGCCCACTGAGATTAAAACTTCACCAGTTTTAAGCTTGCTAATGGGATTTCACTTAGGTCTCATACTCATAGAAACTATGAGAGTTTTTCCTCAGTAATTTGCTTTCTAGGTTCTGAATTTACATGCTCCAAAGCCAGGAATCACTCAGATGTACCATCTGAAACTGTGGAATGGCTCACTGGAGTGTGTTGCTGCACTTTAGTGACATGATATAGTTATCATGCTTTATTTGACTCCTTTTATAGTAGAGAAATTCACTCATTAGTTTCTCGCATTATAATATTGCCTTATATTCATGTAGTGCTTTTATCTATGTTATCTCCTGAGAGCAGCGCAGCAGCATTATGAGGCAAGAATTATTATCCCCATTTTAGAGATGAGGACTTTAAAGATGAGAATGTTGATGTGATTTGTCCAGGGTCATAAAAACTAGAAAGTGGAACACTCTAAATTGGGTCAGTTGCCTTTTCTACTCTAGAGTAGCTCTTGTTACCCACTTGTAAGCAGTGGAGTGTAATCAGTTCACATCCTTGGCTACATGTGCAAAATCCCAAACCGTAATCCAGAACCCAAATCCCAAACCATAACCTAGAGTATTGGGATATTGGCACTTGGGCATCTGTATTTTCTAAAAACTGTACTATTCAGGATTGATAATTTACCTCCTAAACAATATTCATCTTATCATTTGTTAATTTTTGTCACCATTTAAAAAAAATAGTGGTAAAAATACCGGACATTAAATTTATCATCTTAACCATTTGTGAGTGTTTAGTTCAGAAGTATTAAATATATTTATATTGTTGTACAACAGATCTCTAGTACTTTTTCATCTTGCAAAGCTGATATTCCAAACCCATCAAACATTAATGCCTCCTCTCTGTTTCCATTATTTTTATTTTAAAATAATTTCAAACTCACAGTAAAGTTACAAGTACAGAACAAAAAACCATTTTTTGCACCTAAAGTATTGGAAGCTAAGTTACAGTGTATTTCCTATAAACAAGAACATTTTCCTACTTAACCACAGCATAACCATCTATGCCAGTAAATTAACATTAAAACATGACTACTATCAAATACACAGACCCTGTTCAAGTTTCTCCAGTTATCCTAATAATGTCTTTGATAGTAATATGATCCAGTTGAGGATCACATGTTTCATTTAGTTCTGTGCCTCACTTACTTTAGTTTGAAACAATTCTTCAGTATTTTGTTGACTTTTATAACCTTGACTCTTACAAAGGCTATGGGCAGAATTTTGCAGAATATATTTTGCAGAATTGCCCTCAAATTTGGATTTGTCTAGATTTCCTCAGTTTAGAATCAGGTTATGTCTTGCAAGAAAACCATAGAAGTGATGCTGCATTCCTTCTTTACTTTTTGCACAAGAAATTTCCAGAGTTATTTTGTCATTCCTTGAGTCATTCCCTGCCCTACTGTTGTAATCAGCAATTTTTTTTTTATTTTTTTTGGTGAAGCCCTAGTTTCTTTTCATGAAGAATGTATTTAGAAACCAAGGTCTGGGCTCCAGGTGTACTCACTGTTTTGGGGAGGAGGTGGATCATTGTTCCCAGGCCTTCTCAGCTGATATCTATTTGTATTTATATTTTATTTTTTATATCTTCATATACATATAGAAAATTATATGTTCACACCAACATTTCCAATTATAATCTACACTACAGTATTTATTCTAGTTTTCTTTCTATACTTTGTAACTGCCTTCATGAACAATGATATATCTATTCAATATATTTGCTTCTGATAAATATATATTTATATTTTATATAACTATATCTTTGCTGTATATAAATCCTCTTCATATGTAAACCACCTTTTGTCTTCAAGGCTGCCTCCTCCACCTCTCCTTGCACAGATGCTATTTTCAGGTCTGCTCAGGCTTCAACCCTCAGACTGTACCACGTTGCCTCCTTCCCCACATTAATGTCTCTCTTCTTCAATTCCATATAATGGCTTTAGGAAAACTTTTCTGGAAGGAAGGAAAGGAATAAACAAATTGGGAATGAAAGAGAAAAAGGTAGGAAGGAAGGGGAGCAGAAAGGAAATAAAGCAATCTGTGACCTCACAGCAGCCTAGCTGTTTGCCTCCCTGCACTCGCCTCTAACAGCAGGGCCTCAAGGGGACAGGATATTCACTATGTTTATGGCAAATCCCCATGAGACCCTAAGAGAGAGGGCGGGTCAGCCAACGATGTGCAAGACCCTACATGTGCGCAGGATGCCAATATAGGTGTGAGATCCTATATCAAATATGCGCATCAGGGCGGCCTAAGCCAGGCGCTGTAGGAGGGTCCCTGGGAGGAATCAAGGAGGTGAAGCATGTGGGGCCTAAGGGCCTGTTAATCCTTTCCTGCAGAGCTAACAGCCTGCAACGGAAAAGAGAAATCTTCCCAAAAAGCTAACAGCAGTCCTTGCATTCTTGCCTCAAGGTGTCATAGTGAACCATTATCTGTCCCCGTAGTGGGCAGGGCTGCATGGATCAAAGGGTCTTTCGGCTGAGGTGGTCTGTGAGGCAGAGGGAAATTTGGCTAAATCTTGGGTGACGCATGTGATTTACAGACCTCGGAAAGAGCAAAGCCCCTTCCCTGTTTGTACTCAATAAAAGCTGCAAGCTGACCAGCTTCAGGGCTCTTGTCCATCAGACAGAGTCCCCTGGCTCACATTGCTTTTTAAACTATCCCTGTCTCTTGCTCTTTATTTCTTTTTCTGAGTCCTTGCTGGTCCTCTCGAGGAAGCTAGACCCAGCTGCGCAGAGATGCAACAACAATCAGTAAATAATATCTTAAGAGTAGGATGCTTTTTTTTATTACAGATCATATATCACACAGTGAGTTTTACCTATTAGTTGATCAATACATATTATGTGAATGTTGAAAGAAAATGAAGAAATGAATACAGGACTTCATTGCTTACAATGAAATCTGAGAAATATTTATATTGTCCAAAATATGGTGACAACTTGTAATTTAAGGCAACTTATTTATTTCCAGTACTAAGCCAACAATTTGCCAGTAACTGTAAGGATTTAAAATTTCAAATATGGAGTCAAGGTTGCTGAAAGAAAGAACATGATATCTAGTACTAAGTATAAATGTCTTTAATGCATATTTGTAGGTGAACTTTCTGAGTCCATCCTTTTCTCTTTCTCTTTTTCCTCACCACTTTGCTCAACTGAATAATAATATCTTTTATATTCACAATATATTTATACGAGATCAAAGGTGTGAGCTTTATTCTTCACTCAGTGACTGTATGAGGTTCCAAGAACAAAATGTTTCACTTCAGTGTTCAATGATTTGTATATAAAGCCTTTAAAATGATCAATTATTATTATTAATTTAGACTATTCAGTTACTTTTTAAGTGTATATAGTGAATTTACGGGTCAGTTTTTATCACTTTTACCAGTAGCATTCTTACTCAGTTGAATCTTTATTCTGGTGACTTCTTATTTGACCTGAGAAACAGGAATAATTCCCATGAGTTTGCCAACAGATGTCTCACAACTTATATTTTGAGGTCTATATCTTCTGATTATATTTTACTTTGGAAGTTGCACATTAGCATGACCTAGGTTTGGGGAATATCTAATGAAATTTAGAAGGAAAACAAAGCCACATCTATTAAAATGTACATAAACAAGAGGTATAGAAAACGTATGTAATAATGATGAGGCAATACAATCACACACCAGAACTGATACCATCTGATTTCATTTATATAATGTACAAGTACAGGTCAAGCTATGCTGTTGGGCATGGCATTGTATAAGCAGTGACTGGAAGGAAGCAAGGGGGCTTTCTAGAGTGCTTGTATTTTTCTGTTATTCTAAGAGCTGATTGCAAGGGTGTGTTAAGTATGTGAAAATTCAACACACTGCAATTGCAATGGCTACATTTGAGTTTCCTATATTATCCTTCAACAAGTTTTACCAAAAGAAATCATGTCCACGTTCCATAATGCAGGGGCAAGTCCTCTCTTGGTTATGTCCATCTGTTTAACAAACTTCTATTTCTACTAAGATATAAAAAGTACAGCTAGCTGCTACGTCTCTGAAAAGAAAGACTTTTGCTGAGGATCTCACAGGACTCGTGAATCATCCATTAGGAGATATTTTTAGGGCCAAAAACTTAGTCAAGTCTTAGGTGGATTTGGCAAGGTCATTAGTCATTTTCAAGTCAGCATGGTTTTGGCACCTGCTTGTCAACAATGGCTGCCCTTGTTGGAAACTCACTTTTAACAAAAGATTCTCGGCATCTGACCAAATGAATCAAGATACTGCAGAAAAGGTCAGCAAAGTTGTCTGGCCATATTAATAATCAATACAGGTGGCTGATTTAATATTTCATGATTGATATAACTTCTTGATTGTACTCTTTGAAGACAGACTGTGGCAAGTAATATTGTGTGGTCACACTAGCCTACATGAGTGCATCTTGTGTAAATATGCTCAAATTCTGCTTGGACTTAAATGCTAGATATTCTGAGTATTTGTTTTTTAGTGAGGAATATTTCTCACTTTGATATGATTCATGTTTTTGTTGTTGTTTGTTGAGGGTGGTGATACCTTTTGGTTTAGCTTCTTTAATTTTGAAACAGGAGTTTTTATTTTCTTTTAAAGAATTAGGGATAATATGCATATGGGTTTTATCATCTTTCATGTTAATTCTCAATACAAGATGACATACTTAACAGCTACAATAATTTCATGCAGTTTTCTCTGGAACAATTTGTGACTGAACTGGTGAATATGTTATGCCTAAGGGAACGCTAAATACGTTTAATGTTGAACTTTCTCTCATTTCTCTTTCTCTCTCGTGCACATATGTAAAATAAAACTGCACAAAAAAACTGGGCAGCAGAATAGCTGTTCATAAAAATAATCAAGGTAGGCATCTGGTTAAGACATGTGCTCGATTATTTTGTTCAGCTTATTTAGAGCTCAGCACATTCAACGTTTCTGTAATTCTCTGGTCTTTATAAAACAAATCCCAGTCCAGACTGTTTATCACTCAAAAAATAGCTCATTAGAATAACTTTCAGTGGTGAATGTCTTTTTTTTTTTTTAATATTTAATTGGGGAATTGGGGGAGGGGAACAGCATTGGGGAACCAGGGAAGGGGAACAGACAAGTTGCTGTCCTTTGGTTCTTCAGTTTAGTTGTGGAGGACATTGCTTCACTGGCCCATGTTAGTATCATCATTGTGCTCTTCTCAGGTGAGGCAGATCTGTCGCTGACCTCTGGACAGCCGCTCATGGCAGCTATTGGCAGCTCACACTGGCTGCCAGCCACTCACACTGGCTGCCAGCCATTCACTGTAGCGTATGGCAGCCCATGGTAGCAGACACTGCAGCTGTGCCGTCCCAGGGACTCATGGCAGCCCAGCTCCAGGTGGAGCTATTGTTCACCATCTTAGCTGTAGAGGGCAGTGTCACTGGCCCTCTTATGTAGGATCTGAACCAGGGCCCTGCTGCTCGGAGCTGGCATCCCAAGCCAGCTCTTAACCAATGCATCACTTGGCTGGCCCATGAATGTCTTCTAATTCTTAATCTGTTTAGTGATTTGTTCTTGTGTTAATTCCCAATTAAGGTAAAAATTTCAGAGATTATTACCATATTTACTCCACATAAATATTATAGATTATATATCCAGTTGAATTCATTTTTATTTTTTTCATGATTGGTTTAAATTTAACTGCTGAATAAATAAGCATACCATTGAATCTGGGTATCAGTTATCATTCCTTTGATAGTACACCGCTCATCCACCATGACTTGCTTCCAAACAATATCTACTGACCAGTGAATGGTTCAAAATTCATCAAATGGTTTAAATGCTTGGGAGTTATATCTTATACACTAAAATTCAGTGTCAGATTGTCTTGTAATATTTAATGTTACCTTAAAACTAAAATAAGTCTTCAGCTTTTGAAATCATCATCTTTTTCTCTGTACTTGAAATGTCTTTCAACCTGGAATGACTGGAATGACACTAAGCACTAATTCGGCCTGGACAACATCATCATGGACAGATCTAGATGTAGGCAAACCTGAATGAAAGTGAATTTAGTAATAGGAGAATATCAATCATCCAAAGAGAGATATAGGGGTGGGGCTTATTCAAGTAGTATTCTTATCAAGGCCTTATGAATAGTGGGACAAGTAGGCGCATGTTACGACAGGCAAATCAGCATAGTAACCAATGGAGACAGAATAAGTGAGACAGGCCAGATTCTTACAATATAGTTAAAATCATTTTCAAGTTTGCCTGTTAAACATAGTTCTATTCCAGAGTCCTACGTTTTTTCTGTTTTTATTTTTTGTGCCTCTTCCTATATAAACAGTGAGATAAATTTTTTTTCTATACATTTATACTCCTTTCATCCATTTCTCCCACCCTGCAGCCCCTGCCTCTGGTGACTGCTAATCTATCCTCAATATATATGAGCTTTGGCTGCCTTTCTTTTAGGATCTGCATCTAAGAGAAATCATCTTTTTAAAAAGATAAACTGTTTTAATTACATTGAAAAGTACAAAGAATAGTTTAACAAATAGCTATGTACCAATAAATAACTTTAGGAAAGATAATGCATGTTTTCTCTGGATCCTTTATTTTTTTAAGAAAAAAAACATTCCAGGTAGAGTTGGAAACTTTTGCACACTGCTTTTAATACCTTCCCTCCCTTCCGGAGTTTACCACAGCCCTGAGATTCGTGTGTACTAATAATCCCATGCTTGCTTCTGTTATTGTCTGTTTTTTTGTGTAAGTTTTTGACTGAGGTTTTTTTTTTTTTTTTTTGAGGGCAGTGTGACTGGCCCTCATATGTGGGACCGAACCGGGGTCGCTGGCTTCCCAAGCCAGCGCTTATCCACCACGCCACTCAGCTGGCCCTACTGAGTTTTGTTTTTAAACCTTAAATAATCAGCATTATTCTTATCATTCTGAAATTTAGTATTTCATTCATTGTATGGCTGTTGATATATGTGTCTTTTGTTCAGGTAATTTAACTGCTGCATAAAATTCTGTATGACTATGCCAAACTCACTTCTCCAGTTGATAAGCTTATATCCGTTGTATGTGTTTGTGTGTGTGTGTATGTGTGTGTGTATATGTGTGTGTATGTATATGTGTGTATGTATGTGTATCTGTATATGTGTGTGTGAGTGTATGTGTGTGTGTGTGTGTGTGTGTGTGTGTGTGTGTGTGTGTACTATATCTAAAACTTACCCTCACTGAGATAGGGGCTTTGTTTTGTTCATTACTATATTGACAGTACCCAGAAGAATATGTAGCATTCAATAATGATTTGTTCAATGAGTGAACAAATGCATGAATGAAGATTTACAGGTTTTCCAATATTTTCTCATTAATAAATATATCAGTCTAAATTCTGTCAGGAAATAGTGTGCTCAAACTGAATAATTTGTGGAAGAGATTAAGGGATTATTTACAAAAAATGGGCAAGGTGTAGAAAACCTCAAGGGTTACCTCACGATTTCAGGGCTAAGTACCAAACAGTCCTGTGGGGCAAAAAGAGGGAAGGGAGTGGTAATGAGAGTATAAGTAAAAAGAGCTCATGGTTAGCTTAAGGTCACTGCCCTACCTGTGACCTTAAGTAGAGACAACTTAAAATGAAGGACACCAGTGCGTGTGTGTGGGGTGGGGGGTGGGGTGGGGGTGGGGTTGGTGGTGGCCGAGGAACCAAATACCCTGATCTTTCTCTCATGTCTTCATCAAATCTCATGTTTGTGTTCCTCTTCAGATGAACACAACTAGAAGCCAGGGGCCGAGGTGCCCATTGATACTATTCATGTAGTTTGGCCTCCCAGGGACATGGCTAGAGAAGGAGAGTGGAATTAAAGGGGACACACAATCTAATCAGTTTCAGCACAGTGCTTCAGTGAGCTTTCTTACACATGTTTCCTTATACATTATTCAGAATTTCTTTGGGATAATTATTAAGAAAAGAACTTGTTGGATGATAGAATTTTCTTCAACTGTACCAAAGAATACAAAATTGCTGTCTGTACCTGAAGCTTGTGATTCAGTCTTACTAAAACTGTGATAAACAGACATTATGTCCCTCGAAATGTAAAGAAATAGGAAGCATATAATACCACTTATGAAATATTCATATCTAAAATGTTAAATCTCAACTTAAAAATAATGGAAGATCTAATCATTTGTTTACAAGAATGCATAGGATAAGGGGACAAATTAAGGCACCCTAAGAAAGCATTCAGTCAAATCCAGGATATGAAACAGTCTACAGGACAAATAACCCAGTTTTTCTAACATACTAAATTCATAGGGGTAAAAAAGAAGGAAAGGGGATCTTATGGGTTTAAGAGACCTAGGCGACATAACCAGTAAATGCAACATGCAGACTTCAAACCTATAACAAGAACAACAAAATTGTTAAAACAATTTTAATAAGTTCTGGAATTAACTGTTTATTTTTTACGTTTGTAATAACGTCAGGGACATGTGTAAGGAATACCCATGTTAATAAGAGACATATAGAAAAATATAAAACAGATAAAATAACAAAATTTGTGAGATTATCTTAAAAAAGAAATCCAGCATACAAACAAGAAAAACTGGAGGGATAAGGGGAGTGGCAGAGTATAGGTGACATAATTTGGCAAAATGTTGAAAATTATGAAGTTCAGTAATGTACATCGATATCAATTATATTATTCTCTCTACTTTTGTGTATTTGATAATTTCCCTATATTTTTTAAAAAGAAAAATTAAGAGAAATGGTTCTGAAAATAATTAAATTGATTTATTCTCACATTAGCAGAATATGAGGTATACAAATCTTGGTGAGTCTGATATATGTTTAATACTGTTTCCTCTTTCTTTCAAATTTTATTTCCCTGAATAATAATGAGGCTCAACAAGTGCACATGTGTTTACTGATCATTTGGGTTTTCTCTTATTTGAATTGTTTATAATTTCTATTTGAGTTTTTCTTAATGATATCAAACTGCTTTTTCTATGTGTTCTGTTTTGCTTGGCAGTTAACATCGATTGCAAATATCTTCTTTCAGTTTGGTACTTGCTTTTCTACATTATTAGTGTTGTCTTATATGTATGATTTTTTAAAAGGTATTCAGATTTCTTATACTTTCCAAGGGAAAAAAACCCCAAAATATACTTTCTGCTTTTCTTTTTCAAATAATTTACAGTTTTGTTTTTCTGGATTATATTTTATATAAGATTCAAGGTGGAAATCTAAATTGTTTCCCCAGTTGATGATTCATCATCTGATTTACAAAATCATCCATTAGTTCTTTACTGATTTGCAATATGACTTCTTTCATGTACAAATTTTCAAATCATGTGTGGGTCTGCTTCTGAATACCGTTCCACTGGAGTATTTGTACATCTCTGTGAAGTTACTATAAACTGAATTACTATAACTTTAACCTAAGCTTTAATAAATGCTTGTGCACATTCCCTGGACAATTTTTTTGTTTTTAAAAATTGTTTAGTGTATTCTTGTCTCTTATCTTTCCTATGAACTTTTGGGTTAAATTGTCAAGTTCTATAAAACAGCTGCTGCTACGTTGATTGGACTTGCATTGAATTTATAGATTAATTTGGAAAAATTTGTTATCTGCATAACATTGAAGCTTTCAATCCACACACAGATACGTATATCTTTCTATACAGTGAAGCTTCTATGAACTTCAATACAGGTTTACAATTTTCTCATAGACTTGCATTTTTCCAGATTTGTTTTAAGAATACCTTATATTATTGCTATTGTAAATGTTATTTTAATATAATATTTTACTTGTTTATTGTATATGTGTATAATTTCATTAATTTCGTATTTTCACCATGTTGCCATCGATTTCTTTAAACTATCGTATGAATTCTATTTTTTTTATTGTATATGTTTTTGTACATTCTAGGTAACTTGGGGCACAATTTGTTGTTTCTTTGCATGTCTTATGAGTTACAGTTGAATACTAGATATTTTTGACACTATAGAACAGCTCTGGATTTGGCATTTATCTCCTTATAACCTGGATTGTTCTTGTTTGTTTATAACTTTGCCTACACTAAATCTATGAAATACATCTTTCCAGTAAAGAATGGATGTTGATCTTTGCTCAAATTTTTGTTTGGTTTTATTTTTAACTGTAGTTCCTGTGTCGTCATTACTTGGAGATCATCCAAAGATTGGTCAGTTTGTGCTCAAAAACTTCAAACCAGTAAAGCTTTAAGCCTCAGCTGATGGATTTGTGGGTTGAAGGGGCCTATTCAATGTGTCTCACCTTTTATTTTCTCCTGGGCTGTGTCTTAACTCTTCTGAGTGTCTTCTGGTCCCACCCGTCCTATGGACCAGATTGTCACATCCAGCATGACAGAGCAGTGGCAGTGGAGAAGGGACAGCAAAAGGTTAAGAAAGAGAGAGGCACAAATAAGAGAAAAAAGCAGTTGGTGCCAGGGGACTCCAGCCTCATGGACTGAGCCCCGAATCAGGCCTGACTGCTGCTTTTATTGTCTCACACATAAGAAAAGATCAATGTATATTCTGCAGTCTGTCAATGTCATACCAGAGAACATAGCTCAGGGTCAAATCACCCATGCCTGCAAGCTGCCATTACTGAAAGTCCCATGATGTTATTGTCATGTACCTCCTAAGAGACAGAAACTGCCTCTGCTGGAACTTACTGATAAGAATGCATGGAGGACAGATATTATCACTTCAATAGGTCATTTCACATGTAGGCTGTCTGAACCTGAAACAAGGGGTCTACGCCCTTTTCCCTCAGCTCCCTGATTCCCTATGGCTCCCATGCGACTGTGCCTGTCTTAGGCTGTTCCTCCCTTGAGGAATCTTATCAGTAATTGACTAAACAGCCATCTTTTGAGGCCAAGTAGGGATACATAGAGTAGATATAATATTGAAGTAATGATCTATCTTTATGGAAAGGTACATGGGGGAAGACTGGCTATCGTGTGACGACACCAGATATGTGCGGGTGGGGTGTACCCACACTGGTCACTCATATATATGAATATAGCCTCTGCTGGATGTTGGATATGTGGTGAATTTATTGTGCTCTGTGGCTGTCTTATCTCCCAGAGCACTCTGTTAAATTCCTAGTTAGTCCACTGGTCTCCCTGTTTGCTCGCTATTGAACTGACACTTTGACACTTAAACCAAGTGGGCCTCTTCCACCAGTGGCAGCAACACAGCTAGTTTTCCAGGCCTGCCATGCCTTGGTTGAAGTACAAGAATGACAGAACTCAGGCTGTGGGTACAGGGAAAGGGAAGCAGCCATGTGCAAGAATGTCACACACCTGCACTGTTCTTCCTCAAAGTTCATTAATAAATGTGTTTTCAAGAATTAACGCTTCTCAGTTTGTTGATACCCTTGGTCAAATTCCAGAACAGTAATGACATTGTTAGTTTGGCATATTTGCCCCAGATTAGAGTTGTTTTTTAGCAAGTAGATTTGTCAACCTCTTTACTCCATCATGCGGGAAATCAGATTTCCATTATACTGTTTTTATGTTCTGTGATTGATAGGGCAATCTGATTTGCCAAGTGATGATGTCCTTTTTGTTCATTCATAAGTATCTCAAATGCCTGAGTCTGAACACTTCCCTCTCAGAGCCTTTATTGGGATTCCCTGAACAAGTAGGATGCTTTACTGTCCCCTAAATTATGTTTCCAATGTGGATTTGACATAAATTTCCTCTTTCTTGGCCTAGCCAGTCTTATTTTAGACAAATCAAATTTGATTTATTGATTTATCAGCTTTTAATGGATTTGAGATATTACTCAGAAAATTATTTTGTCTTAAAATCTTCCACTATATTGATAAATTCATAATTCTCAGCTAGCACTTCTACCTCTGCCTCAGCTGTCCCATGTATTTAGTATGGCCTTGCTTTTAATAAACAAATTCATAGTGAACAAACATGGACTTAGCTATTGGTGACATATTTATTGAGCTCCCTGTAATAGGTTCCCTTTCCCCCTTTTGGGAAACCTCTATCTTGATACTAACACATAATTTACTATGATTTTACTCTCCACTTCTGCATTACAATGATTTTTCTTCTCATGAACAAATGATTCGTATGTAAAATTTCAGATAGTAATAGCTTCACAAGAGAGAACCTCAGATGATTATTAAGTAATAAGTGACAAAGAAAATGATTGTTAGGTTTCTGTGTGATAATAAATATCAGTTACTATCTCACCCAGATGCTAGTTTCAATGATCTGGAGGGATAATGGAAAGAGAGCAGTAGCTATTACTCTTTGACTACTTGCTATATTTCAGATTCTATGGTTTAGTTGCATTATTTTATTTGAATTATTTAATGTAGTTCTCATAATAAAACTGTGAGGTATGTACTGTTAATATTCACATTTTTAAAGTTAAGAAGTTAAGGCACGGAACATAGGTTTGATATCTTACTGAAGAGACCAGTATGGTACAGTCATTCATTAATCAGAAGAGATGCTGGCTCCATTCAACCAGGATGGCTTTCCTGGTACTTACAGGACTAGTGTTGCTGAGTGGGACTGGGAAGAAAGGGTGAATCAGTATTGCATTTAGCTCGGTACTGCAGAAATTTCAAATAATAGCAGCTTAAATAAGGGATTAGTTTCTTTCACACAACAATAAATCAAGAGTTAGACTGGCTCTGGACTGTATATATCTTCACCATAATGTGTCCATGCCCTTTTTATTTCTTTGCTTTGTCTGTGGCTTTTGTCCTCATGATTGCAAGATGGATGCTGAACCTTCAGACCTGATGCCAGCAATCCCAAGAAGGAGAGGGAAAAATAATGAAGGGCAAGGGTCAAACAGTTAAGGCTGTGCCTTTTATAAAGTTTTTCCTGGTCCCATCCCCTGAACACACTGATTAGTAATACCACTAGACATTAGGTGCTTCATGATGTGATACAACATGAAAATATTCACACAGAATTATATATTATTTTTTGTAAAGTATTCTTGGCAAGAAGTTTAACCTGTACCTAATCAATGAAAAGTTAGGCTAAGTTCCACTTTACAGTAAATACAGGCCTAACAAAACAGGTTAAATAACCCCAAGAAGAAACAGTCATATACATTTAAAAAATAGACTAGTCTATGGGACAAGTGACCAGGTTTCATCAACAATTCAACGACATGGGAAAAAATGAAAGAAAACAATGGGTAAAATTATTATAAAATAAAAGAGGCTTAGGAGACATTATAATAGAATATAATGAGTATCCTTTGTTTGTATCCTGATTGCAAATGGCATTTTTTTTTTTTTCAGAGAGTTGGGGGAATTGAATTGGCCTTAATTTTATATGATATTAACAAAATAATGTTGATTCTGTGAGTGTAGTAATGGTATCATAATTTTGTAAAAAAAGTTGTTGTTAATTTTGAAAGATATGCATGGACATATTTAGGGGTGAAAGGATCAGATATTTGCTTCAAATATTTCAGCAACAACAATAGCAGCAATACATAGAAAACAGAGCTAAAGTATTGTGGGGCCAATCCACAGAATTTGCCCAAGCACATTGCGGTTCACAGATTGAAACAAACAAAAGCGGGAAGATAGAAAGTGAAAAATAAAGTGTTAAAACTAAGGAACAGCCCAAAGAGTTAGACTTTTTAAATTTCAGCTTCTTTTCAGGACGATCCTTGTGCTGATCTGTATATTCCCTGGCATCTCAGCTTCCCAGGTTCTTCATTTCTTTCTGCTGTGTCACCCAGATGTGGCAATTACTCACTTCCCCTTCACTTCACCAATAGCCACTCATGTACATTTGAATAAGAATAGACTTTACTGATGTTTGGGTATTTAACATATGTTTAGGTAGCAGAAATGTAGGCAACTTAAAATTAGGTGCAGATTTTGGCTTCCTATCCTATTTCTCAGCCCTCCTCTTTACTCTTCATTCTCCCTGACAATCCACAGAAAGTCCCCCTATACATTACTATACAGAGGAATGTAGCTTTCTGCTTTGCTTCACATTTCCAAAATCTCATTGTATCTGGTAAATGGCATACTGTCTCTTCTGAGTTTCATTCTTACCCTTTCCTACCTCATTCTCTGTAAGATATAACAAGATTTCCTTCCTCACTGATATAAACTGTGCTAGGCCACCCCATCACCATTCCCAGAAAGCAAAACAATCTATAGTGATTTTGGATTGAAATTTTTTTCTTTCTATTTCAAATGTACTTACCTAATCAAAATCATACTTTATGTTAAGCAGAGTACCACGCACCACATACCAATCCCAGGGAGAACTCTAAAGACTTCTGTCCATTGCATCTTTGTATTAGGAGTTGCCAAATAACCACAATGCGGTCAAGCGCTGGATGAAATGCTCTATATAACTTCTACTTATAGAGAGGGCACAGCTAGATCAGCTTCAGTAGTGTGTATCCATGGGTCCCCCATGGTATTAGCCTATGCCTACCTCTCTTGTGCCACAGTCGGAGGACCCTGTCATCACCCCTGTGGTGGACAGAATAACAATGGGGTTGCTAAGGTGCCATACGATGAACACATTTTAAGTAGAGACTAAACGAATATTTACTGCACGTGTAACAAAGGTATTTCCACACAAGGTGTGGGACGCAGGCTGTGTGGGCTCTTTATCTCTTCATAAGGAAGTATTCCAGGCCCAAGACCCATTCTTCTGTGGCTGAGTGGGGGTACTAAGACTGTGCACATGAGACTGCTTTTCCCAATATTTTATATAGTATTTTAATTTTTATGTAACATTTTTTTATGTTCTTAAGCATTATTGGAAATTGTATAATTCTTGTCTTTTGTCAACTCCCCAAAGAAAAAAAAGAAATGTTCTTACATATCCTTTGTTATTGTCATCCACTGTGGAAGATAGATTAGCTATATTATTCTCTGTCTTCACAACCATGTTATTTCAGGACAATTTGATACAAAGACATTTCCTTACTTTGATTGCTAGAACAATGTGTACTCAGTAATAGTCATAGGTGTGATAATAATATTAAAGTGTAATGCTGAGCAAGCAGCTTTAGACTTTAGTTGTCCCATCTGGAAAAAAAGATTGTAAGATAGATGATCACTCATGATCCCTTTAAATTTAAGTTTTTATTTTTTAAAAAGATTTTTATTAAAAGTATAATTAGCATAACAATATTATGTTAGTTGCAAGTGTACATAATAGTTATTCAACATTTATGAAGAAGTGATTGCCATGATAAGTCCGGCAACCATCTGACACTGTACCATGCTATCACAATATTATTAACTAGTATTTCCTATGCTGTACATTGAATCCCCATGACTTTTTTTTTGAGGGCAGTGTCACTGGCCCTCATATGTGGGACCTGAACTGGGGCCACTGGCGTCCCAAACCAGCACTTAACCAATGTGCCACTTGGCCGGAACAGAACTTATTTGTTTTGTATCTGGAAATTTGAACCATATATTGCCTTTCACCTTCTCCCTTTTTAATCTTTCAGTTATAGATGACATTCAATATTATTTTATACTAATTTCACCTATACAGTGTATAGCTAGACATTTATATAATTTAAGAAGTGATCTCCCAGACTAGTCTAGTCTACTATGCTCCCAGCACTACATACAACTATTTCCATGTTATTGACTATATTTTGTATGCTTTACTTTACATTGCCATGAAAATTTTGTAACTACCAATTTGTACTTCTTACTCCCTTCCCCTTTTTTACCCTGCCCCACAAACCTCCTCCCATCTATTACCCCAATAAATCTAGTACCCATCTGATACCATATATACTTATTAAAATATTATTGACTATAATCCTTATGCTATAACCTACATTTCCATGACCACTTTGTAACCACCAATTTGTACTTCTTTTTTTTTTTTTTTTCAAAGATTTTATTGGGGAATTGGGGGAAGGTAACAGCATTGGGGAATCAGGGAAGGGGAACAGACAATTTGCTGTCCTTTTGTTCTTCAGTCTAGATGCGGAGGACGTTGCTTCAATGGCCCATGTTTGTATTGTCATTGCGCTCTTCCCAGGTGAGGCAGATCAGTCACTGGCTTCAGGACGGCTGCTCACAGTGGCTATTGGCAACTCACACCCAAAATGCTCTCTGTATCTATGAAACTGCTTCTGATTTGTTTGTTTATTTTGTTCTTTAGATTCCACACATAAGCAAAATCATGTTGCATATTTCTTTCACTGTCTGACATACTCTACTCAGTACAGCACCATCTATGGTCCATCTATGCTGCCACAGTTGGCAAGAACCCATTCACTTCTCTGGTAGAGCAATATTCCATTGTATATTATGTATCACCTCTTCATCCATTCTTCCATTGATAGACACTGAGTGACAGACATGCAGGCTGCCTTCACTTCTTGGCAATTGTAAACAATGATGCAATGAATATAGAGATGAACACATCTCCTTGAACTAGCATTTTGGGTTTCTTTGGATAAATATCAAGAAGTGGGATTACTAGGCCCTTCTTTCTCTCTTGCTATAGCCTTTTTTTTTTGAAGTCTATTTTGTCTGGTATAATTATTGTTATCACAGCTTTTAAAAAAAATGTTTTTCAAGATCTCACTCAAGAGTGTGAGCTGAGCTCTGAGCAACAGCAGTTCGATGCCCAGCCTGAGCTGAGCTGCCATTGAGCTGCCAACAGGTGGCAGGATGGCTCAGCTAAAAAAAAAAAATTCATTTCCATTTTCATGAAATGTCTTTTTCTATCCCTTTACTTTCTGTCTTATGTCTTTCAATATGAAGTCTCTTGTAGGCAGATCATATGTAAGGGTCTTGTTTTCTTATCCATTCAGCCCTCCTATGCCTGTTGATTGGAACACATAATCCATTTACCTTGAAAGTAATTGTTGATAGATATGTAGCTATTGCTATTTTATTACTCATAATTTTGATTTTTTTTTTTTTTTTCCATCTTAAAGAAGTCCCTATAACATTCCTTGTAATACTGGTTTGGTGGTAATAAACTCCTTTAGCTTTTTCTTGTCCGGGAAGCTCTTTATCTTTCCTTCAATTTTAAATGATAGCCTTGCTGGGTAGAGTAATCTTGGTTGTAGGCCCTGCTTATCATCACATTTAATATTTCCTGCCAATCCTTTCTAGCCTGCAAATTTTCTGTTCAGAAATCAGCTGACAGTCTTATGGAGGCTCCCTTATAAGTTACTAGTTGTCTTTCTCTTGCTGCTTTTAAGATTCTCTCTTTGTCTTTAAACTTTGCCATTTTAATTATAATGTGTCGTGATGTGGGCCTGTTTGGGTTCATCCTGTTTGTGACTCTGCACTGCCTGGACTTGTATGCGTATTTCTTTCACCAGGTAAGGAAAGTTTTCAGTCATTATTTCTTCAAATAGGTTCTCAATCCCTTGCTTTCTCTCTTCTCCTCTGGTACCCTTATGATGCAAATGTTATACTTGATGTTGTTCTAGAGGTCTCTTAAACTATCCTCATTTTTTTGGATTCTTTTTTCTTTCTGGTGTTCTAATTGGGTGGTTTCTGC
Organism: Aselliscus stoliczkanus; assembly: GCA_033961575.1. Taxonomy (NCBI): domain Eukaryota; kingdom Metazoa; phylum Chordata; class Mammalia; order Chiroptera; family Hipposideridae; genus Aselliscus; species Aselliscus stoliczkanus. The sequence goes on from CM066731.1 coordinate 139,490,748, forward strand.
TATCTTGTCTTCCAAAGTGCTGAAATCCACTGCTTTATCTAGTCTGCTGATGATTCCTTCTAGTGCATTCTTCATTCTTCATTGTATTCTTTATTTCTGACTGGTTCTTTTTTTTTCTTCTTTTTATTTTAATGGTTTCTATGTCATTTTTTATGCTTGCTATCTCTTTGTTGTTCTCACTGAGTTCCTTGAGCATCCTTATAACCATTGTTTTGAACTCTGGTAGATTACCTGCCTCCATTTTGTTTAGTACTTTTTCTGGACTTTTCTTCTGTTCTTTCATTTGGGGTGTTTTTTTTTTGTTTTTTGTTTTCTCATTTTGGCTGCCTCTCTGTGTTTGTTTCAATGCATTAGGTAGATCTGCTATGTCTCCCAGTCTTTCCGGGTGGCCTTATATAGTAGGGGTCCTGTGGGGCTCAGTGGCACAGTCTCCCTGGTTACATGTTTTGGGTGCTCCATGAATGTCCTTTGTGTAAGTTGTATGTGCCCTCCTATTATAGTTGAGCCTTGATTGCTGTTGGCATGTCAGCAGGTGGTATTGACCCTCAGGCTGACTGGCTGTGTGGTTTAGCCATGTCCACTGCTTAGGGGCTGAATGGAGCTTACCCCATGGAGCAGGATTGGCCTCAGTGGGGTCAGGTGCCTGTTGAGATGACACTTTGTGTGTGCTGCTCATGGGCTAATTGGCAATGCCCTGCTGTGGTCTGAAGCCAACTTCAAAGTGTGTTGGTTCTGGGGCCTCTTGGGAGGGGCTGTGGTACAGGCCCAGGTCAACCACTGCCTGTGACTGGCCAGGAAGTACTTGGTAGGAGTTATAAAGTGATCCATTATTGATCACTGCGTGTGCTGTACCTGGAGGTGTATGGGAAAGGCCATATTGCTAACCAAGGACAGCTGCCACCAGTACTGAGTTTGGGGTAGCTCCATAAAAAGCCAAGACATGTGGAGGCCTGTTGCCACCTGCTGGATCCCATAAGGTTCAGCCACAAATTGGGTGAGGCAGGGTGTCAGTGAATCAGCAAGATGGAGCATCAGAGCTCACCACAGCAGTCAGATTTAGATTTAGCCTGAGGCACCCACCTGCTGGTTGCATGGGCAGAGGTCCCCACACAGGAGAAATGGGGACTGTCCCCTGAGTCCTCACCTCAAAGTTATGCAACTCAGTCTCCCCTCACATGTCTCTGATGTCCCCAGAGTCACTGTCCCTCCACCGGATTCCAGGGTGAATCCCTGCATGAACCCTTTAAGAGGATGTCTGTGTGTCCCGCCGCTTTCCATCTCATCTGATTGGTTGGAATCCCCATTGTTTTTCATAGCCAGAAACTGTGGGGTCTCCTTATCCTGCCACCAGTTCTCTGTGCTTTGGAGACTTGTGTGGAGGTTGGGACCCCTTGTTCCTTTGTGGGAAACCTCTGTGGCTGAGATAGCTCTCCCTATTTTCAACCACCACACATGGGCGTGGGACCAGCCCATTTTGTGTCTCCATCTCTCCTACCAGTCTGGTTGTGGTTTCTTCCTTATATTCTTAATTATAAAACTTCTGTTCAGCTAGACTTCAGATGGTTCTCCAGGTTGTTTGTTCTATAATTTAGTTGTAATTTTGATGTGTTCACAGGATAAGGCAAGCACAGCATTTATTGACTCTGCCCCAAATTTAAGTTTTTATGAAAACTTGTATTTTCTTTCATCTCCCAAAAGCAAGAGACTCAATAGCATAAAAAGATAACTGATATCCCAAAGACAGTATTTTAAAAAAAGGTAAGCACTAATATCTTTTCTCTTAATATTTTTGCCTAAGATGATAAAATTCCTAAGACTTATTTTTCCAAGTTACAACAAAATCATGTATGGATGAAAAATCCAGATATAGACGTTATGGACTAACTTACTTCACAGAAGTCACACACACCACCAAAACTCTTGTATTCACACACAAAGTTGGAAACGGAGAGCTACGTTTCCTTTCCGCAGGAGTGATTTTAAAGAGACATCAAGCTGGAGACAAAGGTAATGGTCAATTAAGTGGTGCAATGCCAGACCTTTTCAATACTTTTAAAAGTGAAATATACACAGACTATGCACAGACTTTGATCAGTCTTGAACAGTATCACCTATGAACTCTAACAAATACATATACATTTATAGAGAAAAAAATTCCCATCCACAATGTCTTTGCTGGCACTGAGATGATGATTAATGAAGCACTGCTGGACTGGAGATTGGTGAGGAGCAGATGGCAGCAGGATACCCTAGGAGCTTTTGAATTGGAATTGAAGAGATAAGTTCAAGCTGAGAGGGCCGAAGAAATGCTTTAAGGCTGAATAGAATTACAACTTTATGCAATGCTCCCTAGATATGGATTGCTGGGAAACCATGCAGCATGGGGTCATTCTTTTTGATCAATGCTTCAGGTTGACTACATCTAAATTGTAGACCCATGAAGAATAGTAGGTTAAGTGGGTACTCTAGAACCACATGGATTTAGACCAATAACATAGAATATATGAATAATTTGAACAGTTCTAACCTCATATCTTCTTTTGAATTACCTGGGGAGAGGGGACTTTGCTTAATCAACTGCAAGATAAACACTTAAATTCCTGAGACTACCCAAATTTCTGTTATTATTAGAATCAACAATTTTAAGCAAATAGTTGCAAAGTTAACCACTTGAACTAATTCTTTTACTTATAACATAGTAGTTTTCTCATTTAATTAAACCATGAATCCCCAAGTTAAGTGATATGTTTTATAATATTGAATCAATTAAATAATATTTTTATCATTGCAATTTCCATTTAGTTGAGAATGCGTAACATTTGCCTTAATTGACTACCATTTATTTATTTTAAAAATAAAAAATAAGATTTATCATGAGCTTACTATGCAACATACACTGGACCAAGGACTTCATTAGTTTCAACTAATTTTAACATCTCTAATATATTCTGTGGTTGAGTCTACAATATTGATTCCACCCCAGCTGATAACCTGAACAAGTTATATTAATCTCAATCGTCTTGCCTGGCCAATGAAAGGAAAGACAGGTGGGATGGCCACTTTGGAGAAAGACATGAACACAGTTGTGTGAATGAAAGAAAATGCTTGAGTTATTTATCACATTATAAGCCTCTGGGTCTACTGACTCTAAGTCCAGCTCTACTTATGAACCTTTGTGAATTTATACTTTTAATATTTTTAAGCCAGTTTGAATAGGATTTCCTGTTACTTGCATACAAAAAGTAGGAGTAGTAAGAACTCAGTGTTGATAGGTATCATAGGATCAAATTAGAATGAATTTGAAAGCCAGGCAAAAATGTATAACTGGCTCTGTAAAAAATAAAGAGCCATTCCCAGTTTTAGAAGTGGTGATGGCATGATGAAAGATGTCATTAATATTTTCTGGCACTATTATGCAACATAGATTCCTTAGTGGAGTATGGTAAGACTTTGGCCTAATGTTAAAGGTATAAAGTGAATAGAGGTTGTTTTAAAGACATGACAGAAGATGAACCTATGATGTAATAAAAACAAAAAAAAGTAATAGAATTTTTATTCATTTATACCAGGTTATTAGCTAGATTTTTGGGATAAAGAAGAAGAAAATAACAAAGATGAATATGAGTTTCCTAGTTTGGATAATAGTATTTATACAGAGTCTTTCTATGTGCCCATGATTGTTTTAGGTTTTTACATATATTGACACATTTAATTATCAAACAGTCTGAAATGATAGTCATCATTATCTCCCTTTTAGAAATGAGAAACCAGAGTAACTTGCCCAAGGCCACAAAGCTAGTGGATGGCAGAGCTAGATTTAAAATCAATGTAGATAAATGTCAACATGGATGGAACTAGAAGATATTGTGAAATAAGGGAAATAAGAATGAGAAAGACAAATACCATATGATCTCACGTACATGTGGAATCTAAAGAACAGAATAAATGAGCAAACTAAATAGAAATAGACTCAGAGACACAGAAAAACTGATGGTTGCTAGCTGGGAGAGGGATGGAGATGGGGGGAGAAGGTGAAGGGATTAGAAAGTGCAAATTAGTAGTCATAATATAGTTATTAGGGATATGAAATACAGTACAGGTTATATAATTAATAATGTAAAAATTATGTAAATATAATTAATAATGTTATAAAGATTATGTAGGGTGCCAGATGGGCACTGGACTTATCAGGGGAATCAATTCATAGACTGTGTAGATGCCTCACAATATGCTATACATCTGAAGCTGAAGTAGAATAATATTGAATGTGATCTATAATTGTGTGTGTGTGTGTGTGTGTGTGTGTGTGTGTGTGTGTGTGTGTGAATCTCCATGGTATGTGAAGTACATCATAATGAAGATAGTAAATAATATTGTAACAGCTACTATCTCTGATGTCAGAGGAATAGTACATTGTGGGGGTTATTAGTTTGTGAGGGGTATAAATGTCTAACTATTACATTGCTTTGTACACCTGAAACTAATGTAAAAAAAAAAAGTCAAGTATGGAGCTTTGGGGGAAAGACTCTTGTCTTGGGAAAATAAAATGTTTTGAGATGATGATGTGTCTCCTAGATATCCAGGACCAGAACTTAGGTGAATGAATGGTCAAGGCAATTAATAATCTTAGAACTTTAGATTTCACACCAATTAATCATAAAAACAGGAACATAATAAAATCACATAAATTTGAAGAACACTTTTCAAGACTGTTCTTAGCAAGACTTCAAGTGACTTACTGACTTAAAATGCCTTTAATTTACACTAGCAACTTAAAGGGTATGAATAAAAAAATACCATGACAAACGAACAAACAAACCAACAAACAGAATTTGGCAGTAATGTTCTAATTATGATTGTAATAAAAAAAAGTGTTTCAAAGAGGGATGGATTATGGTATGATTAACTTTTGCCAAATTTATCTTACTATTATTCTATTTCTCTAGCTTAGTAGAAATATTAAACATTAATATATGTTGGATTTTTGCTATTTTTTTTTTTTAAGCTGAGCCATCCTGCCACCTGTTGGCAGCTCAGCGGCAACTCAGCTCGGGCTGAGCATTGAACTGCTGTTGCTCAGAGCTCAGCTCACACTCTTGAGCCAGCTCTTAACCAATTGAGCCACTCAGCTGGCCCTTATGACCACATTTTATGTATGCTCAAACAACCCTCTGTTTTCTTCTCACAATTTAAAAGTTAATCTACCACTCTGTAAATGAATCTCTTTTCCTCAAAGATGACTATTTATACTGTTTCTTTACTAAACAATCAGTTGAAAAAGTGGGGAAGAGTATATAAAAATTACAAAGGAGAAGGAAGTGCCTACAACCTTTTGGACTAAGAAAAATGCCTGGAGCTATAACAGGGAAAAACATCATTTCTTCCTCTATGTATTGGAGACCTGTTATAGCCTTCTTTTGGGATAATTAGTAAGATTATCAATCTATTATTAATTCAGGTCTGAATTTCAACTGATTTAATCAGATGATCAGATGAAAATCTAAGGAACTTGAGACTTTGATTCAGCCAGAAAATAAAGGAAAACAAGGAATAAGAAGAGGTCAAACTCTACATGTTGTGGATTGATATTCTATGCTGATTGTACCACACTGCCATTTTAATTTTATATACTGTTTCCTGTATTTGGACATATACAAATAATGTAAATGTAAACTAATGAGCATTATTGAATGAAATGTGTACAGTGCAAATTATAATGTGTACATGACCCATAAGGAATCTATGATCTTAAGACTAATGTTCTGACAAGACAAAGCAGTTTCAAGATGCCCTCTTCAGACTATGTTTCCTTAGCATCAAGTCATTTCAGGAAAGTGTACAGCTGTTGGGCTTATTGGACTTACATGTAAACAACTAAAATATTTAAGCCATTACAAGCTTAGCTTATTGTACAAATCTCTAAGTTAACATCACCAACCAATATTTAATTTAAAAGTATAAGCATGCAAATATTTAGTAAAACATTAGTTTCACATGAACTTTTTCTGTTTTTATTTTTCAATACCTTTTAACTGGTACCTACTATGCGCCAGGAATGAGGATACAAGAGAAAAAGTGACACTGACCTCACCCTTAAGACATACATTGACAGTCTAGTAACAAACACACATGTATGGAGATAAAATGTTTTACCTCTGATATTTTATATATTTGATTATTTCTTATTACCAAACTTTTATGTTATGCCTGTGAGTTTTGAAGTTTTCACAAAAGAGTCCTGCTTTTTTAGGCACTGAGTGATAACTCTCCGATTTATACATTTTCAACTTAATGTGAAAATATATACATCTTTATTAATTTTCCTGAAATAGTATATCAAACAATACAAATTCAAATAACTTAGTATTACTGCAAAATATACTTTATGTAATTTAAAAGCATATATGTATCACTGAATTATTCTATTTCTGACTTTAGATTAATTTAAAATAAGTAACTAAATGAAAAAAGGGAATATATTGTACCAAAATAAGTTACCTTTCTTTCCTCTATCTTCCTCTTTTCCCCAGATTAGAGTGGGTGTATTCCCTTGTTACCTGGAACTAAGTTGAAAAGAACTCCAGTCATTCATTGGAATCTGACATCAATTGTAAGTTAAGATTTATATGTTTATTTGGAGACAGTGAATAATAAGCCTTACATTCTCTATAGCAAAACGAATATAAGGGATTATCTGAACATAGACACATGTATGCAAGACTTAATTTTTAGATGACAAATATACCAGCTGTCCAGTTTAGTTACATTGTAAAAAATAAGTTGTGAAGTTTAATATTTGCTAAAAATCTTTAAGAATATGTTTGGATAGAATGCAAAAGATTTATGTTCTCTTTTAATGCTTTCTGAATATTGATACTCTACAGCATCCAACAGAGTGTTTTAGGTAAAGGGGTGCTAATGAATGTGTGTGGAGAGAATGGATAAAAATAGTTTTATTGGCGAGAATATGACTTAGGTCATGTTTCCTTCCCTACCATACCACTATCTGAAAATGTAGCTGAAGGCAATTCAATTTGTGTTTTATCTGAGGCTATACACTGCTATGCATCCACTCTGGATGGTGACGGAGCAGCAAAGGGGGTTACTGAGGCACAATTAGACTAATCAAGTTTCCATTTCCATTTTCCATTCTGCCTAAAGGGAAAGATGACACCTGCTTGTGCAGCTTCAAAGTGTTGAAATCTTTTCTGCTTCTTGTGGTTACTATGCATATTCTCTGGTGGATTAAATGAGGGGAATGCATTATAGTTTTAAACTTTGATGCCCCATTAAGATGAATATGCATCTAATGAGCTGAAAAATTACCAATACTGCCTTCACTCACCCTTCCCCCTACTATCATGGGGAACTAGCTAATCAGGTTGGGAGTTTGTCTTCTGTGTTCTTAAACCATTGGCTATGAAATTTGGCCAAAGACCATATTCAAACACATGTTTAGTATATTAATGCTTCAATTAATAGGGAAGAAAGAACAGTTTATCTTTTAATAATGAATGCAGTAGTCTCATGCAATTTAATATAATATAAACAGGATAGTATAAACACAAAACCCAGAGGATATTATGCATAGGCCAAATGTGCTTAATACTGTCAGCATTTTGTAACTCCCGTAACTAACTTCCTATACACCTCACCAAAATATATAGAATATTTTGAAAATCAAGCAATTTTTGTCACCTCAGTAATACTTGAGGTTTGTAAAAAAAAAAAAAAAAAGCTTCACTACAGCAATTTAAGGTGGTCTGAATTTAAAATATGTCCTTGCTGCTTAGGTCAGGCAATCTGAGTGAAGCAATTTCAGGGGATGACACCAGGAGCTGAAGCCAATTACATTTCAGTATTATTCACAAATATTCCTACCTGCCAAGCAGAGTGCGGCAAGTTGTATTCACACTGTGATGTATGAGCCTGGATATAAAGCTCAATTTTTTTCTCAAGGGAAATCTTTTAACAAACAGTCGACAGGGCAAAACACAGTTAGAAAGGAACAAATGAAAAATCTAATAAATATGATGAAAATATATATATTTTTAAACAGGAGGGCATTTTATGATGTGTTGTTAAAAGCAAATGCATTATTGCAAGACACCATGATAACACTAATTCCAAGCAAAATTTTCTCATAAGAGATTTCTTGCTTTGCGTCAAAGTTGTATTTTTCTTATTTACTGACATTTTGCATAGTTTTTAAAAAAATAAATATAATTGTATTTACTTAGGTACTATATTATTAATTAAAGTAATGCATATGTTAAAATGCATGACAAGTGTAGAAATGTGTGTCCCTAATCACATGTATAATTTTATTTTTATTCAAAAATATCAATACATTGATCTCAAAGAAATACATTAAAAGAAATAATAGTTTTAAAAGTGTTTAACTTCCAGGAATGTCAGAGAAGAAAGTGAATTTTTGATTCAAAGGTTAAGAGTCATACTCCCTTTAGAAAAAAAAAAATCACAAAAAATGTTATTGTTTCTAGATAGGTAAAAAATCTGCATGTATATGGGATTATAAAAGCACAAAAAATAGTGCCTTATTCATATAATTTTGGAGTCAATATTTTCCAAGCCTTTTCAGTAATGGATGAGAGGCAATGTTTTAGAGTATAATTACACCAAAAATGAAAATGAGCTAGCTCAAAACACACATTTTGGGTTAAAATTAATAAATAAACCTAAATTTTCATGTTAATATTTGGGGAATGTAAGTACTTCAAATCACCAAAAAAATTAATGTGAATATTTATTAGTCTAAATTCAATATTTTTTGGATTTATAAAAGTAAAGCAAACTAAATATAGTTCAATTCAAATTCATTTCTTCTTTTTGTAACACTGGAACATCACTTCTTGTAAATTATTTAGAATATTTTGAAAATTATTTACACTTTATACATTTAAGCTTAATATAATTGTCAAGCAATACAATAGCCTGATGCTCTATCACTTCATAAAAGTTTTCATCGTTGTACTGCTTTCTGAACAAATTTTCATTTTTTTAACCCACAGATTTCTGGAATCACTATGATTAAAATGCTGGGAAAATTTTTCTTCTTTCCAATAATTATAAATATGAACAATTTAGACAGTAATTTCAAAATAATCAGAAAGTAATTAAGGTTATATTTTAGTCACTTAAAACATTTTTCAAAGGTATTTTCTTGAGAAGGTTCTTTTCATTGATTCTTGATTGTAACAAAATTTTTATACTGACAAGCTGGTATTGCTAAATCAGTAACCATTTTATCACATAGGAAAATTATATTTGCAACTTAAAGCAGTCACTCTACTTTTTAAAAATCTAGATGCATATTTAACTTTACTTTTATGTTCAACACAGTTTGAATATTAGTCTGAAATCTTTGTTTTCAAATTCCCTTTATGACAGTGCACCTTATCTATGTTTGACAGAAAACATAGATATTAATAGATATAAAGGACATGCTGACAGAAATATGAATTGTTCAAAAAGCCTTTTGACAAATTTATGAATGACAGATCCTTATGAGTTATCAAGAGACAACTATTTATGTTGTAGAGAGCAATGACCCTCCTCTGTAAAACATTTTTCAGTGTCTATGAATATATTGGTTGTCAGAAAAGTCATGACGCATTTTTGCAATGAAAAACAGAAAAAACACGTCATGACTTTTCCGACAACCCAATAGTTGTTTACATTTATTTCTAAATTCTAGAGAATATTTTCTCAATTATGAACATTATTGTTTAAAATCCTTAGCTGGAATAAATCTTATCTATTTTCTTATATATTCCACTTTGGTTATGTTGATTTCTCATCCTATCTGTATAAGAAAAGCTTAAACTTATATGTCATTTTTTGAAGAGTTCAGCACTGCTACTGATTCAGAAAGTCCACTTGAGAGAAGGAAGCTCCAGCCTCAGCACAGCCATTTTATGATAAACTTGTTGAAGCTGTTAAGAAATGTGTGAAAGATTTTAGAAAGTGTAACTCTACACCAGCATGCCTGTGCTTGTCAGAGAAGTACTTCATTTTTTCAAGTACAATTGATTTAGGATGTACATAAAATCCTCTTATATGCCATTATCATATGTCATGTTTCAGTAATTGTTTCCATTTACTTAAATACTTACCGGCGGAGACAAGATAGACAGTGGCCCTTCCTACGGTCTCATTGAAAAAACATTATTAAGAAAACACCAACTATAGTCTACAGGAAAGTTACACAAACTGTAAGCATTGGAACATGTTTTATTTTATATAAGAATATCTAAAAGTCACTGTAGTCTGCAGTATTTCATTGTGAAATAAAGCCTTAAAAAAGACATTAGAGATTAAATGTTTGCTTGTTCCACATCAGAGGGGGAAAGAACAGAATAGAAACAATAGATATAGAGAATTATCTTTCTCCTTTGAATTTTATTCATGTCTCGTGTGTGTGTGTGTGTGTGTGTGTGTGTGTGTGTGAGTGAGTGTGTGAGTGTGTGTGAAAACTATTGGGTTGTCGGAAAAGTCATCATGCATTTTTGCAACCAAAAACATAGAAAAAATACATCATGACTTTTCTGACAACCCAATACATTTAGGATATCTAAAATGCATGTGTGAAAACCACTGTAGAGTGAAATGAAAGCAGGGACTGACATCCATAAATATAATAAGCTTTGTTTGTTCTTATTTGTATAGCAATGCACTTGTATGTTTCAGTATGATGAGGAGACCTCTACTGATTCTTAACAGTCAGTCACGTTTAATATCAGAAGTGGCACTGATCCTCTCTGTGGTGTCATTCCGTGAAGAAAAAATTGTGTCCAATAGGGATTAGAATCAAAGATTTTCTAACTCTGTCTGAAAAATGAGTTCAATTGCAAGCAATGCCTCACACATCCCTGTTAATTTGCAATGATTCAACTAAGTGCTGACATGAAAGCAGAAGCCTTCAACGACCACCAGCACTCTTTTTTCCCCAATGGCTCTCTACAAATCATCTCATATACCACAGCACAAGGCTAGAAGCTAAAAAAATGAATACACCAGTAATTTCTTTTTGACAATGATTTGACACCACGCTGATGGGAGTAGCTAACAGTATGACCTCCAGACTGTTAGCTCTGCTATAAGAGATTCACTTGAAACACCCATGGGGTTATGGATTCCTACTAATAGCAGCAATAGAATAGATGATAAAACTATGGCAGGGTAGAAATGCTTTCTCAATTAATTTCCCATCATGTTAAGGCCATTATCAGTGGTTGTCATCTAGCAAAGTGGGTGGAAACTCTCTAGTACCTCTGAAAGTTCCTCTTAGAACAATGTATAAAAGCAGATAATAGCAAACGAGACTCTTAGAACTGTTTACCTTCAAATAAAACTTAAAATATTGATCGACAAGCACTGACAACTGACTTCGGTTAAAAGTATGCATATGGGAAGAGATATTAATGTGCACTTGTGAATGGAGTAGCCTTTAATATGAACATTTTAAAAACTCAAATGATAAATTATGTTACTGGCCAAAGCTGCAAAAAAAGGAGAAATAAAATATAGTGCAGCAATGTACCTTCTTATAGGTTTCTTCTAGCTTTAGGGGGGCGGTTTCCATTTAGGCTGCTGGCTTCTGACAAACAAATGTAAACAGAGAAGGAATATTCTTTAATATTAGGTCACCTTCATTTAGGTAAGCTGAGTGTACAAGCAGTATGACTCAGTAAAATATTTTAATTCAATGCCTATTTATTAAATCACACTAAAAATGTCATGTGAACAAAAGAAGTTTCCTCAATATTGGGTGGGCAAACGAGAGTTATTACGAACAAAGTGAGGTGTTATTTTATATGCCTAAAAATATAAAGTGGGGATGATTAAGAAACTAACTCAAAACTTGATGTGTACAGTAGTACACCCTAATCCATGGGGAATAGGTTCCAAGACCCCAAGGTTCAGTACTATATGGATTAAACTCTGAATAGTACTGAACCCTATACATACTATGTTTTTGCATATATATATATATTTATGATAAAGTTTAATTTATTAATTAGGCACTGTAAGAAAATAACAACTGATAAAATAGAACAATTGTAATGATATACTATAATAAAAGTAATGTAAATGGATTTAGGACAGTTATTAAGTTTTAAGAAAGTATTTAAACACAAGAATTATGATACTGTGACAGTTAATCTGATAACTGAGATGGGTCCTAAGTGAACAAGGGGCAAGTAGCTATATAGTGTAGATACGCTGGACAAAGGGATGATTCAGGGCCCATGCAGGACAGCACAAGGTTTAATCATGCTTCTCCGAATGGCACACAATTTAAAATTTATTAACTGTTTATTTTGTATTTGCTGATTTTGAACTACAGTTGATCTCTGGTAACTGAAACCTTGCAAAGTGAAACCATGAATACTAGGGACTACTGTACATTAAGTTTTATCAAAGGGATGTTTTCTTTTTCCAAAAAAATGGAGCTCATTGAAATCTAAATCACAGATTATCTCTTCTTTAGCAGCATCACTTTTTTTTTTTTTTTTTTTTTTTTTTTTTTTGGGCAGTGTCACTGGCCCTCATATGTGGGACCAAACCCGGGTCGCTGGCTTCCCAGGCCAGCGCTTAACCACCGCGCCACTCGGCCGGCCCTAGCAGCATCACTTTTTGTCACTCCTCCTTGTTTGTATAATAATATGAGTTTTATGTTTGTATTGAGTAATAACCAAAATTTGTAGATCTGTCTTAAATGTCCAAGTAGAATAAGTAATACCTAGTTAATAAATATCTTAATTATTTTTACATAGTTCAAGATTGCATCTGAAATTCAAGAAATACTTATGCCTAGAAACTTTAGTTTAAAAAGAAATAGAGACACTATCTCCCAAATATTTTTAGAGTCAGGAAAAATAAATGGTACAGATTCTTTGCAAATCATTTAAATTAACTCTTGACAGCACAGCATTCATCTAATGGTTCTGATTTCTTTCATTTTTTTTTTTATATTGGCCTATCCCACATATTTACCAGCCTCTCATATCTTTAAAGAGATTATTATTAAATTTAATAAAATTCCCTAAGAGATAACAATTATGACACTAACTCTTTTTTTCTTCTCACTTACATTGGTATGAGGTCAGACAATTAAGTTCGTTAACTCCTCCTAGAAAAAGTGCTACAACACCTCATTGCTGAATATCACTAAGGTCACCTTTGAAGTACTCCCCTTGGGAAGCTATGCACTGATGCCAAGTCCGCCCTTGAAAGTAATTTTGGAACTCTTTTTCTGGAATGGCTATCAGAGCTGTCGTCATATTACCCTTGACGTCCTGAATGTCATCAAAATGTCTTCCTTTCAATGTTCCCTTTATCTTTGGGTAAAGAAATACATCATTGGGGGCCAGACCAGGTGAGTAGGGAGGGTGTTCCAATACAATGATTTATGGACTGGCTTAAAATTCCCTCACAGACAGTGCCATGTGAGTTGGTGCACTGTTGTGATGCAAGAGCCGTGAATTGTGAGTTGTTGGTGAAAAATTCAGGTCATTTAACATTTTCATACAGCCTTTCAGCACTTCCAAATAGCAAACTTGGTTATGGTTAACTATTTGTCCAGTTGGTACAAATTCATAATGAATAATCCCTGTGATATCAAAAAAGCAACATCATTGCAACAAATTCTCGAACTTAATTGTCAGACTGTGTGTGTGTGTGTGTGTGTGTGTGTGTGTGTGTGCATATGCGTGTGTATGTCAGTCAACTGTTGTAATTAGTATAATTAGTATAATCAAATCTGATTGCTTTTTATATATGTATCTCACTAAATTCTAGTTGGTATTATTATTTTAATAGTTTCCCCTCCACCTCCAACTATTTGATAATGAATTTTTTGTGCAAAAATATTTGTACTAAAGAGAATTTATAGATAACCTAATCTAATCTCCTCAATATATTGATTAGAACTCTACAGGTCAAAGAAAGCACTGCTACTTGACTCATGTTACTTGGGTTGTAGAAACAGAATAGAAACTAAATTTTTGATATCTAGTTCTGCCCTGTTTCAATTAAAGCATTTTAAAAATTTATTTATTTATTTATTTATTTATTTATTTATTTATTTTAATTGGGGAATTGGGGAAGGGGACCAATCAAGTTGTTGTTCTTCAGTCTTAGTTGTGGAGGTTTCCAGTCACCATTTGCCAGTCAGCAGCTGGTGTCCTCTAAGCTCAAGGTGCTGTATTACAATCTTAGTTGTGGGTGGGCGTTGCCACTATCCCATGTGGGAGTCAAACCCAGCAGCCATGTTGTTAAGAGCACATGCTCTATCCTCTGAGCCATCCAGGCAGCAGCTCAGCTCAGTGTGCTGAGTTCAGTCTTAGTTGTAGGTGGGTCTAGCCCACCATTCAAACCAGCAGCCTTGCTGTTAGGAGCATGTGCTCTCATCCTCTGAGCCATCCTGCCACCTGTTGGCAGCTCAGAGGCAGCTCAGCGCACAGTGTCCCTGGTCCATGTGGGAATCAAACCTGTGGTTCTGCTGCTCAGAGCTCACACTGTTAAGCTAACTCTTAACTAACTGAGCCACTCGGCCAGCCCCTGCCCTGTTTCAGTTAAAATGCTGAACTAAACCTACCCTGTTGAAACTAACATAAAAATATGAGTTAATGTCTATAGTTAAAATCTGTTGCTTGTTCTATATTTCAATTTTCACATTAACTAAATTATATTGCCATATAATACATTTTAATGACTTTTTATAAAAGTAATGAATTAACAATTTGAATCATTTTTTCCAATTTTTATCATCTGCATACTATATCCTTTCAATAAATGTTTATGTTTTCTATTTATATGGTCTCAGGATACAAATTCCAAAAAAGACAGATTCTTTGAAAAATGTGTACATTGAGGACTCTGCTGGTAATTTCAGTTTAATAATATTTAGGGCAATATTCTTTTCCAGAGAGTTCAAAAATAGTCATAACACATAATAGTAAGATTGTATTGGTTATAGTTTTTATTTCTTACACGATAACCAGCAGTTCAGAGACTGTGCAAGAAAAAGTGAATATCATTGATTAGAAAAAGTGAATATCATTGATTGGAAAAAGAGAAAATACCATTTAATAAAAATCTAAAGATTATAGGTTTATATGCGTTTTTTTGTTTTGTTTTGTTTTGTTTTTTGTTTTGTGTGTGTGTGTGTGTGTGTGTGTGTGTGTGTGTGTGTGTGTGTGTATTTCTTGTGGTATTATGCCCATATAATCAAAAGAAGATCAGAGTGGCAAAATGAAATGACACAATAATTAGGACTATAAGCATGAAAGCAGCAACATATTTGAATCCTAGTTTTGTTATTTGTTAATTGTAAAACATTAACCAAGCAACTTAAACTCTCCAAGTATTGGTTAAAATTATCTAGAAAAATGGAACAATAATTTTTAATGTCATAAATTTTATTATTCACAAATTGCAATCCCTTCTCTCTCCACCTTGAGGTAAAATGCACTTCCATGATTGCTGGCTTTGGGTTTGGCTATATAGCATGCCGAGGCTATTGAATGTGACAAGACATAATGCATAGAGGCTGTGAACATGGCTTGTGGATTAAGTTTGCCCTTTCATTTCCAAGATCCACTATAAGAAGAACACACGTCAGGTTTCATTGGACCAAAGAGGGTGGAAAAGCACTTGGGGAACACCAAAACAAAGTTGGTAAGGTAGTTCAGGGAATAAAAATAAGAGACATGGCAATAAGAAAATTGAGTCTATAGCCCAGTAAATATGAGTACCTTCAATGCTTTTGATTTGGGGTATGCATTTGGAGTATTATGTTTTTGTCTCCTTGTTATATTATGTTTCATATCTACTATTGCATTCCTTTCTTCTTTCCTTCTTGACTTACTTTTCCATAGTTGGGCTCTTGCACAATGAAAAAAAAAAAAAAAGAAATCTCTTTTGAATACTGTTTCTCTGAGGGATTTACTTGTTTTCCTTCAAGAGGAATCAAGTTCTATATCTTGACCATATTGCCAACTATCTAGTAATAATTTCCTTCCCTATATTTTCTTCCTAAAACCCTTATCAATTTTATTTATTTTTTCTCTTATTCTACTGATTCATGGCTGAGTATATTCAGTGAAGAACTACTATTATACTCATATGCAGTAAACACTTGTCATTTTCTTCCTGCTGCTTACTTAGAAGGAGTAATTAATTTACTGTAGCTCTGGCACATAAAGACTATTTTGGTTCAAAAAAATCAATTAAAATCCTTTTATGTAAAAAGTAACCTTTAGTTATTGCTGTGTAGCTATTGTGGTCAAATATTAACAGGAAGATGGTAAGAAATTTATGTATGCATAATTGAACAAAAGCTGGAATAGAAATATTACTTTCTACAAAGTTGCTCATCATTCTGTTTATTTTACTTCATTTTAGGTACGAACTTAGTGTTATACAAATGAACATTTTCCCTTTCTTCAGATTTATAGGTTCATGTATTTTTATCATGAAGTTGGAAACACCAGGAAAAAAAGAAATATTTAGTAGAAGGTTGTTTAGCATCCCATATAAGTTTACTGTAAAAAATTTGACTCAGGTTTATTTTAAAATTGTAAAATCAAGATGGTAGATATTGAAAAATTTATAGTAAAAATATATAACACATCCTCATTATATTTACTATAATATTTAATACATTAATTATCATAAATATATTTAATGCTTTTATAATATATAACATATTTCATACATTTAATTTATTTTATCCATATTTTCTACTTTATCTTTATCTTTCCTACTAGACAAGAAAAGCTAAATGAATGTTTTGGTGCTCTAAAACATCATAATACCCTTCATGTGAATTGACAAAATTGATAGCCTATGTTTAGGGAAACAGCTTATCTCTACTTTAATTCTCAAACATGTAAAATGGAACCCACAAAATAACTTAATGTAATCAGAGTTGACCATATTGGGAGGCATCCAGAATAATGTAAAAACAAACAAAAAATATAACACCTGTCCATAAAACCACCCTTTGTCATGGTTAATGAATAGATAATCAAGGTGCTTCATAAAAGAAAAAAAAAGATTGATTGATAACTCAGTTTTAAGGCACAAAATCTGAATCAAGTTTAATCCATTACAATTGAATTCAGTCTTAAATCAGCTTTATTTGATGATCAGTCATACTAATTCCAAATGGCATTTTCAAACCGTTGAACTTTCTAAAAAACTTAAGAATGAAAGTATGTATGAAATGGTATAGTGACTCTGACTTCCGTAACGTACTTTTCTAAAGGAAGAACCACAAAGAATGATACTTCTTACTATGAAAATCCACAGAGACTTTAAAAAAGTATGTGACATTTTATTTTGAGATTTGTTTATATATATATATATAGATAGATATAGATATATAGATATATAGATATATAGATATATATCTCCCATATTAGCCTCTGAAATCCTGAAGGACAAGAATTACCTCTAGAGTTTGGTACCATGCCTGCAGGGTTTAGGTGTTCAAGAAAGATTTGCTAAATAAAAACAATATAGAATTATGCTTGTGTTCAATTCATGCTGATTATCTCACACATACTCAAAAACTTTACTAGTTCCATGATGAGGAATTCAAACAAGTTGGAAAACATACCGTGCTAAGTATTTTAGATAGTTTCATTTTATCTTCCTGTTCAGGCCATTTATAATTGGGGGAATTCTAAGGTTAGTCTATATTTTTCAAGAAAAACATGTTTAAATCAATTATCTAAAGGGGAAAAAAAAAAAAAGGAAAAATGGAAGGAGAAAAGTTAAAAATTATATGAAGTGAGTTGTTTGAGTTTTCTCTTGAATAAATTGTGAATTAAAAAACTTGTCTTGAGTTGGCATAGGAAGACTTGTGCATTTAGAGATGTGTGGGTTGATATAGGAGTACATGTGGAAAGAATAAGATGAGAATCCAGAAGGAAATGACACCCAATTTCACAGCTAAAGGAGGTCTTTGCTTGATGGATAATCAGTTTGGAGAGCTGAACACACAAGATTATTGATTCATAGAGAGGAGGACTTTTGATTTGTCTGACATATTTCTTCATACATTATTGAAAAAGGTCAAAGGTATGGATACTTGCATCTATTGCATCAGTTTTTCAATTCTCAGGAGACAGTGTGAAGTTTTCTAACCAGATGCTGCCATTCTCTACTTAGGCATTTATTGGAGGAGAATATAGGCATGTGTACTGGACAGATATCACTGCCGTGCTCCTATAAGATCATCTGGCTACCTTAGAACCCTGGAACCACTGTAAACAACATGTTTGCAATAAGCCTTGGAAGGAACAAAAAAAAAGTTTTTTTCTTTTTCTGCAGAAGTCATAACTCTACCTCATCAAACTACTGTTTCTGAATAAGGTGATCTCCTTATTTTGAATAAGAGTTTCTTCAGAAATGATAAGGAGAGTCAGGAATATGCATGAATTTTTCACCATCCTTGTAACATAGACTAGTCAATTTGTGCATTGCCAACATCTTTTAAATCCATAGTCTTTCTTGTTTTTTACTTTTCCTCCCTAACTTGATTTCATTTGGACAATTATTTGACATGGTCTTCTTCATGTTTGCAAATGATCATGTGCATGTCTGTATGTCTTTTATGTCCAGATGTTGTACATGAACTCTGCAGTCCTCTCCTGGGCTTGTACTGATATTACTCTAGTGAATAATTTATCAAACAGAATCTGAGTAAAAAAAATAAAAAAAAAAAAACTGTTCCTGACTTCCTCAGAGCTTTTAAAGTTATCCTTTCAGGATATGTATAAATTACTTCTACATGGTAAGTATATTTCAAGATAGAATATAAATTGCCTCCAAATTACTAATTTGTGAGTTGCTTGAGGACCAAAAGCAGATGATTCTTATCTTGCTGAGCATGCCTTCAAATGAATTAATTAGATTAATTTTGTGTTAATTGGAACAGTTGCTATAACTGAGTCACCACCAGGAAAAAGGCCAAATATAGTTGACTCTTGAACAACCTGGAGGTAGGTGTGCCAACCCTTGACCATTTGAAAATCTAGATATAATTTTTGATTCCCTAAAACTGTAACTACTTAATAGCCTTCTGTTGACTGGAAATCTTACCGATAAAATAGACGATTAACACATATTTCATATGTTGTATGTATATACACTGTATTCTTACAAAAATTAAACTAGAGAAAATAAAATGTCATTAAGAAAATCATAAGGAAGAGAAAATACATTAACAGTATTTATTGAAAACAAAATCCATGTATAAATGGACCCATGCAGTTCAAACCTATGTTGTTCAAGGGTCAATTGCAGTGGTATGTGTTTCTAAAACATTACAGATTTTTGCTGTCTGGATTTATGTCCATTCTACTATTATATGTCAAATGACATAGGAGTCTGAATAGAATTATTATTAAGGTATCAAATATAATCTTATTGTATCTAAAAATATACAGTTTTTTGCCCTAAAATACTTATTGTTTTTAGTAAGAATTACCATATTAGAGCAATGATAATGATTAAAATGTATGGGAAACTGGAAACTATCAAATTAATACCATTTGACATGTTTTATCCTTCACTTTTTGTTATGATTTGAGGTTTGTGATATTTTCTCCTTACTTTATGTTCATAGATGAAAAGTAATGCACATTTTGCTGAGACACATTTGTATCATAAGGCTCTCAGAGGAAGTTTGCTTGTTGCAACAAATTACTTAGCTTGAGGAAACTGCTATGAAAATAAATAAAATGTGATAAAACAAATAATACTGAAATTCAGTTTTCTTATCTGTAAAACTGGAATAAAATATTTATCCCTTGCACCATTTAAAGGAAAAGCCTTTTTTTTTCCACTAAGGAATACTTTCTTCTTTTCCCTTTCTCTTTCTGTTGAATGCTTATATATTACATAGTATTATAATATGTATTATATATATTTTTTATGTTATATTGTAGTATATTCACAAGAGTTTAATCTCAGTTTCACTATGTACTCAATAAATGCTAGATGTATAGCAGTATAATTTCCCATTGTTCACAAGATAATATGAGGCTTCAGAATAGAAGGAGAAATGGATCCTTGTCTTCACTTTCTCCCATGGTATAAATGTCATAACAGGAAATTATTTCTCGTCCTGAACAGCACCCTAAGGGTCCTGCATCTTGTTAGACATAATGGAAGGTAATTCAGAGTGCCCTTTGGGGGAACTTTCTGCAACTGGAAATATGCCAGTAAACCTAAAAGTTCCACACGGATTACCTGTGGGAAATGGCAGCATAACAATACCACTTCTCCATTTTCCTAAGGCATAGGAGGTATGAAAATTGGTCTCCTGTCAGTCATCACAGAGACCATTCCCACTCCCTTCAGAAAGCTTAGAGTAATTATCTCTCCCATTCAATTTTCTTCTCCCACACCCCATTGTAATCTAATTAGAAGAATTAAGTAGATGCTTAGGATTTCAATTATAACTTTATTAAAAGAAAACCATTTTGACTGCAATGATTTGTCTTTTATTTTTTGGTAAATTGTTTTTCATTAGTTGATTTTTCCAAAATTTCTTGGGTTTGCTCCTTAGCATCTTGGGAAAACAAAAGTGCAGAGTATAAGTTCAAATGTATTTTCAGTTTAGATACATCTACATGCTCTGCTGCTTTTGTAGGTGGAGTTACCACATTAATTTGGGTGTGCTTTTAAAAAAATTAGTTTTTATTTTTATTTTTTCTTCAATATTATTTTATATTAATTTCAGGTATACAGGATAGTGGTTAGACATTTATATAATTTAAAAAATGTCCCCCTGACTAGTCTAGTACCCACCTGGCACTATGCATAGTTATTGACTATATTGACTATATTCTCTGTGCTGTACTTTACATCTCCAAGACTTATAATTACCAATTTGTACTTCTTAATCCCTTCATTTTTTTACCGTGTCCCCAGCGCCCCTCCCATTTATCACCCAGATAAATCTAGTATCCATCTGACTCCATATACAATTATTACAATATAATTGACTATGTTCCTTATGCTATGCCCTTTATCCCCATGACTACTCTGTACAACCAATTTGTACTTTTTAATCCCTTCCCCTTTTTCACTCACCCCAAACCCCCTTTCCGTCTGGCAACCATCAAAGTGTTCTCTGTATCTGTGAGTTTTTTCTGTTTTGTTTGTTTATTTTGTTCTTTGAATTCCACATATAAGTGAAATCACATTGCATCTGTCTTTCTCTATCTGACATACTCCACTCAGCACAATACTTCCAGATTTATTCATGCCACCACAAATGGCGAGAACCCACTTCCATCAATGGCCAAGCAATATTCCATTGTTATGCATGTACCACCTCTTTACCCATTTGTCCATCAATGGATACCCAGATTGCCTCCACGTCTTGGCCATTATAAACAAACCTGCAATGAATAGATGGAAGCACAGGTCCTCTGGAAGTAGTGTTTTGGGTTTTTTCAGGTAAATACTCAGAAGTGGAATTACTGGGTCCTTCTTTGTTTTTTGTTATAGCCTTTGTTTTGAAGTCTGTTTTGTCTGGTATAAGTATTGCTACCTCAGCTTTTTTTTTTTTTTTTTTCATTTCCATGAAAAATATTTTTCTCATCACTTTACTTTCACTCTATGTGTGCAATTTGATCTGAAGTGAGCCTCTTGTAGGAGCAAATGTAAGAGTCTTATTTTCTTATCTGTTCGATCCCTTGTCTTCTGATTGGAGCATTAAATCCAATCAATTGCATTAAAGTAATTGTTGATTGGTATGTAGTTATTGCCAGTATATTGATTGATTGATTGATTGATTGTTTTAAAGAAGTCCCTCTAAGATTCTATGTAATACTGGTTTTGTGGTGATGAACTCCTTTAACTTTTTCTTGTCTAAGAAGCTTTTTATCTATGCTTTGATGGTAAATGATAGCTTTGATGGGTGGAGTAATCTTGGTTGTAGGTCTTTTCTTTTCATAACTTTGAATATTTCCTGCCAATCTCTTCTGGCCGGCAAAGTTCCTGTTGAGAAGTCAGCTGACAGTTTTATGGGAGGTCTCTTGTAGGTAACTAATTGCTTTCTATCGCTGCTTTTAATTGCATTCTCTCTAATCTGTTTTTTTTTTTTTTTTTTTTTTTGAGTGCAGTGTCACTGGTGCTCATATGCGGGACCAGAACTGGGGCTGCTGGCCTCCCAAGCCAGCGCTTAACCACTGCGCCACTCGGCTGGTCCTGTCTTTAATGTTTGACATTATAATTATGATGTGTCTTGGTGTGGACCTCTTTGGGATCAACTTGTTTGGGACTCTGTGCTTCCTGGGCTTGTATGTTTCTTTTGCCAGGTTAGGGACATTTTTGGTCATTATTTCTTCAAATAGGTTCTCAGTTCCTTGCTCTTTATATTCTCCTGGTACCCCTATGATTTAAATGTTGGTACACTTGATGTTGTCCCAGAAGCATCTTAACTTATTATTATTTTTTAATTTTCTGATACCTTATTTTCTAAATGCTTATTCAAACCTCTGCTTCATCTAATCTAATGTTGATTTCCTCTAATGTAGTCTTTATTTCAGTTACTGTATTCTTCATTTCTGACTGGTTTTTTTTTTTTTTTTATGTTTTCTATCTCTATATGTTTCCTATCTCTTTGTTGAAGTTCTCTCTGAGATTATTGAGCATCCTTATACCCAGTGCTTTGAACTTTGCATCTGGTAGATTGCTTGTCTCTATTTTGTTTAGTTATTTTTCTTGAACTTCATTCTGTTCTTTTATTTCGGACATGTTTCTCTGTCTCCTGATTTTGGCTGCCTCCTGTGTTTATTTCTATGTATTTGGTAAGTCTGTTATATCTTCTGATCTTAGTTGAGTGGCCTTATGTAGTAGGTATCCTGGGGGAATACAGTGGTACAGTCTCCCTGGTTACCAGAACTGGGTGCTCCAGGCATGTTTGGGTTGTGTGTGTCCTCCTGTTGTAGTTTAGCCATGGTTTCTGTTTGCACATCAATGAAAGGGGATTACCCTCTGGCTGATTCATTGTGAGTACTGGCCATGGTTACAGTGGAAGAGCTGTGGTGTAAGGGGCGACCCTGCAGAGCAGTGTTTGCTTTAGTGGGATACTGGTGCCTGCACAGTTTTCCCTTTGGTAGTGTTGTCCTATGAGTTAGCCAAATGATACTCCACCTTGGTCTGAAGCTGGCCACCATGCATGCCAGCCCTGGGGCCTTCTGAGAGGGGATCTGCTATAGGCCATGTTTAGCCACAGACTATTCCCTGCCTCTGGCTACCTGGTATGATCCACAAAGCAATCTGCAGATGGCCACTGCCTATGCTGGGCTTGAAGGGGCCTCAAGAGGCCAATCTTGGAACTGAGGCTACTTACTGCCAGGCTCAGTGCTGCTCAGCCAGAGGTATAGTATACACCAAAGCCAGATGCTGCTTTTTGGGCTTGTGAATCTTTGAGATATTTTATGAAAGTTGCAGCATAAGCTAAGACAGGATTTTTGTACAGAAAAGACACTGGAAGCATCTTGGGTGTGCCTGAAATTTGGACGGAGTGGGGTCTCAGGGACTCACTAGAGTGTGGCAGACGATAGGTGCCTGCCAGTTTGATGGAGACACAGATATTGGGTCTGCCTGTATTTGCATGCAGGAAGGGGGAGTGCTCAACAAAGAAACAGTGGCTTCTGCCAATTCCACCCTCAGGGAGAAAACTGCCCCTACAGCCATTACCCTGAAGTTAGATAGTTCAATTCCTCCCCACATGTCCCTGGCACCTTTCATATTACTGTCCCAATGCTGGAGCTCAGAGTGAATGAGTCCAACAGTGAATAAATCCCTGCACCAGCCCTTTAGGGGAG
The DNA here is from genome assembly GCA_033961575.1 of Aselliscus stoliczkanus. Taxonomy (NCBI): domain Eukaryota; kingdom Metazoa; phylum Chordata; class Mammalia; order Chiroptera; family Hipposideridae; genus Aselliscus; species Aselliscus stoliczkanus. The sequence continues at coordinate 139,514,630 of CM066731.1, forward strand.
AGCCTGGGATTCCAGCCACCCTCTGTCTCACTCAGCCACAATCTCCACTGGTTTTCACAGCCAGAAGTTATGGGGACTTTTCTCCTTGGCACTGGACTCCTGGTCTGTGAAGCCTGGTTTGAGGCTGGGTCCCCTCACTCCTCCAGTGGGGACCTCCGCAGTCAAGATATCCCTCCTAATTTGTAATGGTCAAATGTGGGTGTGGGAATAGCCTGTTCTATGTCTCTGCCCTTCTAATCAGTCTTGAGGTGACTTCTTCTGTAAGCCTGTAGTTGTAGGGCTTTGCTTCAGGCAATTATCAATTATGATTTTTCTGTAGTTTAGATGGAACTGATGAGGCCATGAAAGGAGATTACCACAGTATTTATTACCTAGTCTGTCATCTTGACTGGAAATCTCAGTCTTAAAAGAAAATTTTGATTTTAACTTCTACTGTAACATAAAATTTGAACTATTATATTTTTCATAAGTGTAAGCATTAAGGCGTTCCCTTTTTAGTTTGTTTTATGTGTTGGTTTTTTGCTGTTGTTTGCTTTTTACCTGAAAAATAAATTATCTAGATTTGGTTTGATTTGGTGTCTTTTGGAAATACGAATTTTCTTGATCCTGGGAATTGCCAGATGCAAAGATGATGATTTCTAGTGGAGTGAAAATCTACTTGATAAACATAGATTTTATTTAGATTAAACTTTATGCAGAGCAAACATTATTACAATAAACTATCACAATGCCATAGAGCATCTTCAAATTCTGAAATGAATGCAGTCTACTAATCAATCAAGGGTAGTTCAACAAACTTTTTAAAAAATATTGGATTTATAACAATTTGCTATTTTTAATTTGAAATTGATGGTTTTAGCTATATAATAGGTAATTATAAAATACTTTCATAAGCCATGGGGGACAATTATCTGTGTATGACTTTTAAAACTGATATAAAATTCTGGTGAATATAATATTTTATCAGCTTTATAATTTTTAAAACAAATTTCTTTTTAAGTAAACGTATACAGAAAATAGCATAATGATTAAACACCTGATTTAAAAATAATGCTGTCATTTAAATGATAATGATGGAATAGCAGGTTCTTTGTGGTTTACATGAATAATAGTTTGGGTATTTATTTCCCTTTTTGAAAGTAGCACAGTAAGTCTTGTGAACCCACTGAAACTTGCTTAGGTGTCTTTTCTCATGGCAAATAAAAGTATACTGATTAAATCCCTCTTCTATCACTCAGTTATTTTGTTGAAAGAAGTAATGACAAAAAAACAATACTGCAGCACATCCTCAACTACTAATCAAAATGCAAAATTCAGAATTAATATTATTTGAAAATTTAATAATTGAGGCTAAAAATGCTTCTACCATATTCAGATTTCCAAATACCACACCAAATATAGATCACTGGAGCCAGAAAAAATGGGCCTCTTTCCATGAAATGCTAAATATTTTAATTGACTAAACTTAAAACAACTGATTAACAGAAAAGGATGAGAAAATATAATAAAGATTAAATAAACATCTGTATTCAAATTTCAAAAGTTTTAACGGACAATATGTCTCTCAAGTTTGCAAAACCACTTTGTGCCCAAATCTTCAGTGAGCCTATGTCTACAACCAATTCAATTTCTTCAAAGGGGAAAATTACCATGAATTTTTAGTTTACCTTCTTGTGTAATTTTTAATAGAACACCTTAAAATTTCCTTTATGGAGAAAAATTCCATGTTAACTTATATTCTCAATGCCTTAGGACTGAAAATAGTGTAAATTAAGGATCAGAATATTAGTTATGAAGTGATTTATGTAATCCAGATTTAGTTTACTGAATGATGAATTAAAGCCTATGTTATGTACAGCATTAAACACATTTTTCCACCTCTATAATTTTATGCCAAATTATATGATTCTAAAATTATTAGCAAAAACCATAAGAAATATTAGAACAAACCATACTGTGTTTAATGAAGGAAAAGATCAAACATTGGTAATTCTTATATATGGTATAACTTAATACAAAAATATATTCTTTCAAGTATATAAAATCTTCTAGTTTACAAAATATTTTCACCAAGGCATTTCCTCATTTATTAAAGACAGTATTTATATTTAAGATTTTTGAACCAGTGTAGAATCCTCTCCATGCCTTAAGCATTTAATCCACACACCAAAAAGCCTATTTGCTGGGAACAATTTTACAGATGAGGTGCATGACACTTAGTCTTACATATTGTATCTAAGATCATATAGCAACAAGATGAGAGCTGGCATCTAGACCTCTTTAGTCTGGCTATCAGATCTGTCTTCTCAACCACCACAATAAAGAGAGGGCAGATGGTAAAGTAGTCAGTTTTTCTTTGTATTTGTTTTCAAAAATCCAAATTTGTTTCAATGCAATTAATATATTGGGGAACAGTTTGGACATAATGGAAATTTCTGTTTGTTTGTTTATGATTACAACTGAGAAAAACTGGGTAAATGGAGAACACTTCACACAGCAAAACCAAGCCACACTGGACACATGAACATGCCTCAAACGTCGATCATCTACCTCTGATGTTACAACTTTCTTTCCAGTTACAGAAGCCTTCCTTCCTCCATCCCTTTGCAATGACTAACAAGCTGCAACCCTCCCAATGATGACCACAGGCAAACTCCAGTTCTTTTTTAAGGTTAAATGCCATATTCATTATAGCATATACCAGGGGTGCCAAAAATATATGTACAAATGGGCACTTTGGTCAACATTGCTCAAACAGTAGTTTGCATCAGAAGTGTCTGGATGCTGATGTTAACCACTTTGAGCACCTCTTGTAATTACAGAAGTCAAACGTGACTTGTATTCATCTTTTGTTATTGTATATATTGAGTATTAAAGTATCAATAGTTTTCATTTCTTAAAATGTGTACACATTTTTTGGCACCCTCTGTGTGTATTCCTGAATTATTTAATAAGTATAAACTTGTAGTATGCTTTTTATGATTTTATCTCCTACCTTTTTTTTTCTGTCTTATTAATGAAACATTTTAGTATGGTTTGCTAATTCCATTTTCCCTATAAAGCCTGTGATTTCTATTGGCCAAACTTGTATAGTGCAGTGATTTGTAGGGTACACATATGTTCTGTTATAACAGAAATGACAGTATGCTGTTTCACAATCAGGGCAATGGAAAGGTACTTTCTCAGATTCACTTGCCTGTTAAGCATGAAGGAAGGTTTTAAAATCTATGCCAAATTGTGGGAAGCCGACAGCCCCCCAGTGTCTGACAAGGTCACATTGCCCTGCTCAGCACTGGATATTAGGGGTGCTGCCTTATGTTTGGTCATGTAATATCTCCTGTCTCTATGAACCCAAGTGCCTTTCCTCCTATAGGAGACAATATATTCACTACATTTGTGGCAAGTTCCTGTGATACCCCAATAAGCTAACTATGCAGCCAAAGACGGGTAAGATTTCCTAGAAAAGAGGGGAGACAACCTAACCCAGGCAGTAGTTCTGTGGGGACCCCTGAACTGAGATATTGGGGACTCAAGCCCCTTGGAAATTGAGGCACAGACCTCTGACAAACTCAGGCCAGAAAACTCAGGCCTGTGAGAAGCTGATGCACTTGCCTAAGGGCCCTGCTGTGAATAGTCTCCTTGAAGATTAAAAGTCTTCAGGTCATGGGAGTTCAGGGTAAGAGACTGCCTTGGGTAAGAGGCAGCTCAAAGGCAGCCGCTGACCATGGGTTTGTTAATCAGCCTTGTGTGAATTCCTTTGCCCAGTGCCTTGTTGCAGCAACAGTTACTGAAGCTTTGACTGAGAAACAGATGCAGCCCTCTGTAGGATAAGAGAGGTGTGAGACCCCTTTGGTTGCTAGGTATTGTATTTACATAGGAATAGATTTTAGATGCTTTTACCCTAAACACAGCCACTCCTAGTCTTTTAGTATAGCTCAAGTATACTTCCTGTGAGTTTTATGATTGTGTTGAGCTGCTAGGATTTAGGATAATTTCTAGATAGTCAAAATAGCTATAGTAAACATTCTTTAGGCAATATGTAAAAATATGTCAATCCTTAACATAAGATAGTCATGATAAACATTCTTTAGGTGATATACAGAAACTAAGTCTGGGTTTCATGGTAATTATCATAATAAAGACAAGGTAATTGGAAGAGTAAGTCACAGTACACCCTGAAGAGAGCAATTGCAGAGGAGAAAAGACTGAAAATCTTGGGAACTACAAACCACCAAACCCATGTACAGGAGTCCCTATAAAACTGACATATTATTACATTAAAGTGTGACACTCCTGAGAAACTCTTTCCAGTGTCTCCGCTCTCTTTCTTCTCTCTTTTCTTTTCTTTTTTTTCCTTGCCGACTCCATCCCACCCGAGGGAATCCCTGGACTCCGTGGAGGCTGGACCCCCACACCAAATGCAAAATCATTTCTACTACTTCTGGTTAATTTATATCTGAGGAGTAATATAGCTAAACTGTCATATGCAAATCAGCATTCGTTTTTTTCTTTAAGTTACATTTAAAATATCTTCTAATACCTTCTTATATGGTCTATACATTAGAATTTACATATTTAATTCTAGAAACATAACATATTCTTATCTTAAGAACAAGGACTGGTATATACAAAGAGTGCCAAAAAAAATGTATACTCATTTTAAGAAAAGAAAATTGTATTAAAATTGTAATACTCAATATATACTGATAACAAAAGATGAATACAAGTCATGTTTGACTTCTGTAATTACAAGACGTGCTCCAAGTGGTTACCATCAGTGTCCAGACACTTCTGATTATGGCGAACTACTGCTTGAGCAACGTTGACCAAAGTACCCACTTGTATACAGATTTTGGCACCCCCGGTATATAGATACATATAGATCTACCTATCTATCTATCATCTATCTATCTATCTATCTATCTATCTATCTATCTATCTATCTATCTATCTTTCTTGTTGTGATCAAGCAATATGATGAATGTTTAAATAAAAGAATATTACAGTAAAAGACACATTGCCATTAATCTCCCTCAAAATACTCCCCCTTGCTTCATACACACTTATTCCATCATTCTTGCCACTTTCTGGAGCAAGTTGTGGAAGTCCTCTTTTGTGAGTGTCTTTAGTTATGCTGTTGCTGTGTAGGTATCCTGAATTGATTCAAAATGTTTACCTTTCAAGGTCATTTCGACTTTTGGGAAGAGCCAGAAGTTGCACCATGCCAGATCCAGTGGATAAAGCAGATGAGGACACACAGTAATTTTTTTTTTTGATGCGCCAGAAGCAATGTGTGACATGGAAAAATAATATAATATAATATAATATAATATAATATAATATAATATAATATAATATAATATAATATATTTTTATATTATTTTACTAGGTTTTTGAGACTAACTCAAAATTCTAATTTGAATTAAGTTATAAATATATTTTCTTTGTTTTAATATAGTTGATCACTGGTTTTAGAAGTCAGTTATATATTTGTCCAGTATTTTGAGAAGGTGACATATACAATAAAACAGCTAGCTTCAATTTTGGATGTTTGACTTGATGGCTCTCAATCCCCACCTTTGCCTCCAATCCTGTTGCCCCGCTTCTGGGCAAGCCAATCAGGAAGCCCAGGATCTCCCTCCTTTGGCAATAATGGGAAATTCAAACTGGACAGGCCCCATTCTATACATGGAAACACTCATCCCAATACAAATAAATGTCTAACCCCTCAAAAATCCAAAGCTTATCTCCTCCTGGTTCCTATAAGTAATTTTCTAACCTGATTGGGAACCTGCTTGTCTCCCCAGAAAGTTTCATATTGTGCATAATAAATCTTTTCATTCCCTCTTGGCACATTTGTGTCACCATCCACCTCAACACCCAAATCAGTTTGTTGTGGCATGGTCTGTATCCACCCACTTCTTTAGGGTGACCAAAACAACATAAAATCATTCTAGGACTATTCTAATATTGGTCTCTAATTTAGTCAAACAAAAATACATGCTATCTCTTTAGAGTACTCCTCAGAACTACTTCAATGGTAGGTTAAAAAACAAAATGACCTGAATGTCATACACTGTAGTTTTGTGTAATGGAGAGAAGGGAGATGTTGGTTAGAAATGGGAAGGATACACACAGAAGAAAGTGAAAATTGTCAATGCATGACAAACTGACATCCTAAACTTATTTATGTATCAATGTTTCAATCTTAGGAAATAAATAAGTCAACCTCTATTATAATCTGCTCCTATAATACCAAACTTAAATTAGGATATTAACAAAATACATCTTTAATTTTTGGTTTTATGTCTGTTAGATAAAGATAACCCATGGAAAAAAAAAACACAACAAAAAAGGTCCCTGACAAGCATTGTGAATTTATGAGTATGTTCAGGTGACTAGAACTAGGAATGATATCCACGCATAAACATACAAGTGTGAGTAGCAAGAAAGGAGCTTCCCTAAAATGAGCAGGAGAATACAGTATACATACATATGCAGTTCATTTTTAGGTTTATGCAAAAATGCTAATTTACAGGGGACATCTGCATTTCAAAAAGAGTGAAAGGATAAAAGTAAAATAAAATATGTCTTTTGTATCTTAGGATGAGCATATTGAAAACAGAGCATCAATTTTGAAACATAACGAAGTGTACACCAGAAGAAGGGTTTGCAATGGGGGTAGGAGAATGGTGTAGTCATAGTCATTAGGAAGACCATCGAGGCACAACTCAGGTCATGGCCAAGAACTTAACATCAACTTAAATGAGACATTGCAACTTATAGCCACAGAAGAATAAAAGAAAATCCTGTTATTTCTCTAGAGATTAAAACAGCTCCAAAGCTCATCTGTGAACTATAAAGGTAAACTGAGTTTAAGTCTAATATATATATCATGTTACATATAGCATATAATATAAATATATGTACTTTACATGTAGGGTATAATGTATGCTATATTTTTATATGTATGAATGAAAGTGGAACAAGAAATTAAAAAAAGTGAAGAAAGTATAACAAGAGAGCTGCCCTAAATCAACAGACACTCAGTTGCTTTAAGATAACTGATCAATGCAAGCTTGTGTACCCAACCTGTATTTAATTTATTCAGTCAGCATCCATTCTGATGCAGTATAAATGATGATCCACTTGAAATGATAATATATGTGATAAGCTGAGGTAAACATGTTTTCTCTATTAGGGATGTGAGGAGAGAGACTGGAGAAAGCTGGCCCCCTCCCCCCACAAAAAAGAGAAAAGAAAAAAGAAAAAAAGCCTTAAGTTATAGAGTGACAACTTTTCTGATTGTACTACAATGAAAATAAGCTCTAAATGTCAGCTGCTAGATTCAAGTTAAAAGATCACTCTTAAATTGTTGTGAATATTCAAAGCAAGGGAAATATATTTTTCTGAGACTAGTTATCTGCTGACTTCAAAAATATGTTCTCATGAACAGCTTTTTAGAAATACATTTCAGTGTTAGATTTGTTTATCATATGTTAAAACTGAATACCACTGGAGTTCAACAGACTGATGACTAAATCTATGGCCTATATACAAAGTTTTATTAATCACTGCCATTACATGGCAGGCATGTTGCACTTATTAGTAAGCCCACTTTGAACTTGGGGAAGTAAAAACAAAACCACTTGAGAGGTTTGGAAGCTCTCTCCAGACCTAAACACTTGAGCAGAACAGAATGCCTTTCATTTCTGGTGCCAACACTTGGCTGAATTTGTTCCCTTAAGAGTGTGATGAGTTGGTAGCTATCAGGATGTCTGAGGGTTAAGTGAATGGAAGTGATATTGATCCCTCTGAGTAGTTTTCAACACTGTATCTATTCTAAGAAATCTGTGTTTGGGGAAGATAACCCCTCATATCCCCAAAGTAATCTACTTAATAAATTCCCTTCTGCCCACAATAGAGAAAAAATAAATAAAAGCTTTAAAATAAATAAAGATCACATATATATCATGTTCAGTATTTGAAGCCATCTAAATGTGAACTAACACAAGTCAAATACTATAAAACCACCCCTCAAATTTTTCATTTAGTGTTGTCCTTTTCTGAAACTCAATTCCTTTCCAACTGATTAATATTTCTCACAATGCTACCTTTTTCACTTTGTTTCATTTTAGAGTAAATTATTCACAAAGATGCATGTTTCATATTTTAAAAGATATTTGCACCAGATATAAACTTCAATTAGGCCTGGGAAGGCAAAAAAATGAATATGCACAGTGGTATAATTTTTTTCTTGTTCATATAGTTTTATCAAGAATAATTTATATATTGTTTAGTAAAGGGAAAAGATAATAAAAGTGGCCCCCTTTTTATGGCAATAGGAAGTAGGTGGCTTAGCAATATTGTTCAATATTAAAATAAAAGTGGGCTCCTTTTAACGTTTCTTTTTCAATCAAATTTGACTCAATCTTTATTATGAGGTGGCTTGATAGAAAGGAAGTGGGCTCATATATAGGTGCTACTTGATATCTACACATTAGGTGTCTCCAAATCCCCTTAATAGGGATAAATTATGAAATATTTTTAAATGAATCAAAAATATTACTGAGTATCTTTAATGGTAATTAGGTATTGTGTAATGCATCTCTCTGATTCTTTGGTGTCTCTACACCTTTCATTGTCTCTGAACTTTGCTATTTTGGAAAATGTAGAAGAATGATAGAAATGCAAATTATTCTTGTCCCTAGACATGCAAGTAAATTTTGTCTCATAAAGTACAATTGATTTCCCTTCTCCTTTGTAGAAGATGCATGCTTTGTGTTTACTAAGCAAGTTCATTTCAGCAGTCCTAATTGCTGCTATATGTGTGTTCCTTTGGGTGCTCCTGTTAACTGATTGTCTCCTCATTAATTAATGAGTTAAATAGATTCTATAACACATGCTCATTTTATATTTGTATGACAATCATGATTTTGCCTTTATTTTAAAAAGTACCCTTTAACACCCCATTTTTGGATCAAGTCTGGACCTGGTCCTCTTCAAATGCTCATATACAAAAAGCACCACAATCCGTTTTTCATTAATATATGTATTCAGGAACTTCAGAGATATCTTCAGCTTCTTCCCTTTATTCTCCTGTACTCTCCGAATCCATATTAAATCTAAATCCTCCCTTTACAGGTGCTCCTATTAAAATACATCAGATCCTAATGGACAGTAGATCTAGGTTTCTGGCAGTGTGCATGGGTTTATATCATGACATCCCATACCACGCTATGTTGTTTATGCTTTTTCCGCACAATTTAGAAACTTTTCCATGGGCAATATTTCAAACAGATATCTTCATATTCAATCAATTTCCAGGCCCAGCATATTCTATTTTCTAAATAGCTCTTCAAATCATCTACTTCATTCCTTTTTTCCACCATTACTCTAGCTGGAGAAAAGTTGTTTTGGACAACTCTAGAAAGAGATGGATAGTTAAAATAAGAGGAGTGCGGTGGTCCAGCCTCCACGGAGTCCAGGGGTTTGCTCGGGTGGGACGGAGTCGGCAAGGAAAAAAGCAAGAAAGAGAGTGGAGACACCGGAAAGAGTTTCACAGGAGTGTCACATTTTTAATGTGATAGCATGTCCATTTTATAGGGACTCTTGTACATGAGTTTGGTGGTTTCTAGTTCCCAGGATTTTCACAGTCTTTTCTCCCCTGCAATTGCTCTCTTCAGGGTGTACTGTGACTTACTCGTTCAAGTACCTTGTCTTTATTATAATTACCATGAAACCCAGACTTAGTTTCTGTATATCACCTAAGGAATGTTTATCATGACTATATTTTGTTAAGGATTGACATATTTTTACATATTGCCTAAAGAATGTTTACTATAGCTATTTTGACTATCTAGAAATTATCCTAAATCCTAGCAGCTCAACACAATCATAAAACTCACAGGAAGTATACTTGAGCTATACTAAAAGACTAGGAGTGGCTGTGTTTAGGGTAAAAGCATCTAAAATCTATTCCTATGTAAATACAATACCTAGCAACCAAAGGGGTCTCACACCTCTCTTATCCTACAGAGGGCTGCATCTGTTTCTCAGCCAAAGCTTCAGTATCTGTTGCTGCAACAAGGCACTGGGCAAAGGAATTCACACAAGGCTGATTAACAAACCCATGGTCAGCGGCTGCCTTTGAGCTGCCTCTTACCCAAGGCAGCCTCTTACCCTGAACTCTCATGGCCTGAAGACTTTTAATCTTCAAGGAGACTATTCACAGCAGGGCCCTTAGGCAAGTGCATCAGCTTCTCACAGGCCTGAGTTTTCTGGCCTGAGTTTGTCAGAGGTCTGTGCCTCAGTTTCCAAGGGGCTTGAGTCCCAAATATCTCAGTTCAGGGATCCCCTCAGGCTGTAGCCTGTTTTAGGGAGTTCCTTTTCTTTAGGAAATCTTGTCCCGTCATTGGCTTACACAGCCAGCTATCTTCAGGGTACCACAGGAACTTGTCACAAATGCAGTGAATATATTGTCTCCTATAGGAGGAAAGGCACATGGGTTCATAGACGCAGGAGATATTACATGAGCAACCATAAGGCAGCACCCTAATATCCAGTGCTGAGCAGGGCAATGTGACCTTGTCAGACACTGAGAGGCTGTTGGCTTCCTACAAAGGAGAGTTGTTGTTAAGCTTAGAGAAGACAGGTATGGCATACTGCAGTATGGATTACCATGGTGTAAGATCATGCAAGAGAGTGGAAGGGCTTTTGTCCACTCTCTAATAGAATGTCATGTATTTGTGCAGATGTACTTGAAGGATAAGTGGAAAGACAATCATTGACTAGATCATTTAGCACTTGCTGGAGAACGATTTACTAATCCATTAGTTTATGGAGCTCCTGGAGTATCAGAACAAAGCCAGGTGGCTGAGTGTCCTTAGTATCACTGTATATTGACACAAATATCCTTTATATGATTATTTTGACAGAAGCCAGCCCAACCAATGCTCAGAACACAGTGGACTGCTGTCTACATTTGGCTGGGTTCTGAGGAGTAACTGAATTCATCATTTCTGAGAGCACAAATAAGGATCATTAATTACACTGTTGCTTAAAACACATACAAAACTTTATTGTGGATGTTTTTGAAATGGGAAAATAATTTTTTTAAGATGAATTAATTTTGCTCTTAAGGCAAATTCACATTATAGTTACTCACCGTATTATTCAAAAATAGCTGTCACTTGTTACTGTGTCACAATCAACAGTAAATGCATCAGAATTTCCAAGCTTATATTTTTAGTCTTGTGAAAAAGGACAAAAACAAAGAAAGAATGGAAGAGTGAAAACTGAGGCTGTTATTCATTGATACTTTGTTCATTTGACTGTCCTGTTTGATTAATGTACCTAATCATCAAATTCTTATTATTTATTTAAAAAAGCTTTTAAAATTGTGTTTGTGAAATTTGTTTTTATTTTGGATTAGCTTGTTTGGGAAAAAACAAACAACAAACAAATCACTCCTTACATGGTAGGTTTAGAAAAAGTTGAGAGGTTTCTAGAATGGTTAAATTTATACATATTTTTACTCAATAGCATTAATAAGTGTTATCTGGAGGGAGCTATCAATTCAACAGCATAGAAGAAGTGTAACGATTCAAGGGAATGTCTTGAAAACATTTTCCTTTAAATAGACATGAATTGGAGTTTACACATTCATAAGAGATAGTCCATGATTGTGTATGAATATTTCCCAATCATTCATCATCTTCTGTCTCTGATTTTGAACAAGAAAACTGAACTGCACATATTATGAATATAAAAATGAAAGACTTTCTGAACAAAGCCCTCAAGTGTAGAGAAATTGCAAGATTTCAATTACATGTTTCTTGTCTGATTGAGTATGACAAGGTAACCAATTAACAACAGTTGTTGCATTGCCAATAAATACTGCAAGGCAGGGCCTTCACTTATGGTGGCACTACTTTTTCTCTCCACAATGGCATCCAGGCAAGGGGAGTGAGTGGTCATTAAAATCCAGTCCATGTTGTGCTTGCCAAGTCATGAATCCTGGTGAATAAATGTGTCCCCCTGAGCAATGGATATTGTCTTGTTAATTTGTGCAAGTCTACCAGTGGCCCTGTTTAAAGCTTAAAGCTATACTTTGAGGAACAATCCTGAGGTCCTGGAAAACAGATCCAAGTCTGTGTATATATCCTCAAAGACTTGAGTCTGAGAAAAAAACTCAAATAAGTTCATGCTCTTTTAGTGCCAGATTGGTTTTAGTAATGTTTAAATTCAATTAGGTAATTTTGGGTTAAATTGTAGTATGACAGATTTTTTTTTTTTACTTTTTGTAGGACTTATATTCCTTTAAATACTGCTTTCAGTTTATTTTACTAAAGCAAAATACTGCTTTTGTTTATTTTATTTACTAATTAATAAAGTAATCATGTTTTAATTTTGGCCAAAAATTATGTAGGGAACTATGTACATAGCTGCACTTTTGTTGTTTATATTGCCTGTGGAATTCCTGGCATTTTTTTAATACTGAAAATGAGGTAGCAGTATCTTTGTTTACTATACCTGCATTATAGGAATATAATGTTGATATTGAAAACTAAAATCTATGTTATGGTATAAACATCAGAAATATATAAAATATCACAAATTCTAATACTTATTTTCTTTGCTTGAAAAAGATAATGAATTTCAAGGTGTAAATTAGAATAAAACATAATGTTACTAACCATTGTCACCCCCAATAAACTTTAATGAAAATAAATAGAATAAAACATAAAAATTGTGCTTTTTTTAAATGTAAATGAGCAAGAAATATCACAAAACATTATGAAATTACAAAAACATTTGTGTGTGTTTGTGTGCATGGGCCTTGACTGATTAAGAAAACTGTATTCAAGTTTAGAATTAGAGGTGGTTTTCAGGACAGATTTTAATGATTTTCTCTTCTGGAGCCTGTAGTCAGTTGAAGCAAGCGTGAACTTTCGTTTTTCCCTTTGAATATGCCTTCTTAACTCCAAGAGTGCCTTGCTACATAGATGTCAAAACACAATGCACATTACTTTACATTGCACAGGAGTATTACTTAAGTTAATTATCAGGTTGACTTTACAGGGCAATCTGGAACAAGGGAAGATGAAATGCATGACAAGCTGTTGGTAAAGTGCCAATTTAGGTGAACCTTGTTTTCCTTGACATTCTTCTGTTTCAATACCTGTTCTTTATTCCTTCCCCCTCCCTCTAAGCCAGCCCTCATGCCCAGGTGATTCAGTATCTCAGGTCTTCATAGCAATATCATACTTGTCTCAAGCCCCAAAATGTCCCCACCTAGGACTGCTGATGCCATGCTGCACAACAGAGATAGGTGTCTACCTGACAGTTCCTCTCTGTAAGACCCAAGATAACTCTGCTAAACTGGTAAACTAATCCCTGCTAGTGCCTATTAGCAAAATATGCCATGGAATTATCATGTATTTTAATCATTCCTTATATAAACAATACTCTTTTTTTTTTCTTCCACCAAATAATTACTCCTATGTTGGGGTTTTCATGTATGAGAGAATTGCTTCAGTTTCTAAGATCCGATAGCATAGTTGATCAACCACATAATTTTAGAGTAAATCTTAGAAATGAGACATTCATCTGAGAGTCAAAAGACTTCCCTTCTGATCCCAGCTCCAGCACAAGGCACCTGTTAGTTCTTGGGAAGGCAGGAAACCTCTCTGGTGTTCACTTTCCTTATTTCTGAACTACTGAGAAACTTGGAGCAGTCATTTTTTTCAATATACCTTTCATTTTTTTCAATATACCTTTCAGTAGCAGTTCAGATATGTTTCTTTATGAATCTATAATTGTATAATAGTCCATCTCCACTAGAAGAGGATTGAATGTGGACCATATAATCATTTCAGTCCATTCAGCTCAATTCAAGTATCAAGAGATCACATGTTCAAATCCCATTCTTTAGGCAATTAGAGTATTATGAAATGCATGTTTAAGCGAAACAAAAGAAAGCTCAGAAATGTTGCAATGTCTTCCATACTTGCATGGCTCGTAAATTTTGAATGGTGGATAGGACTTGAATTTTCTCATTCTTAATTCAACCTGGGTTAAAATGAAAAAAGTGATATTCTAGGGCAGATTTCCAGATACGATTTCTCATTCTCTGCAAGAATTAACACATGTGTCTACTTAATGATTTGTTAATGCCAAATCCTTCCGCTATGAAGAACATTGAATAGTGCTCACTATACTGTACGCAGTTGGCTATTATGTTTGTGAAGTGCATTGTGGCTGCTTTTACCAGCATGCCCTGGCACTCAGACTCCTTTTAACAGATTCAGTATTTGCCTATACTAATTACAAATAATTTTGTATTCACAGAATATAACTTTCCTCTCATTTTTATTCTCTTCACAATGGTTGAGGTGAAGACCAGGAGGGAGGGAGGGTAAGGTGGGAGAGAAAGAGCGGGAGGAAGTAAGAGAGAGAGAGAGATATAGGGAGAGGGAGAGAGAGAGAGACAACAAGAGACTGTTTCCAGATAAATAGTCAGGGGAAAATGAGCTTTATAGAGAAATGAACAGTAAACCAAACTGAGCCTGCTCACTTCACAGTTGAAACACATAACGGCAGCACAAAATCATTCTCTTTATTTCTCCAAATGGGAAACTGCTTTTTCACCAATTCTGTGAAAAACTGTGAAAGTCAGAGATTTCAAAAATGGGTCATGAGAATGAAGACCAATCCCTCTTTGTTTTAGTTTCTGTTGTTGAGACCTGGAGGCACATTGGTATACTTAGGCTATATTATAAATCATTCTATTTATTCATATGAATTATTATTATTATTTTTCAGAAAACTATTTTTATTTAGCTCTGCATACTATGTGTCTATCTAGTCCATTATCCTTTGACTATGGCATGGTGTGTATCCACCACATATTGTCTATCGACTTCTCCAGACATGGACACTCAGATTATTTCCATCTCCACGCCACCCTGAACAGCACTGTAATGCACATCCTTGTACATGGTCTTTATAGACCATGCGGTAATTTCTTTGGGGTATAAAGCCAGAACAGAACTGCTATGTGATAGAATATCTATCTCCTTGTTTTCACTACACTAACCACACCAATAGGGTGTGAAGTTTCTTAAGCTCATGCCTCCAGCAATACTTGACATTATCCAGCTTTCTAATTATAGCCAATCGAAAAGGTTTAAATTGATCTGTCCTTATCTTAATTTGTATTACTCTGAACAAATCTGAACATTTCGTTTTTTGGACACTTGTTTGTCTTTTGATTTTCATTTTGAAAAATTTAACTGGCTGATTTGCAAGTGCACTGTGACTTTTCTAGACATGTGTCTCTTGTTGGTTTTAGACATTTCAACTATCTTCTCTTAGAATCGTTATCTTTTACTTTTGGCTATGCATCTTCTTCATTCTCCTTACATATTTATCAATATGGTAGCTACAGTTTTAGGAAGAAATTGGGATAATTTATATATGAACAACATGTCTTTCTTGGAGGAACTTGACAGAGATGCTGACCATTTGTATTAGACATCCAAAATTATTATATTAAAACATGTCAGATAGCTGGAGGAGCCAAATGAGAGCCTGCTGTTAGGTAAAGGTATAATCATAAATGATTAATTTTTGGATATACTTAAATTCATCAAATTTTGCTTAGTGTTTTTCAAGTTCGTTCACACTCCTAATTTAAAAAGATGATCTCCTCTATTTTTCTGTGTTAAATACAAAATATATGTATGTTATATACATTTTGTTAACTTTTTAGTTATATATAGAAATTTACATATATATATAGATATCTCTATATATCTAGATATATATCTTTAGATATATAGAGATATATCTATATATATATATATCTACCTATATATATATATATATATATAGCTATACAATCTAAATCTGTAATCAATGTAGAATCCAATTTTGTCCGTAACATTAGATGGGGATCTACTTTTATTTGTCTCTAAATAGTGAACAAATTTCCACACCACCACCCATTCAACAGTTCATTATTTCCCCTTGATTTATGGTGTCGACTTTACGATATACAAAGTTCCTATAAAGCCATGGAAGTGAGCTCTTTTTTTTCGCTGAATGTTTTTTGTTTCTGCTGGAATTCTATATCATTGTCCTCCCAGGACATGATATTAGTATTCTGAAGATATCTTCTCATAAAATATATTCCATTTGCTAATAAAATTCGAAGATTCCAGGGCACTTGAAAAAGAGCACCTCTGAATAGTTAGTTGTATGCTACAAATTAGGGGAGTCTCACTGGGTCTTAGCAGCTCACCAACATGGCATCATTCACAAATATTTAAAATTACTGGTTGTCAGAGGATAACTTATTCACTTTAGGTGCCCTTTCAGCATTGCTTTCACTAGATGGAAGTTGCTCAAGTTACATCATTTCTGAGTTGTTTTTACAGGCACCTATGTTCATATACAAGGGAAATGAATATATTGAATAATACATGAATGCAATACATGATTTGGGTATATATCACCCTTCTTTGTTTAAAATAAGTAGTGAAGGTCATCTCAGTGTCAAAAGGCTTGAAAGGACAGAGGAAGGGGAAGAGGATTGCCTCATTCTCCTTTCTAACTGGCCTGGGTTCACCTTATCAGCCCAGCAGCAGGAGAGGTTTTATAGGCTGTTCCTCTTCACTATTTATAGAGGTGTGGTGCCTGGAGCATTTCATAATCATTTTTATTTGGACCAGTCAACCCTCATTAGCCTACTTTCCTAGGACAATAGAATTATAAAATCACTATGTCAGTCTGCCCTATCCTTTTCCACTAATAACTTTTGATCCCAGAGGCTAATTTCAACGAGACCTGACAGAGTGGCAAAGGGCTTGTCATTTCTGTAAAAACAAAGACACTCACAAGAAAATGTGACAGCCCACACACCTCCACCCGAGCATAGGCCGAGGCAAGCTTAACTAAAAGGCCTAAAATATACAAATAGATTACACACAAATTTCCTGGGTGAGCTTGAAAATAACCTAACTGATGCAAAGGATGTTCAACTAAAATAGTCTGAAATTTGTTTAATAAAACTCAGGTCTCAGAGCCTGCTCACATAGAAATCCAGCAAAAGTATTACTAGTTAATGAATATAAAAATCCTTTTTAGCATATTTTGCAACCTACCTCAGTTTTCTCATTAACCAGAAACATATATTGCAAGTATTTCTATGCAAAAATATAAAAAAATATATGAAATGGACAATATATAAATAATCATTCATTGCTATTTTTATTTATTTCAGAAACTACTAACTTTAAAAATTAATATTAATTCAGCAGTGAAGACTAATTCCTCTCCTAACTACTTTTCCACATATTTTTTCCACCATATATTCTTAAAACAGATTTTCCTGATTTAAAGTTTTTTTATGATTATAGGTCTATAATGACTTTCTTTGACAAACATTTTTTGTATTCTTATTTTTCTGGATTTTACTGTGAGAAGTCACCTTCTAATAACTCTGGATTTCTTTTTATATGTATACTCCCAAATTTCTGATATTTTGTGTCCTTTGTTGCTTTGCTTTTGTCATTGGATTATTTGAAAATTATATTTTCATACCCAATAATTGTGTAATGAATCAATTTTTTTATGTAAGCAATGGAGTTTTTAGGTAAGGCCAGCGCTCCCACACAAAAACACTAATTTTTACTCATATTGATAATGACACTTAAATATTGTCTTACTTGGTTTATATTTGACTTTATGAATTTACTTGTTCTTAATTGTACTTTACGTTTATGAAATAGGAGATTTTGACCAAACAGGTTCTATAGGGAATCACCTTTCCATTTTCCTAATATATAAATAAATATATATATAATGGAGATTGACATATTTATTAGGAAGGAGTTGGGGTGACATATATATTGTGTGTGTGTATATATATATGGGCAAAATGTTCTCCTAGGGGTAGAATTGATGTAAATATTGGCCAGTTGAATTGGAGTTTTGAAATTATTATAGCATGTCTGATGGCTGGAATAGCCTCTAAAAGGACCAGGTAAGTGACAAGAAAAGGTCATGAAACTGCCGAAACAGAATTTAACAGAACAGGAGGCATGCCTTCTTCACCACAGATTGGGGTCAAAATAGAACTTTAATTCTTGATCTATATCCCTTAAAGCCAGACTCTTCCTGACCCAAGCATCCTGATCTGGCAGAGGTATGCCTTTGAGGAATGAGTAGGTTGTAACACTGACATCAGTTTTATAAATAAGCACACTAAGATAGGTATGCTTCATTTCTCACAGAGCCACTGTGTCTCCATTAAGGGATCAGCCCCAGGAACCATGGTACCAGTAAAACACGAGGGACAGCTGGAGTCATAAAAGGAACCTAACAGATAACGTGATTCTATGATACTCTGGACAGTGCCAGGGTCAGGAGCATCTCATAGGAAGGACCAGGGAGTTTTGTTTGTTTTTAATTTGGAATTGTAACTCTAGGTCTTCTCTGCTAGCAGTAATGGTAGAATACCCCAGCTTTAGGTACCATTCAGCAACTGGGGCAGCAGTATTTGGTTTCTCTAACTTTCATTGGCTAGGCAAGAATAACTGAGCATTCTTTAAAATGTATTTTTCCTCTGTGTCTTCCCCATTCTCTTCATCCCTCCCTCCTCTCCTTGCTGCCTTCCTCTTTCCTTTTGGTTTGTGAGTTTTTTTTTTTTAATTCTCATAGATACAGTCTAAATTAGCTTGTGATGTTTTCATAATTTTTAAACTTCTGCTATTTGTATTTGATTCTTCAATTATATAGAATTATTTTGTGACTAAAAGTTTAACTAATGAATTTAACATTTTACTAATCGTTTGCCAACTAATTTATTTTAGGCAACATTGTTCTTTTTTTTCGTTTTTTACATTCTTCAGTATTGATATATTTAAATGTAGTTTGTTCTTTTTAACTGCCATATTATGTGATTTTCATAAGCCATCATTGTTTTTGTCAACGTGCTTATTTAGAGACAGTTAAGTGATTCATTCCCTTCCTTCCTTCCTTCCTTCCTTCCTTCCTTCCTTCCTTCCTTCCTTCCTTCCTTCCTTCCTTCCTCTTCTCCTCCTCATCCCCCTCCCCCTCCTCCTCCTCTTACTCCTCCTCCTCCCCCTCCTTCACCTTTCGCCCCTCCTCCCACTCCTCCCCTGTGGTCACACAGCAGCCTAGCAGTCTGCCCCCATGCGCCTTCCCATAACAATAGATCCTCATAGAGACATGACTTCAAAATCATGCTTATTCTATCTTCCTGTTTGGCCCCAGAAGATGGCTGGTTAGTCAATGACGAGTAATACCCTTCATAAGAAGGGCAACCGAAGCCAGACACAATCGCAGGGATGCCATAGGAGAAATCATGGAGTTGAGGAAAATGGGCTAAGACCCCTTGTCTCAGGTGCTGACAGCTTGCCTGTGAAATGACCTAAAAAGGTGATAACATTTGTCCTCCGTGCATTCTTAGCAGTGAGTCTCGGCCTGAGAAGTTTCTGTCCCTTAGGAGGTGCATGTGTACATATCATGGGACTTTTGTAAGGCAGCCTGCAGGCCATAGGGTTATCTAACTCTGAGCTAAGTTCTCCGGTATGATGTATGAGACTCACAGACTGTGGAGAAAATAAGGCCACTTCCTTGTGTGTATCCCAGTAAAAGCTGCAGTGAAGCCTGATTTGGGGCTATTAGTCCAAGAGGCTTTGAGTCCCCTGACTAGCACTGCTTTTTCTCTTTTACTTGTTTCTCTCTTTATTTTTCTGTTTCTCAACCTTTCACAGTCCCTTCTGAACTCGTACAGCCCTGTTGTGCAGGACCCGACACTTTCTCTCCTTGTCCTCCCCATCCTCCTCCCCCCCCCATGCTGCTGCTGCTGCTGCTGCTGCTTCTTCTTCTTCTTCTTCTTCTTCTTCTTCTTCTTCTTCTTCTTCTTCTTCTTCTTCTCTCTCTCTCTCTTTCTCTCTCTCTCTCTCTCATAATTACACAAAATGCTGCCATAAACTTTTTGTTCATAGTTACTAATATCTAGTGTCAGAGTTTCTCCATGGTACATATGTAAGAGTGGAATTGATTTGCCAGGGGTATGTGAATCTAAATTTCTAGGTATTGCTGATTTGCTCTTTAAAGTGATCTTAATAATTTAGACCCCCATTTTTCTTAATGTTATTAGATTGTAAACATTCTGCTCATTTCACATTCTTATTTTTCCATTATTAGAGCTAGCAGTTTTTTCCAGTATTAATTGACCACTCAGTTTCCTCTTCTAGGTTATCTGTTCATCTGCTTGCTCTTTTTAAAAATCAGATTTTGACTTTATAAAATTGATTTGTATGGTATACATATTTCAAAAGGCTCCCATAATAATCCATGTCTCCTAATATTCACACTCTTGTGTAGTCTCTCCTACATCAAATCCAGGTTGGTCCTTTTCTGAGGGTAGATCATAAAAGGTTTCTTAGCTTTCATGCTTAGTCTCACTTTCTGGAGCCCGAAGCTGCCTGGCAAGAATTTACACTACCCTGAAACTGCTATGCTGACAACAACATGCAGAAAGACTATATGGAGTGTTCCAAAATTACATTAAGAAAGATGCCCATGAATGTGAACTGAAACTACATAAGCTCTTTTTCTTGCACTATGAAGCTAGACAGTTAACATCTGTGAAAAAACTTTTAGGATTTTTATTAGAATTACATTATTATTATTATAAATTAATGATGGAGATGAATGACACAGATGTCACATTTTCCAATCTCTAAAAAGTCTTTGTTTGGATTTCACAATAGGGATATTTGAAAATATCAAGGTTGGAGAAGATTATATTTTATTATTTTTGAGGTGGAGAGTTTACTGGTGAAGCTGTATGACCATCAGATGGGTACTATAAAAAACAACCCAGCACTTGGTGGAAAGTTGGACAGCATAACCCTCAAAGTCTCTGTTAATTTTAAATTTCTAGGTAGTAAAATATTTTATGAAGACTAATGTTTGAATGTTATTTCTAGTGCTTTCTAAGTGTGAAATTTTTGGAAAATTGTTGCAATTTCCTGAGCCTCCTTTTGTTATCTGGAAATTGGGGTTGGCCATAATTACTTCGAAGTATGTTTGGAAGGATTCACCAAACATCTAACACAGTAACTGTTTCTCAGTCACTCAATACATGTAGTTCTCTTTTCTATCTCTGTAATAATTTTCAATGTCCTAAGAGATTAAGGTGCTTTTTATAAAGTAATGGTCACAAAATTATCGATAACCTTAAATCAATGTGATGTACTATCGGAATCATTTTTACATTAAAGTACATATAGTCTCTGAAATCTCAAGACTAGATTAGTTTAAATTACTGCATAGGAATTCTTTTTGAGGGTTGAGGAGACTTATTTCTAAAAAGTCAATTTCAGACCACTCTTATAGAGCTGTTGTCATAAGCTTCTGCTATACAAATTCTGTGGGTTTAAAGTATGAGGTAAGGTTAAAGTCCAAAAGTCTCTGTATGCGGAATCAGTCTCTACCAATATATTTACAAAATTAAACAAAACAGCAAGAAACACAATTTTTTAAGCGAACATAATAATATTATGAATTTTTGGCAACTTCTCTGCTTCAAGTGTGTCAAAAATCCATAAATAGCAAAATTAAAATCACTAGTTCATAATAGTATTTAGTAAGAGTTTACTGTACATATAAAAACAGTTCATGAACTGGGAACTTTCAAACTGAAAATTGATGTGAATTTCAGAAACATGATGTTACAGCGTGGCTTATAAAGTAAAAACGAGGAAGTTTTTAACCTTTACAATGATTGGTTATTACATTGGGGGTTTCCGGATGGCAGGGGATTGATTAAAGGGGATTATCTTATACCATTTTTAGGAAGAGGACAAGTTTCCTTCATGATTATGAGATGAATTTATAAGAAATAAACTACATTGAGTTTCACTTATGTTCATGAAATAAGCTAAATTCAGATTTGCTTGCTTAGGTTAAGTAATTTTTTTGGTTTAGAGAATTTTCAAATCCAGTTTTCATTTTGTATTTAATTCTAACAAGTGCATCAAGCTGGTCTACTTTGCCAGAATCATTTCCTTTACTTCTTTTCTCACACTTTCTCTTTTTCCATATATCTATTTCGTTTTTGTTTTTTTTTCTTTTAGGAAAAGGAGAAAGATTAGTATTCTTACACCAAAATTGCAAACACATTTCCCAAACATCTCCCAATGAGCAGGGTGTTCTATTACACTAAATTTTTATTAATGAACTGATCATTACCAGCACACAAAATCCTAAATAAAATTGAATCTATTTTAAGGCATTTCCTTTTTACTCTTAAATCATCTCCTTTTCCTTATTTTGTTTTCTCACTACCATCTTTTCTTTTTCTCTCAAAGTTGCTTTCTATCCCAAAATTAATTCTCTGTCTCTCTTTCTCTCTCTGTTCAGACATATATCCAGAGATAAATGTACAAGAATGACATAATTCCAGATTCTATTTATGTGAGATTTACAAGGAAAATAAATCAAACTTGGCCTTTCTACATATGAGCTCGCATTCTTCCATTTTTTCCCATTGGAAATAAAAAGAAAGAGTTAGGGAAGAAATCCAAATCAGAACCTTTATCCCATTGCCAATAATTTAATTCCAACTTTTCTGCCTCTCCAAAGAATTTTTTCCTCCAAATTTCTCACCATTGCTTTATACTCAGAAAATGAAAATTCACAAGAAACAGATAGGCAAGAAGAAAGAACAAAGCTAGGTAGTTTAAATCTTTGACAAATGGCTATCAAAATATTGTATTTTATTTTAAGTTCATTATTCTGACTCTTTTTACTGCAAATAAAGATAGTGTAGGAGTCATGCTACTTTGTGGTGTAAAAACTGTACATAAACTGAATAAAAATTCCCATTGGCTTCTTATTAAATTTATAATAGAATCTAAACTCTTTCCTATGAACTTCCAGGCCCTCCAGATGTAACTGGACATTTCCTTTCATCTTTCTACTCACTCTTTCCGTATCCAGCACAAAGACTTCTTTTGTTTCCTTGAACATACTTCGCTCTGTTCCTGCCTCAAAGCCTCTTGCTGTCAATCCATCTAGAGCACAGAACTACGTGTACACCTAAGGCTGGCTCTTATATCAACCCCTTAAATATCCTCTTCATCTAACAGTTCACTCCCATATGACACTGTCACCTTATCCTTTTTATTTTCTTCATAATATTTATCACTAGCTGAAATAATCTTCTGAATTTTTTACTTTCTGTCTAATTTAAGTTCTCATGGAATTTAAGTTGCATGAGAGCAGGACACTAGTTTCTTTTGTGTCCTAGTGTTCTGTCATTTTATAGGTTATTGATAAATATTTTTGAATGTGTGATTTAATGAATACCAGCCTTTAACACAAAAGTGTACTTTTTAAAAAATACACTATTTATAAAAGACACTAATAAACAAAATTTCTCATAGATAAGTTAGCTACTCTTCCCATATAGATGAGTTTATTTTAATAATTGATCTCTTCCAGAAGTTATATACTCGATGAAAAATTTGGTGAAAATGGAAGAAATTCCTGTATTATCATGATAATACTATTTAATTGAGGAGAATATATAATTTTTACTTTTTTCTTTATAATTTTCTGTTGTGCATGTATTAATAGGATTTATAAGGGAAAAGTTGGTATTTTAACAATAATTAAAACAAAATCTAGGGGAGAAGAAGAGATAAAGGAAATCCTGAGATCATGGAAATATGAATTGATGATGATGGGGTGATAAGAAAGTTTGTTCTGCATATTTCAGCTAATGGACTTTTATCCCAAATCCTGTTATGTTTGTCAATGCCACTTTTATACTCAATGCCACCTTCTCAAGTTGGTGCTTTTCTAAGGCTTGACTTATAGATCACTGATTCTTGCTGTCAACTTGGTATCAAGGAATTTTCCCTCTTCCTATTTCAGGTGGAAACTTAGGGCCTCTTAAGGTAAAATTAAGTTAATTTGATTAACAAATTCATACTAACTTGCTAATAAGAGATGCTTAAGCAAAGCATCTTATTCCAGGGTCCTTCCACTTAGGTTTGCATTTTAAAAAGTGACATTCATCAGGCTTGTATTTCCTTGACTTATAAATAGATGAATGTCTGTAATGGTGAGAATATAGAGATAGCTAGAAGGGACAATTGTTTGTTCTTTTCTTTATCCTCATGAGACTGTTAAGTTAGGGTATGCAGAAGCTCACAGGGCATTATGATTTTTCTTTAAAATGATCTGCTATAGGCTGTTCATTTGTCCAATAATTTACTATCACTAATCTTCGTAATCTTACTGTATGTTGTACACAAGAAAGAAAAAGTCACTAAACCTGAGCAAAAATCACCCTCCACTTTAAGGACAAAGACACACAAACCCACGAACAGGGCTTTTTTCTTTTCTCATTTACCTTAGACTTTCCATTAGTCAAGGTTTGGTTGCTACTTAATTATCTTACATCTTTGTCACATACTTTCAAATGGGCAATTCTGAACAAGTAATACTAGCTTAATTCTATCTGATTTTAGTAGGGATGTCAAGTTCTTCCAGGTTTCCAACGAACGTTGGCTATAACCTGTCTCCTAACAGATCAAGCTCTTTGGTATGATCTGATTGCTTGAAACACTGGTATATACAGGAAATCTTGAACATATAGCATAAACCTTGTTTTGGTGATATGACACTAGGGAAATAGTAAATCAGTGAACCTTTATGGAGCCTAATGCTAATTTAAAGTTCTATTTTATTATTAAAAGAGAAAGCTTCTAGTCTAATTTTTCATAATATAGATTGCATACATATTGGTTACATATACATAAAAGTAGAATCATAGATGCCTAGTCAAAGAGTAGAATCATAGATGCCTATGCCTGGCAGGCTCCTAAATATGAGTAGATTTTTTTTTTTTTTAAAGATTTTATTGGGGAATTGGTGGAGGGGAACAGCATGGGGGAATTGGGGAAGGGCAACAGACAAGTCACTGTCCTTTGTTCTTTAGTCTAGTTGTGGAGGACGTCGCTTCACTAGCCAATTTTGGTATTATCATTGCGCTCTACCCGGGTGAGGCAGTTGCTCGCTGGCCATTGTATGGCCATTCATGGCAGCTCATGGCATCTCATGAAAGCGCACACTAGCTGCCTGCCAGCCCCACTGCAGCCCCACCATTGCTGGCAACTCACTGCAGCCCAGCTCCAGGTTGAGCTGTTGTTCACCATCTTAGATGTAGAGCGGGCAGCGTCACTGGCCCTCAAGTGGGATTCGAACTGGGATCCTGCTGCTCAGAGCTGGGGTCCCCAGCCAAAGACTCTTGACAAATGCACCACTTGGCCAGCCCAATATGAGTAGATTTTGAAGAGAGACTTGTGCAGCAGCTTGGTAGGAAACCTAGCTAACGGGAAGGGCAGTGTGAGGAAGGAAATAAGCAAAGAAAGCAGCCCAAAGAAGCAGGAGAACAGGTAGAAGAATGGCCAAGGATCTGGCTGGGAAGAGCTCAGGCAAGGATGAGGGGCAAGTGGGAGGATGAGTGGTAGGAAAGTGGGAATAAAACTGATGTAGATCCTTGAAGACCAGGTGTGAATGAAGGGCATGTCATTTGTCCTGCCGAGGGGAGGAAAAGGCCCATAACCCGAAAAGGGTCATTTGACTAACAGGACTCTAGAGAGCCCAAATCAACCTTCTGAGTGCCAAGCAGACAAAGGTAATTAAAAAATATTTCATTTAGTGACAAGTGGGCTTGCAAAAGCAAATACAGAAGAAACCAAGTTATACATAATTGAATATGTAGTTTTATCTACCAGGCTGCTCTTTCCTAAAAAGTGATGTAGTTACATGCAAGACACGTTGAATATAAATTGGTATTAAAAATTGATGCCCCTGCTATATACGGAGGTTAGCTTTATTCCCCCTCCTATAACAAAGGAAGAATGTCTACACGTTTCAAATGCAGCTCAGCTTACTTTTCCTAGACAACTGCAACCTGACTATTCCAAAGTGCTTGATTTCCAGCTCATCAATACTAATTATTTCTCTTCCCCACTCAGGGTTAAATATACCTTAATGGATCTTAAATCTGCCCAACAGAGACTGACTTAGAGACTCATCTTACCCATGACATGCAATTATTAATTAATGAGGGTCAGCAGCATAAGGGGGTTGCAGCTGATATGTGTAATAGGGGAAAGCACTGCAGGCTGAATTATGCACTGTAGAACAGGAAAGAGTACTTTTTATTACAATCATCAAAATTTCCTGTTTCCAAGCTAATTAAGTTAACTCTTTCTATAGTTTAAACAAATTGTGTTTGTGTCTTTCAGGTTGCTGCAATTTCCCTCTAGCAAATAAAATGGCTGTGTCTTTTCATTAAGAGCAATAAGTTTCCTTCCTACAACAGTTAAATTCCATTCTGGCATCACAGTTTATCCTTTTTACTATTGGGTGGGGGTCAAGTAGAGTGCGCATTGTTAATCTTTGAAGCTTTAGTCAGTGTTGGCAGCCCGTAGTGACTGAGAAGCTAACACAGAGAAATCTCTGTAGGCTCGCAGTGCTCTTTCCCAACCAAAGAAAAATGCTTTATGACAGAATGACAATTAACTTAAATCTACTTTTTCCCTTTTGAGACATTCTTTCCACCTGAACATACTCTGGTTATCTAATATTATCTGAGAATGTTCATCTCATGAGAATATTCTTTTGAAGTTTGAGATCTTATTAAAACAAAGGATGTCTGATGACCTTAGCTTCAACCAACTGAACTATATCACAGAGCAGATGTGCAGAATCTCTTAGAGATAAAAAATCTGTTTGAAAAACAAAACAAAACAAAACAAAAATCACAGTGCTTCAAGCTTCATATACTGACTTGTTTCCTTTAGGGATATCACAATTCTTGGAATGTATTCTTGATACAAATATACAAGGTAAGTCTTCTTGTCCAACCACTGCCACTGGCCAGGTATGCTGATTAAGATTCTAACACTTGCTTTCTCTTTAGAGATAATTGGAGTGATGTGGACTTATTAGAGCCTCTCCTGAGTCCTGTGTTTGGGTTCTAGCCAACAGGAGAACAGAAATAGGAAGCACCCTTACAGATGCATGTATTCATTGACTTTCACCCTATGTCTTTTCATTAATTTGTTGCCCATTAAAATGTAAAATCATGGAGGCCAGAGGTAGTCTACTTTTTATTTTATTTTATTGCAGCTTCTTTATATGCTGCATATATTAGAATTTAAATTAGTTGTTGATAATTTTGATGAGATAAAATGCAGTAGACTCTATAAAATGTCCTGCTCAAAAAGTATGTCCTCATAGTTAGAATAAAATGTAATGTGTTGTTAATAGGATAATTATCTTAGTTGGCTTCTAAAATCCATGCTTTTAAAAGTCTAACTACTTGAAAATCTCCTGTGACAGTTACCTCCTTCTGCCCATAGGCCTCCTTTGTTGTTAGTGTTTCAACTTGTCTACTTCAAAAATCTGTAGGTCTATGCCCTGTCCCTCAGGCAGAAACATTTCTAGGATGTAAAATCTCCATATTGCTTAGACAAAGACACCCTTAGATCTTGTTTAGCTCTCTCCCTCCATTGTCCATTGTCTCTTCTGCGTTTCTACCTTCCTTCTCAACAAAGGGACCCAGATGTCTGATTTCTTAAAGATATAATGGGAATGGGGGTGACTTGAAGTTGAGTGGGAGAATTGTTCTGGATTTGGAGTCTAAAAGTGTCACCTAACACCCTAAAATCAGTTTGTGCAAGTTGATGACAATAGTTACAAAATAATTTGTTTGCAGAGTTTGAGTTAGATAATATGCATTTCTGAAGTCCAATGTTCTTTTCTGTTAAGCATACATTTTATTCATAGTGTATTAATAAAAGCTCAGGTAGAGTTATTTATTTACACAAGTAAAAATCATCATTAGAAATGTAGACTATAAAAACTGTAAGATCATTTTAGAAAAAATTGCCTAGTTAATCTGTAAAAGTCTGTGACTGCCAAGTATTAGACATATAGATTTCATCAAAATATCTTTCTTCTCTCTGTCTTCTCCCAAATAACTTGATTTCAAGAATCAGAGTTCACATACTCAGATGATTAAGCATGAAAATTTCAGAATTCTTTGTCACCTTCACATAGTTAACCTTATTGCAGTTCAACTGATTAGAATAAATGTCAAATGCAAATTAATTTTTTGGCTACTTTGCAAAATGGAATATAAAGTTGGTCCTAATTCTTCAGAAAACTGGATATAATTCTATAAGGCTGACCCCAAGTCTTATTGGTGAATGAAATTCAATGTAGTTTTAACTTTGCTTTTTTTGTGCCCTTCTCTGGTCTACTCTCATCATAATCTCTGAGTACAGCTCCTGGAGCTCTTAAGCTATTTTATGGGTGGAGCAAAACTTTGTCTTGGCACATAGTCTTGGCTTATCCAGGGCAGGCTACACTGCCACTCTTAGCATGCCCTTGGTTACATCTCCATATAACATTTGAAGACCTATTTCCAGAAACTACCATATAGAATCCTAATATAAAACAAGCAGACTTCAATTTCTCTACTCTCCATTTTCAGATACTACATACAGTACTCAACTTCTGAGGCAGGAATAAAAGACAGCCCCTATATTAACATCAGTGTTTCAGTTTGGAACTTGAGTTGATCTTGTTCCACAATCAGTTAACCCTTAGCATCCTTCTTTCCACATTTGGACATTATGCCATTTCATATTTTTCCTCCCCAAATAAATGATACTGTGTGTATAAACTGGCTCTATTTTAGGATAACACATAGAGCCTCCTCCAGTGTTGGCACTTGAAATTTAATTTTGGTTGTTATCAATGAATAATAACAGCGGTGTGTTAACTTTCTCATAAAGCATATATGCTTTTCAATAGAAGCTTATCATATCTAATCATTAATGAATGGCTTTGGTTAATATTCCAGACATCATGCAAATTTCTTAAAGAGATATTTTTAGACAAGGGGGCCATTTTGTACATCTCTATTCAAACCATGTAGATGTAACTGATTTCAAAATTAAATGTGCAAATAAGACATGTTTCAATAAACTGAGATTTAATTTTAGGGTTATAGTTACTTGCAAAAAACTAAAGAATTGTATACATAATCTAATATTTGTATCAACATGGACAGATTATTTGAATAATGCATTCTAACAAATTCCAATTATGAGGGATTATGTTATTCTCCATTCTCCTCTTAATTTTGTGTTTATACAAGCCAGTCTTTTAACCAATAAGCCCCATCATATTATTGCAATCGCTGAGAAAAAAAAATTCGCACTTATTGCTTAATTATTGCTGTCCTGATTATGGTAGGTATGAAGAAAGTACACAAGATATCAGGAGAAATGTATCACCTTAATGCTTCTGTCTTTGCTTATGTTGATTAAATGTGTTAGTAGAATCAATTTAGGCAAAATGCTACAAATAATTTTTCTTGGACCTTCTTTTGTTTTCTTTTTCTCTCTGTTCAAAAAGAACAAAACAGTTTAGCTACGGGGCATATATTACTGAAGATTTTTAGATATATTTTCTAATGCATGAATGAGTACAGCTATAGTCCAATCAATTTAAGCAACAGGTTTATTATTTCTGAAAATATTTATTGACTGCAGGTAAGATGTGGAGCATGGCTATCATTGCATCATTAGTAATACAGTACCTTGTATTGCTCTTATATAGCTCTTTGCCTTAGTTTATCCTGTTAATAGAGATTTTGGTGATTAATAGCATTCATGCACTCAACAAAAATGTTTCTTGAATAGTTACTATGTGCTTGGCACTTTTCTAGGTACTGGAAATGCAGTAGTGACAAAGCATGACAAGTCAAGCCAAAAGGAAAGCAAGAAAAGCAGTAGAGCTGGGAAGAGGGAAGTAAGTGAACTACAATATAATCACCCGAATGTTCTCTTTTAATTTGAAATAGTTTGATACAAACTAGATATTGACACTAACAGAAATATATGACACACTTCACATTTTTTTCAGATGTGTTGAGCATAATTTATTTTACATGTAGGTCCCTGAATTAACTGATGATATTAATTGTGTAAGAAAACGAATGTCAAAGACATGGCACCTTGGTCTGGGGAAGGAATAAACACATTACATTCTCATTAGTATAGTTGTGCTTTGAATTGGAAATTGTAATAAATGTAAAATCTTAGTAAATTATAAATTAAACAACGTGAGTTAAGCTGTTATAAAAACCCATACAAGCTGTTCCTAGCTTCATAATTCGCCACTTTGGAATTGTGAACAGAATAACTGAATAGTGCATATTGATTTAAAATCAGGGCTTTTTTTTTTTTTTAAGTGTGTTTTAGCATATAACCTTAAAGATAATGAAAGATAAAGAGTAGTTTGCCAAAAAAAAAAAGACACTTTACAAAGCATTGTTTCTGAGCTAAGCTTTGCTTATGGTGCAAAAGCCCTTGCCCTAGGAATTCCTGTTGTATCACCTCCTGGCCCACCTCCAGACATGCCCTTTCATGCAGTAGCCATTTGCTTGATCTGTAAATGACTAATTCACTCTCGTTTTCCTCCTCCCCAACAATAACACACACACACACACACACACACACACACACACACACGTCACCCACCATTTTTTTCTAAAGACACCTCAAGTTTCACTTAAATTGCTAATTGAAAACAGCTTCAACTCTATCCTTTCAGCACCACTTCTTTTTATAAATATTTAAATTATCATATATAAAAGAAAGACATAGAGAGAGAGACAGAGAGAAACAGAAAGACAGGGAAAGAGAGAGAAAGTGTGTGCAGTTAGAAGAATTTTAAAGTGGATATGAACTCATTTCAGTATTATGTGTTGCCTTGACATAAGGTAAAAGTGGCAGGGCCTCAGATGGCCTAATTGCAAGCTCTCCTTCTCACTCTGCTCCCAAGGAAAAGACTCCCTAGCCAAATATACTCCTCCCTGCATCAGTTGGATCAAGTTAAGTTCCCATTTATCTCTACATAGCAAATTTCAGTTCCTTACCAACTAGCGGAATTATTCAAACAAGGCAATCACATCCACCCATAGGAACTAGGGGTCATCTTCCCTTTTGGCTACAAAAACTGCCTCCCACAGACTCTGTGTTTTCATTATTTTTGAGGGTAATTTCTGTGTGGTCTTGTCTGGCATGTGGTGTCCTCCTCCCCTGGCCTGTGTGCACATGTGACTAACAACTGCTGCTGTCAATCAATTCTGTCTACAGTTGGATATCCTGTGTTTGGCCATCCCCATAATCCTAGAGTGAGAATGCCTTCCTCACCCATAGAGTAAACAGACGGCAATAGAAAAACTATTGCACTGTGATATGAGTAAGAATTTTAAATATGATAAAAAGATGTCTCAAAAATCTGGGCATGGATATTTGGAAACAATCCACTTAAGTTCTTATATCACACACAAAACACATTAAGAGATTACATTGGGAGAAAAAGACATGTAAAAATTAGAAGAAAGTAGTAACAAACATTTTCAAATGTCTTGAGAAGACAGGCTTTTAAATGTAAGTGTTAGAAGAGATAAAAAGATGCAATTTAAAATGTATATATATCAAAACACATAAAAAAACAAAATTAAAAAATGAAGAGTGATAGAGAAAATAAAAAACATGATTTAAATTTCTATATCTCAGAAATCAAAGCAAATAGGAAAACATTTGAACATTTGCAAAATTTTGAAAAATATTTGAAAACATGTGAATATATATATAAAGATAGCCTGTGAATCTATAAGATTTACATAGAAAAGGCAGAAAATTGATTTGCACATATAAATCACAGTAAAGAATTATAATTGGTATATATAACTTTCTATTTCATGAGTAATTAATGTAGCATTTTCTCTAATAAGACTTCCTTTTGCCTGTCTGATTAACAGATTTTAAAAGTGAATATATTCATTTACTAGTGAGTCTAATGAGATATTGTCTCCTAGTGAGAGTATCAGTGCTAAATCTTTATAGAAAATAATTTATATATATATATATAAAATTTAATTATTTTCATGCCATTTGATTAATAAGACATAAGCACAAAAATGATGCAAAAAGATGATTATCACAGCATAATTTATGACAATCAAACAGTGGAAGCAGTCTTATTTTCAATGGCAAGGGACTATTTGAAACCACACTGAGATACATACAAATGATGGAAAACAATGCAGCCATTAAAAGCTACATTTTATGAATAATTTTGTAATTCAGTGACATGATATATTATAAAAAAGAAATTATTATAAAGAATGTTGTGGAAGCAACATTTTTTTTTTTTTTTTTAGCTGAGCCATTCTGCTACCTGTTGGCAGCTCGGGCTGGGCATTGAACTGCTGTTGCTCAGAGCTCAGCTCGCACTCTTGAGCAAGCTCTTAACCAACTGAGCCACTCGGCCGGCCCAGAGGCAACATATTTTAACTATGACAGTGAACTATATTTGTAGATAGAAAATTGTTAAGGAATTACCCAAATTCTAACAGTTGTTACGTCTAGATGGTACATTTGAGATTTTTGCATTACAATAAATTATGCATTGTACTTTCTCCAGTAAACATGTGATATTATATAAAAAAATTAATTTGATAACCAATACCTTGTTTTTGTATTTAGAAAAAAAAAAACCATAGCATTGGGTCAAATGCTTCAGTAATCACCAACTGATGGAAATACAAGATAGGACACTTACTTTGACAAAGATAAAATCATTTGCTACATGAAAACTATAAGAATAAAGTCAGTGAGCATAAACTATTCCAAGAAGTTTCTAAGTAAAAAGTAAAGAGATTTTTTGGATTGTTTTCTTAACTTTTGCTTTGTTTTTGTTTCATTTTTTTAATACTAAAGAGTAGAATAAATTTCTAGGCTAAGTTGAAAGAGCCAGTGAGATAGAAGAAATGTAAGACATTTCATGAAGAATGATCTTGGAGGAGGCAGAAGGGTGCAATCCAGAGCAAATGCACAAGTCAAAGGTTAAAACCTAAATGGAAGTATAAATGTTTTTTCTTTAAATAAAGAAGTTCGAAAGATGAGGGTGAATAAGACAGAGATGAAATTTTAATTGGAGAGTAAGGATAAGTAAATTGAGTGATGCCCCCTGTTTCATGGCAAACCCTCACACTTTGTAATCTCAAGCCATCATCAGAGTGAGGACCATGGAGTAGATTAGGGCCTAAACAGAGTTTAGGATTTGAACTGCTGTTATTGGGATTGGAATGAGAGCTGCCCACTGGTTCATAAAAGGGTAGTTGAGCAGTCCTGACGGCCTGACAATAGAATTAATGAATACCTTTGTCTTTGAATCAGTGTTTTCATCAACACTATCTGATTATAAGGATGGTTACAGTGCATAAAGATGGTGTTTTTAGGGTTAGAGGATTTTCAAAGTTATTTTGTTAAAATTTTAAGGGCTAATGAATTTGGGCGTTGGGAGCCCACAGCACCCCAGTGTCTGACAAGGCCACATTGAAATAAAGATCCATGCTCAGCACTGGATGTCTGGGGTGCTGCCTTATGGTTGGTCATGTAATATCTCCTGTTTCTATGAACCCATGTGCCTTTCCTCCACATCAGATCCTATAGGAGACAGTACTTTCACTGCATTTATGGCAAGTCCCTGTGGTGCCCCCAAAAGAGCTGGCTGTGTAAGTCAAAGACAGGTAAGATCTCCTAAGAGAGGAGACAACCGAAGGCAGGCTACAGCCCCATTTTGGGAACCCAGGACTAAGAAATAGGGGATTTAAACTCCTTGGAAACTGAGGCTCAGACCTCTGGTCACATAGGCCAAAGCCTCTCTGTGAAAAACTGACAGCCTGTCTGTGAGAAACTGACAGTGTCTGTGAGAAACTGGTGATATCATCCGTCCTTGAGCTTACCTGCTTATGCAGCTGTGAAAGGCTTCCTTGGAGACCTGGAGACCAAGGTCTTTCGGCCATGAAAGTTCTGATAAGAGACAACTTGCTGACCGTGAGATATGTTAATTAACAGCCTTGTTTTAACTGTTTGTTTTGTACATTGCTGTAGCAACAGATACTGAAGCTTTGACTGAGAAACAGATGTTACCCTCTATTGCAATAATATGCAGCTCTTCGTAGGATAGGAAAAGTTTGAGACTCCTTTTGTTACTAAGTATTATAATCACATAGAAATAGACTTTCGATGGTTTTAGTCCTAAACTCAGCCACTGCTAGTCTCTTGGCAATAGCTCAAGCATGAGCCCTGTGAGGTAGTCATGGTAACCACTCTTTAGACGATAAGTAAAATCCTTGAGCATAGAATAGGCCACAGTGTACCCTGGAAAGATACAATTACAAAAAAGTAGAGACTGTAAAAGTCCTGAGTAAGAGAAAACATCATGATCATGTGAAACATAACTGGTGATTGAGGTAATGGTTAAAAATCCCTATAAAAGGGGACATGTTGTAACAATAAAATGTGACACTCTTGTGGAAACTCTTTCTGGTGTCTCCATCTTTCTTTTTCCTCGCTGATGCAATCCCACCCGAGGGAATCCTTGGACTTGTGGGGGCTGGTTCCCTGCATTCGAGGGAGTTGGTGAGAATGCATTTAAAATGTACATTTGAGATAAGGCTAGGTAGACAGGCAAGTAAGTCTAGACAGAACTCATTAGACTCAATGTTGATAAAGGCAGCCTAGGACTGTGCGCCATGAGACAAATGAAGAAGTACTGTGAGAGCATGAGAGTGAAGTAGGAGGCAGTTCTTTCTTTACCTCTGGTTTCCTAAGGAAACAGAATCGTTGCCACTGTCTTTTTGATATGATTGTATATCCTCAAATCTGATAAATAGTTATTTCTGGATGAATAATAACTGAAACACCCTCAGATAAAGTGTATATTTAAGAATTTTAGAAAACCTCCCCACTTTTACCAGTTCTTTCTCTATGTTAGGTAAAACTTTGGTTTTTCAACTGTTTAGATCTGGTTTTCATAAATTATTTTTCTTAACTAGCACAAAAGTTTTCAAAATCTGCAATTACAATAAATTGGGAGGATTATATCTTCAGAAGAACTGGTCCTATTTACACTGGTGTTTAAAACTTCTATGGCTCTCAATATCTCTGAGTATTAAATTTTATTGCAGTATTTCCCAACTGGATGCAGGTCCTAAATCAAAATCCCATTTATTGCATCTATTGCCAAGTCATTTTTTACAGAGTCTTTGCTACTTCAATTCTCTGCAAACAGTGAAATAATTTTGTCACATGTGGTAATTTATTTAAAGAATCGCAAATAAAATGTGAGTGTAATTTAAGAGAAAAGATGAAGGGTGAAATGTAATCTTTGCTAGATTAATATATCAAGTTTTGTAGTCCCAATGATTTCTGAAAATCATGTGAATTAATATACATCCTTAAGGTAAAAAGTTCATTCATAGGTTTTAGTGATGATACAAACTCCTGTAGTATTTTCTTAATTAGGTAATCTCTGGGTATCTGTGAATGGTTTCTAAATCACCTAAAAATGTAATTCATAATGACTAAGGTCACATTTGGATTAGATGACAAATTTGGATATATGGAGAAGAAGTCTTCATCAGTGCAATAAATAAGATACTGTTTAATGTTTTTTTTTTCAACAATCAAGGATTTATTAATATGAGAATTAAGTCTTGTGGAAACTACTAAAGACAAATACTGCTTGAGGCTGGACTTTAGCTAAGAAATTTAAGACTCTGCAATTGCAATACTAATAAAATTCTTACATATTATTTCCTTCTGGTAATGATATCAGTGAATAATTCTAAAACAGAACTCTCAGTTAATCCAAATAATTACTGTTAGTATAGAAATGTTAATACGATTCTAATTCATCAATATGAAAATTAAGCATGCTTGTTATAAGAAATCTAAATTGAGATGTTTAGGCTGGTGTAAGTTTGTGTAGGTGTGCATTTATTCTAAATAGACTTTGTTTATATTTGCTTAAAATATTATTCACTATGACATTCAAGGCACTATTTCTCAGTATTATGGATTTCTTTGTTGCTATGGTTAGCTAAAAGCAAATTCCATTTCACTTTATTTTTTTAATCCAAGACTGCATATAGCTGAGCTATTGAAAATAATATTAACTGTTATTTGTTTATGATCTTTATAGCTTAGAAGTACTTTTTGCATTTAATTCCTATGTGATAACCCTTTAAATGACTTAAGCCAATTTAAAATCTGGGAACTCACATGGTCTGCTCTATACACAGAATCATATGTAAAGAATCACAGTGCAGGACTAAAAGTAATTTTAAAATTGCTTTTAAATGTTTTACTTTTATCTCTCTAAGAACTTTAGAGAAAATTCATTTATAGGCCACAATATTACTTAATAAAAACACTATTCCTGTCTTCCCTTTTGCCTTATTTCCCAATTGTAGAGCCTCTGCCTTTATTTCCAAGACTTACTGTGAAGTTTCTTTGTTTTTCCATTTATCCTTGGACTACTGTCTAGTGGCTTTCTACCCAGTCTTTTGTTTCAGAACCATAGGATATACACTGATGACTGGTGAAATTTCTTTGGATTGGGTAAAAGTGGGGGAAAAAGGAAAATTTATGTTGGCAGAAATAAAAATTTTTATGAAGTGTGGATGGAGTGGAAAAACAAGAACACTCATAATATTAGACATTGTAAGTTTCATTTTTCTGATTTGGAACCTGAAGTTCAGAAAAGTTGAATTATTTAGCTAATGGAAAAATAAGAAGTATGTGAGATTGTTGCTATTTCACAATTTTTATTTCAATTCTTGTGCTTTTCTCCCCTTAACACATAGATCTTGGCTACTCTTATTTGAAAAATATCCTTAAAATAAGAAGAACAATTATGTTAAGTACTCATATCCTGAGTAGCCCTTAGCTCTTCAAAACGTAATGTACACATATACACAGTTATACATGTGCACATATGCCTGTACACACATACCTTTCCATATCTATTGGCAAGTAATTCCTTGACTGTCTACCACACTAATAACTGAAAAATAGAAAGAATTCCATTCTTAAAAGTGCCTGTGTGAACTCTGTCACTGGACTTAATCCACAATGTCTGAAAATGAGGTGTGATAAAAAACTATGTCATTGCAGCTTTATTTACAGTGGCCAAGACATGGAAACAACCAAAGTGTCCTTCGACAGATGATTGGATAAAGAACTTGTGGTATATGTACACAATGGAATACTATTCTGCCATAAGAAAGAATGAAATAGTGCATTTGCAACAACATGGATAGATCTTGAGATTAGAATGCTGAGTGAAATAAGTCAGAAAGGAAAAGTTGAGAACCATATGATTTCACTGATATGTGGTATATAAAACTAAAAACAACCAAAGAACAAGAAAAACAAATGAAGAAACAAAACTGATAGACAGACAATAGTTTAGAGGTTACCAGAGGGTAATGGGGGCAGGGGGATGGTAGATGAGGGTAAAGGGGATCAAATATATGGTGATGAAAAGAGAATTGACTCTGGGTGGTGAACACACAATGTGATATATAGATGATGTATTATAGAATTATACATCTTAAATCTATGTAACTTTGCTAACAATTGTCACCCAAATAAATTTTAATTAAAAAAAAAGATTAATTAGAACATGCATATAAGGCATTGTTTTATAGGATGTCTGGCATATATTGTTTGTATTGAAGCATTTAAAAAGTGCTGAAAGGAAAGAAAACAAAAAACAAAAACTATAGTGAATGCTGCTGCCGAGTGCTATCCAACAGAAAGGCAGGTATCTTCAAGTAATTGTGGTTTTTTTCTTTTTGACCTTGATGGAATTGTATGAGCTGAGTTTGTATCCAGGAATACTATAGTGAACTCTGAATATTATAAGGGCTAATTAGAGCATTTAAGAAATGATATGCATAGAAAACACCCTGAGAAATGGGCAAACAGTTTCATCCTCCATCATAACACTCCTTTTCACACATCACTCTGATTCAGCAATTTCTGTCAAATAAAAACATTATGGTATGTCCTCATCCATCTCATTCCCTGGATCTGGTACTGCTTGACTTCTGGCTCTTCTCCAAAGTCAAAATGACCATGAAAGGTAAATGTTTTAAATCAATTCAGCACATCGAGGCAGCCACGACAGCACAACTAAAGACACTCACAAAAGAGGACTTCCAGAACTGCTTCAGAAAGTGGCAAGAATGATGGGGTAAGTTTGTTTGAAGTGAGAGGGAGTACATTAAGAGGGATTAATGGCAATGTATCTTCTACTTTAATAATTTTTTAAAATTTAAACATTCACCCTATTTTCTTTTATCACACCTCATATTTCAGAAAGACAGAATAAAAGCAGAATAGCCAGAAAGAGTCACATAGTAAATAGATTTCTGGCAAGGACTGCTAATGCTCACATATATCTGATTGATTCTCCCTCCTGGTTACACAACTAGGCCACAGATTCTGGCATCCCTTGTAATAAAATGTGACCCTATACTGAATTCTGACTAATGAACTGTGAGTGAAGGTGATCCATACCACTACCATGATTGGCTTTGTGAATCTCTCATGCCCAGTGTCAGACCTCTTAACCATTTCCTAGCAGAATAGATGAGGTTTCAAGTGTCTGGAAGAGAGTGAAGTACAGGGTAGAAGGATCCTGTACTCCTGAAGAAGTCAATAGAAGGATATAAATGAAAAATAATTATTTATTTTGATAAGCCACAGATAGTTGAGAATTTATATGATTACTTAGAGTAGCTAAAGCAGGCATCCAAAGAGCAGTGATGACATGAAAATACAGAGTAATATTTGGGGAGGATTTTTATGATGACTGAAGGTAGAAAAGAAAAATTTTCATCTTTTTTTGTCACTGTATTCCTTTTCCCATTTTTTGATGGTATTTTCTTTAATGCCACTAATTTGTTCTTACTTCTCTTCAAGTAAATCTCTTTGCGACAATGGCCACAAAGTTTATGCATTCTCTGCCTTCTATTGTTTAGGTTATCCTTTAGCATTTGTAACTTCTCAGATATACTAATTTACAACAAAATAAAACAAAACAAAAAAAGTCTTGTTCTCTCACTGGCAGTTCAACGTAATATCTGTAAGGTTATTAGACAGAAGATTTGGACAGATTTGGCAGTGGGAATTAGTTAACTGAAAGATATCAAGAAAAAAAGCTTGAAGGGACACAGGTTCCCCTAAGGAGGTTCACCTCACAATACATGGAAACCCAGGAGGCCCTTGAAAATGTGAAGACATAGTCAGGGCCCAAGTCCTTTGAGTGTACCATCTACCTTCAACAAGAAGGTTACAGAATTTGGGGATTTGACTTGAACAATGTGTTTCCATGTTCACCAGAAGTAAAACATATGTCAAAAAATAAAATGTCTATTATATAAATGGCATTATGGGTAGACACTCAGAAAGCAGATCTGAACCTATATCCTTGATTGCAAGACACTCATGCTACAGAGGTTTTTTGCATTCCAAGGATTAGTCTAAGGGTTTGACTATAGACTATGAATACTTATGTGTGTATGGAGACATAACGATTGAGACAATCAAACAAATATTGACGTCTCTTGAAAAAAAGAATCAGGGGACATTATCAGCCTGCCTTGAGTATGGCTTACACTCCTCTTCCACTTGCAATCTGTTGTAATAATATTTGCTAACGATTATTGTCTACCATGAACTGGGCATAGGAAATCATTCAAATCTGGTATTTCAGAATTAAAAAGAAAAGATTTAGAATATGCTTGCTGGGTACAAATTAATAAGTATAAATTGTGACCAAGAAAATGAAATGAGGTATCGGTAGATTAAAAAAATAATGATACAATTATCTTTGGAAGCCTAAGACTTCTGGAAATGTCTGACTTGGCCAATGGACTGATGAAT
Organism: Aselliscus stoliczkanus; assembly: GCA_033961575.1. NCBI lineage: Eukaryota > Metazoa > Chordata > Mammalia > Chiroptera > Hipposideridae > Aselliscus > Aselliscus stoliczkanus. The sequence goes on from CM066731.1 coordinate 139,554,580, forward strand.
CAAATAACAGGAGCAGATTCCAACTGGAGGGAACTGAAGCCTCATTTGTGGTGTCACACCTGCTTAGGGACACAGCCTTCTTATGGTCTGAATTCAAAAAATCTCTAAATAGGGCAGTCCAGTTCCCTGCAGACCATTCCTCACAGTGTCTGGTACATACTCAGCGGGGGTTCATACAAAAAATGTTGGCATCACAAAATGTTACCAGGCCAACATGAGGATTGGGCTTCCAGCCCAGGAACACTAAGTACCAGGAGGCAGGGATGGGGAACAGCTGGCAGCTGTTTTGTCCATACGTATCAACCTCGTCCTCCTTTGCTCTTGAAGGATGAAAACTGTCTTCTTTCATCTGGGACAGGAGTTGCCATCACAGCTCATGTAGCACTGTCAGGGGGCTACATCTGGAAGAATACAAATATCAACCAGGGTTTCAATCCAGAGATAGCTCAAAGCTGTCAGGTAAAAAATTAAAGGGTGCACACAAGTGTTCAAGGGATTTAACTTAGCATGTTTCTGGATTATATCCATTTTTGTTATCAAGATGCGGTGAAGCTTAAAAAATTCCCATTCCACCATAAGACCTGATCATAAACATTGAATATTGAAAACGTCACTCTGTTGCAAATGTTTCATTCTTTTACTTCTCCAGTCTTAATATGGTAGTTTATCTGAAAATTGGCTCATTTTTAAATAGATTTATTTGAACATTATTATACATACATATGCTAATACTACTCATAAACATGTATGATTATTTGTTTTGGACAAATTAGGACATGTAAAAGGCAGGCACGTTTATTTCCATCTGAAAAGTGGGCTACTCCCAATTACATTAGAGTTTGATACATTAAAATAAACAATACATGCTGTAAGCCTCTAGACCAGTCCTTGAAAATAATAATTGCTAAGTAAAGGTTATATCTTAAAGCTGCCAATCTTTTCAGTATTCTGACGGCTTTGATCCATATCACAATAATTTTTCATATTCTTTGCTTCTATTTTTTCCAAATAAATTTGGATACATGGTCTTATTCCACAAATACAAAACCAGATTCCCTTGGTAAAAGTTTAGTGACTCTGCATTTTAAAATATGTTCATAGCCTTTCACACATTTCTGAGCTGAAGATGTAACATTAATATTTGGGCATCTCTCTTAACTTAGTTATCCATGTTTTCTTCTCTTTATTTCCATTATTACTATAGAAAGTTGATGTTTTCTATTTCAAATAAAGAAACCACAAACTCCTTAGTCATTCAGGTATAAAATCTTGGAGTCATAATCATCATTTACTGTTCATTCCCATCACTCCAAATTAATGACTAGTAAGTCCAGTAGATCATCTCTGTAGTGTCTGTTGACACTCTATAGATTATGAGGTATGTGTACCAGTCAGAATAGTCTTAAATGCAAATGATAGAAAAGCAGCCACACCTGACTGAAAAATAAAGATGATTTATTGGCATATGTGTATCATCAACCTCCAGGGATAGGGAAGATATCAGGGTAGTTTGGTCAAAGTTCATGCTCCATCTCTCTATGATTTTGTTGTTTGTTCCATCCCCTGTTGAAAATGTTTTCTTCGTTTTTGTTTTTTGTTTGCCTTGGATATTTGTTTGTTTCCTTTGATTCGAGGTGGCTATTCACATTGCAGGAAAAATGGCTATAGCAATTCCAGTGTCACATACACCAACAGTAATACCTAGAAGGTGAAAGGATTCAAGTTTTCACAGCGGTCACATCCATCTATCACTCTGCCTTCTCATTTGTCTAGCTTAATTCATGCCTCCATTGTTTAACAAGTCACTGCGAGTATGTCATGCACTGATTGGGATGATATATATATATATATATATATATATATATATATATATATATATATATATATATATATATATATATATATATATATCCTGCTTAACTTTGAATGTATCATATATTTGACATATCCTAGACAAAGTTTCAATTCTTCATCTGAGTATGGAAGCATTTCATCTATCTCTAGAAATACTATACAAATGCTTACAGGGGTGCTGAAACTCACTAGCCAAAGACCACCAGGAACACATATGTAGTTAAACAGAGTTATGTATATTTCTTGGCACAGCAATGGAGATGCTCACCATGAAGAGCTGTGAGATGTCTTGGCAAAAGACTATTGGGAGCAGGTTATAGCAGATGGAATTGTGTTTAGTGAACTTGGTAAGGATTCAAGGAAGTAGGGGGTTCCTCTGGATTGAGTATTGTCATAATAAAGCAGGGGCATTTCGGTGATTACCATCTTAATATTTTGTATCTAGTTCTGAGGGTTGTGAAGGTACTTTTATCTTTCTTAGGTGGAATGGTTTCTGGGGAGTCAACCAAAAAGTTTACTAAAGCCTATATAGTTTGTAAGGATATGAACTATTTATCTAAATCACCTCCACAACATAAAAATTGCTACATACATACATAGCAGGTGCTCAATTCATATTTACTGACTCATGTTGAAAATCATTCATTAGATCAATCAAGTGACCTCTTGGAATTTTAAGTGATTTACTCGACATTTAACCTGATGATGAAAATATCTATAATTTATAAAATGTTAATTTGATATGAAGTATTTTAGGGACTTTACATGTATTATAATAGTCTCAAAACAAAACTATATGTGTTATAGGTTTTTGTATATATAATATTCTCATTTTGTGAATGAGAAAAGAAGGCTGAATGAAATCTAATGCTTTAGTCAAAGTCATGAAAGTAGCGTATGGCCATATGTGTAGTTTTCCACTAGGTACCATTGTTTCTTTGGAGAAAAATGGACTTAAATATTCTGGATTTGTAGAAATATGGTTTTGCAAAAGTTTTGGCAGCAGCAGGACACAAAGCATAAGATTTTTTCAACCAACAACATTGATTTCAGTGTGATGTTGGAAACTATATGCAATTCTGAGTTTTTGATATGATGGGAACTATTAATCTACTAATCAACACACATCTTCTCTGCCATTGTCAAATCATAACAGAGATCAAATCTATTTCATTATAAATGGAAATCAAACATGTAGAACAAATGGGACATTTTCTTTGGTTACCCTATATCATAAGCTATTGCATTTTTCATCACTATAGTCTCAATATTAATCTATGAAGGTGTTTTATATTTAGTTTACCATACTTATTCCTTTGATTAAATCCATGTTTTTGCAATGCAAATGCCATGCACATGGTTGACCCTGCTCTAACATAATTTTTTTCCATTAATTTTAATTTTGCATTTGTGAATAAGTCCTCAAAACACAACTGCTAAAACTAAATCTGAACTTTGCTGAACAAATGCACAAAAATCTTGGGAAGTGGAGGCGTTCCAAAATGTAGTGATTTAAAAATAGGAAAGCCTAGTTCTCAATCACATCATAAAATTGTTGAGATATTTTTGGCTTTGCCAGAGATTGAGAATTATAGGAAAGAAAAGACTGTGGTTACTGAGAGAATAGTTATTACCAATGACTTTTATTTTTCTTGACGCATGGTATTTTTCATTGGAGTGTACTATAAACATACTCATTCTCTTGTTCCTTATTATCAAGAAATGGACTATGGTCAATATAGGAAAACATAGTTTAAAAAAGTTTTATGGTGCCTTCTAAATCATGGACTATTTAGCTTGTAATAGATAAATATTACCTCTCTTCTAACTTTTAAGAAACTCCTTCTCATAGTTCAAACGTCTTTTCCAAATATGTAATTTCAGTTACTACTGCTTTAATCTTCAGTGGCTTTGCATGTTATTTTAAAGAATAATAAATGTAAATGTAGCATTTAAACTATCAGTAATTCATTCTGTAAGAGCAGTTCAAAGGGATCACCACATTGAAGCTATTGATTGAGATGTGAAATTGCAGAGGCAGTGCACAAACTTTAACTTTTTCTACTTTAAGAGGGTTTTGTATGAGCATCATCATTGAGAAGTATAAATAGATAGGGCTTGATTAGCTATTTACACTGTAATTTTTACAATGCACCTGCAAGAAAGAAATGATTTTGAAATTTGTTTTTTTTATTCCATCAGGGTAGCAATTAAGGATTTCATGCACTATGCAATATTCAGTCAAAGTAAGTAAGCAAAAATGCAGGTATTTGAACAATAGTTGATAGTCCGATCTACTTGTCTATTAAGAGAGAATTTTATTTATAAGACAGCTACTAAAAGAATTGAGTTTCTTTCCATACATGTGGCAAAAGAGGTAATAATATATTGTTTTAATTATAAAATAAAAATGTTTCCTTCATGACATTAACAGCTGTTCATACAAAAAATATATAAAACAATGGGGAGTAAGTCTGTTTCATCCATTTCTGACAAGAAAAAAGATGTTTATAGAAACATCTTAATCATTTAAATTGTTGATGTAGTTTGATGGCAAACTGTCTCTCTAAAACATATGTTTTTCATTGTCTGGATCATATTTTTCCATCTCAGCAGGGAATTAACTGGAGATGATATTACCATAATAATAGAAAGATTTACTGATATTCATTTTTCAATAAACAGATGTTGAGTTCTATAGAGGTCAAAGTAGAAAGTACCTGAAAGGTAAATTGCAAGTTATCTCTGCTAAGATATATATATCTCAAATTCTCTCTCTCTCTCTGTCTCTCTCTGTCTCTCTCTCTCTCTCTCTCTCTCTCTCTCTCTCTCTCTCTCTTTCTGCCAAGTTCCATTGTGGCTATAATTGTCATGTTTGTTTAATCTTCAATTCATTTCATTGCTTGAAAAATTACGATAAATATACACTGTTGTATTTAGAAGTTTGCTCCCAAGAATTTAGACATAGCCCTTTTAAAACTACTGTAAAATTAGAAAATTCCTTTGCTTGAACTTCGTTTCCAAAGCTGAATGCAAAGCTTATTGTGAAAATGGCAGGCATACTTAGCATTGCCTGAAACAAAGTTTAGATCCTTTCATCATCAAAAGCATTTATAGTCTTCATATGTGTAACTGTTGGCAAGATACTGTACAAAATGATTCAACAGAAAAACTGCTCTCAGCTAGACATAGGCTCTCTGTGAATGAGTGTCACCTCTGAGCTATGCTGATCATCAAATAGAAACCAATTATGAAGGCCTGGAGAGTAACCATTGAAAGTGTTCTGGAGAAGTCATACACTTGCTATAGAACTGCCAGGCTGAAGAATGTGTAGCAAAGATCACCGTGGCAGGGGAAGGAGTGTTTATCTCAAGTTATACAAAGCAGTGTTTGATTAGTATAAAGCATGAATAGATTTGAATCCCCAGCCTGAGACTGTCTGAAAGGATAAATCTTTTTGCATCAAGAACTGTTGATATACTCTTAAAAATATCAATATGAGGACCTGGATGAAGAAGAGATATATTTAGAGTATTCCAAAAAGATACGACAGAGATGCAGACAGTCCGAGAGAAATAAATGTGTTTGGCAAGTATAAGGAACAATGAAAAGACTGAGCTGAGAAAATACATGGAGACTAAAAGGAAATATGCATAATATGTGAAGTTGCATGAGATGATGATTATGGAAAGCTAGACACAGGAGTTAGGACTTTAATTTACAGATCTTGGGAGAGATTTGCAGATATCTTAAATTTAATTTGCTTAAAAGTGAACGTTTCAGTCTTGCTCCATTTAGTAGGAGGAAACCTAGCTTAAGTCAAACCCTTGGGAGTCCTTCTTGAAATCCACCTCGACCTGACACCCACAGAACATTTATCCTAATCCTTTTAATGAAATTTCTAAAATAAATCTTTCCATTTCTCTTTGTTTCCTATTGCCAAGACTCCAGTCCAAACCAGAATTATTTATTGGGTGCTCACTACCATAGCCTCCCAATCAATCTCCTCATTTAGTCTCTTGCCAATTCTTCTATGCAGAACAGGAAAAAATTTTTTTAATATATAAATTTGAATATGTCAATCCTCACAATAAAACTCTGTAATGGCCTCCATCCTCTAAGAATAAAATCCTAACTCCTTACGCTGTCCTATAATGTCCTACATGACTTTGCCCTGCTAATCTCTCCAATATTACTTTTCTCACTTTCTCTCACTCACAATGACTAAGATACTCTGGTCTTCTTTCTGTTAATGGGGAAACCCAACTTTGTTTCTGTCTCAAGACATTTAAGGGCCGGCTGAGTGGTGTGGTGGTTAAGCACTGGCTTGGGACGCCAGCAACCTTGGTTCGGGTCCCACATATGAGGGCCAGTGACCATGCCCTCAAAAAATAAATAAATAAACAAATAAACAAATAAATAAATAATTTTTAAAAAGTAGAGTAAGACGTTTAAATGTGCAGTTTTCTCTGCTTGGAATCATCTTTATCTTCTTTGCCTGATTCATTTCTTCTGATTCTTGCATCTCATCTTAAAATTCAGTTCTTCAGAAAAGTAGTCACTGTTAACACAACAAAAATTGTTTGTTTACACCTTATTATTATACTCCATATCCCTTTTTTTTATTTGAATTCAAGTATAAGGCACACATATTTTTTTGTGTGCTCCTCTGATTAGTGTCATTCTCTTTCCAATATATTTTAATCCTAGTGCCGGTAAGGACATACTTATTTTGTTCACTGATTTATACCGACGTTTAAGCACAGTAATTTAGAGATCAGATTTTCAAGACATAGTTAGTCAATAAAATATGACTGACCTTTGAGATCCCTTCATTTCTCAAGTGAGGAAAATAACATGAATGGTGATTAACTTGATAAAAGCCTCCATTGAGCCAGTGCTGGAAACAGAATTCCTCGGTACCCTCCAGGTAGTACCTTGGTTCACTTTATTATACTTACTTGCTGTATTAAGTGATAGAAAATCATTGTGGGTTCTTGCCAAGGTGGTGATAGTGAAGATGAGGTTAGGGGTACAGATGGTGGTGGGGAAGGGTGTATATGGCATGAAGGTGTCACATATTGAGTGAAGAAATTTCTTTGATAAAACCTGTGACATAGTTAATTTGGCCTCTGCTTAAACATTTCCAGTGTAAATCTTTCACTTATTTTGTGAAGCAGCTCACCCTTTGCCAGAGATTTTACTTTTATAGAGAACTTTTTTAATACTGAGCTGAAATCCACATAACTCTATTTGATCCTAGCTCTGTCCCCTATATTATAACATAAAATAAAAGAGCTCTTGATCACATGGGACATATTTAGTGAAATGCATTCAGCACATATTAAAAACACAATTTTAAGTTTGATGACTTGATATATGTTAGATCTAATCAGATGGAAATTTATGTCTATATAGATAGACATATATTTGAATAAATATCTATGTATCTGTGTATCATCTAAGAAGGTGAAGAATTCCATTTACACAGTTTTATAAGAAACTTTTTTTCATTAGAAGTAATTGAAATGGATCTATGTAAGCAGCAAAGATATTTCAATAAAATTTATAAGAAAAGAAAAGAAATGAAATTGGAAATTCATTATCACAAATCATCAGTCCTTTATATTTGTATCATTTATAAAGTTAAGCTTTATATGAATAAATCACATAATTTATCAAAAACCATGATGAAAGGCATAAATATATTAAAAAATTTCTGCACTATTTTTGTATGTAAATCCTGAAGTTGGGTAAAATATGTATATATTCAACTTCAGAAAGCCTGATGGCTACATTTGAATAAGAATGAAAATCAATTGTTGATAAGGCTTTTGGTATATTATGAAGGAAGTAGATGGGGAAAGATACCTGAAACTTCTTAAAGCTGAAATTTAAAGTACAGTTGGCCTGGGTTTGAATTGTGTGGGTCCACTTATATGCAGGTTTTTTTTTTTCAATACTGTATATGTGTTTTCTCTTACTTATGATTTTCTTAATAACATTTTCTTGTCTCTAACTTACTTTATTGTAAGAATACAGTATAGAGTACATGTAGCATGCAAAATATGTGTGGTAAGGCTAACAGTCAGTATAGGCTAACAGTAGTTAAGTTTTTGGGGAGTCAAAAGATATACTTGATTTTTGACTGCGTGGGGGGTTGGCATCTCTAATCCTTGCATTACTCAAGGGTCAATTGTACCTACTAAGAAAACTCTCAATTTAATAATGCAGTTTGGCTTTGAAAATTAATTCTATAAAACTTATTTGGAAATTGAAAACTGCTTGGTAGCCATTATTTATCATGACATTTCGATGTCACAGGAAATAATTATATTGCAAATGTTCACGTCATCAATTATGTGTTATATGTAGCAAAATCTTCCTTGTGAAAAATGAAAAGAAAAAAAGGAAAATACAATGCATTTTCAGCTGCCCCACAGAAGGATTCAAATGAGGGAATAATAAAATGAACACTATATCTATCTGTCTATCTATCTATGTATCTATCTATCTATGTATCTATCTATCTATGTATCTATCTATGTATCTATCTATCTATCTATCTATCTATCATCTATCATTTACCACCTAGGTTCAACTATAATATTATTAACTTTTTGTCATAGTTGATATATACGTATATATACTGTACATTTAATCAGAAGAACGCTTTCCCTAAAGTCACGCACAAAAAAATATAACATTAATTGAATTGTGATAGTTTTCATTAATTGCTGATGCTATCTCCATTTTGTTGCTTTTAAAGTACATCTGCATTCTTTAATATAAGAATGGAGAAGATAAAATGGAGTAAGCATTGCTAAGAGTGTCACTTAATATGGAGCCAGGAGGCCATTAAGGAAATGGGACCTATGCATGTCTCATCCTGTCTCTTAAAACTATTAAGTTGCTGACTTGTTGCTGAACTCAGCTCAAGGCCAAACAACAAACATCTATGCATATAAATATTTTCATTGTTTTGATGAAACCATTTCAAAATAAGCTGTAGATACGAAGTTTCACTTCAAAATATACCAATATGCCATTCCCCAAATTAAGTGCATTCTCGTACATAACAACAGTACCATTATCACAGCTAACAAAAAGTAGCAATAATTCTCTAAAATTAGCTTATATCAAGTAAGCTTATATACAAATTCCCACAGTTGTCCAAAAGAGGTCCTATGAAACACAGTAACTCAGTAGTCTCAAAAAAGGTTTAAATAAAATTGCATTTGGTGATTATATCTTGATAGTGAATGTTCTGCATTTTTTCTTCCATGCCTTTTCCCCTTACCTTGCTCTATGACTCTCTTCCAACTGGCAGTTCCAGAGTTACATTATTTTGTGATAAACTGGTGATTCAATGAGTGAAATATTTCTCTGAGTTCTGTGAGTCACTCTAGCAAATTAATCGAACCTGTAGACAAGGTTGCAGGAACCTCTGATTTATAGCCAGTCTGTCAGAAGCACAGTCAACAGTTGGGGCTTGTGACTGGTATCTGAATTGGGGTGGAGAGAAGGGCAGTTTTATGGGACTGAGCCCTTAACATTTGGAATCTGATGCTATCTCCTGGAAGACAATTTCAGAAATGAGTTGAAGTCTCAGATAGCTGTCTGAGAATTGCATGGTATTGTGTGGCATCCCACCCAACACACATATTGCATCTCTAGCAAACTACTACTTATTTCTTGCTTTTAAGTGTTTTATGAGGGGGATAAACAACAACAAAATTCTTGATATGTAACTTAAGGCTACTAGATTACATTATATATATTGAGATTTAACACTATTATTTGAGAATTACTATTTTTCCATTATTTAGTCTCCCATCCCTTAACATCTCTATTATTTTTAATTTTTAAATTTCTTTATAAAGATTTATAATTTTCTTATTATGATTTTGCATATATTCCACGTCTACATCCATTTTAAAGAGTAATAATAACATTCCATGTAATATATATCTACCACTTAGTTTTTTTAACATTATCCATAACTTTAAAGTCCTCTTTCCCCGCATGTGTCCAATCCCTCTGATTAGACCCTCCATCTTCCCCAATGTCAGTTTTGTATTGTTCAATTCATTGCTTTATAAAAATTACACACACACACACACACACACACACACACAAACACATACACACACATAATTGTTTAATTTTCCTTATTCTAAAAATGTAGTGTATTTTATAGTTGTAAAGGTGTTGGGTATAGTGTTTTGCATATATCTCATAAATAAAGCTTGCTAATTGTATTTTTTAAAAATCGTCAATATCTTCACTAACTTTTGTGTCTGCTAGATCTCCCAATTACTGAGAGGGTTAAATTAGTACAGACTTATACTTTGTTGATGATATAATTTTATTTACTTGCTTCAGTTAGATTTCTATAAATATTATAAAACTACAGTATTAGATGATTACCATTTTAAATGTTACATCATCTTTTAAAATATATTTTGTCACCTCTGGTTAGGCCTTTTGTTTTTTATTATTTTTTTCTGATATTGATATACAGCTCCACTTATATTTTGATTAGAGTATCCTTGAGATATCTGCACCTAACAATTTACTTTTCATTACTCTGTGTCCTTATTATATTCATAGATATACTTTTTCTGAGTAACATACCCAAGTTCTCATAATCCAGTCTGAGTATTTATTTTTAAATTAGAGGGTTAGTTGATTTATATTGATTATAAATACTCTTATATGTGAATTCATTTCTATTTTTTATTTTTATATGATATTTTTCTTCTTTATTTTCCTTTAAAATAAATAATCGTGCTATTTTTCACATTCCAAATTTTCCCCTGCACTGTACTGGAATTTACACAATCTATTTCTATCCTGCTCACTCCAAATTTTTTTCTACATTAATCTGTATATTTAATTTTTACCTTAATAATACAAGTAAGTACCTTAAAAAAGTTTCACTACCATCTCACCTCTCCTCCTTTATATGTAGTTTTATTTGTACTAATATTTTAATCACACAAAATAGACATTATTTTGTTGTTTTATACAGTTAAATTTTATACAACACACATACAAGTCTATTTTTTTCTCATCATTTACTCTTCCGATGTAGACCACTTTTCTGTGATTATTTTGCATATATATATATGGGGAGTCTGTTGATAGTGAGTTTTCTGAATTTTCTGTTTTTTTCTGAAAATATTTTCATTTTTTTCCATTTTTGAAGATAATTTTTTGTACTTATATTTTTAGTTTGTTTTTTTCCTTCAGCTGTTAGAAAATATTTTTATTATTTTTCCGTTTTCAATCCTTATTATTGAGAAATCAGTTGTAAGATATGTTCCTTTAAAGGTAGTTTTTATTTTCTCTCTGGCTCTATTCAAAAACACATCCTAGATCATTAGTTTTTCAGGTTTAATATAATACATTTAATTATGAATAGTTTTGTTGAGCTTTCTAAATCTGAAGATTTGAGTCTTTTCTCAATTTGGAAAAATTTAAGTGATTTTTTTCCTTAATATTCCTGTACCAGAATTTTCTCTTTTCTTGCCTTCTAGAAATTAAATTAGAATTCTACTATCTTTGTCTCTTAAATTTACTTTTAAATTTTCTATTTTTTTGTCCATATTTATTGCATTCTGGATACATTTATGAAAGCTATTATTATTAATTTTCTCTTTAGCTGTGTTTAATTGCCTTATATTTCATTTTTTTCATATAGGTTTTATTTTTAGTAAATATTTTTGGTTTTTGTCTCAAATTTGGTCAACTTATAATATGTTTTTCTTCATTGCTTTCTCAATTTCCTATTTTATTTTTTCAAATATATTAAACATGCTTCAATTATAAACTGTACCTTATATATTTAATCACTTTCTCCATGAGTTTAATTCCTTAATTTTTACTGTTGCTAATTTTCATTCACATGATCTGTAACTTTTTTTATTTGTAATCTCATGTGCCTCAAAAATTGATCTAAGGAGTGTTTTAAGATTTCATTTTCAAGAATGTCTTCAGGAGAGGTTTAATCTTTTCTTCTAGCAGAGGCTTGGGAAAATAATTAACTCACCACCATTGAAGATCTCAGGATGGATTTGTGTTTTTTAGGTGATGTAAATATTAAGGATTCCAGTTCCAAACTTTTATAAGTGAGCAGTTGTGGAAAGTAAATCTTAGTAAAGACTTATTTATTGTTCTCATCCATTCTATACAGAGCCAAGACTAAAGCAGACACATATCCTCTGCATGATGGGTTTATTATTTTTGTTTCATTGTTGTTAATGATATCCATCCACTAAAGTTCATCCACAAAAGCTTGCCTTTATCCATAGATCTTCAATCTGACCTATCCTGCTCACTTTTGACTTCTGGCCAATATATTCATGTGGCTCATTTCAATCTGGAATCCAGGCCAGCAGAAGACAATAACAAACTGCATTTTCCTAATTTCTGGCCTCCTGTTTTCTGTTACTTGTTTGAAGTAATTCTTTTCCACTCCCTCGCCATGTTCCATTTGTCCATTGTTAACTGTCTTTTAATAAGTTTAAATACAACCTTCTTTCTAACTCTTTAGTTGATCTCTTTAGTTACATAGAAGGTTTTTTTGTGTTTTGATTTCCAATACATTATATTAATATGTTTTAATTTGAATCTATGAATATCTACCTTGAATTCAAACATATGTGTACAATATTCCCTTTTAGACAATAGGTTACTTACTGGTAGATAGACAATTTGTTTTCTCTTCCATTTTATTTGTCAACACTCTCAGCACTATGCCTTACTCATTGACTCAACAAACTGGTGTCTTGAGGATGTTAGCATTAAAACGGAATTATGGAAAATGTATTCAAATACAATTAAATTTTATTCCAACTTTATTATAAAGTTTTGGAAAATATCTTAATGCTTAATACTTAGTATAAGTCACCTTCTGTAGATAATTTTATAATTAGATATAAAATAACTTGAAACAAATTCAGTTACCAACTAAGAGTAGTCAGCAGAGAAACAAAGGCTAAATGAACTAAGCATGACTAGTTAAAAAAGCAATAAAGAATTTGTGACACAGTGTTTAAAACTACGTTACAAAGCTTTCAGTGGCTAGACCAGTTTTAAACTCTCCTGTTGTAAGAGCTACTTAATGCAGCTACTATATGGGTTTAGAATCACAAGACAAAAAACTTCTTCAAAACACAATTTTCTGTGCAGCATATTTTGTGTTACAATTAGACGTTTCCATACAATAGTCTTCAACCATATTTTAAAAGCAACATTTAAAATTTGGTTGTACAATGATTCTGTTTTTTTTGGAAAACAATAAAATGTCATATAAAATGTTTTTTAGGTTAGAGGTGTGAGACTGAAACAGGCAATATTTTAGTCTTCAACTAAAGCTTCATCTTATTTTTTGAATTATTTCCTAGAAGATTTCAAGGATTTCTGAAGAGACATAGAGGTGCAAAAGAATTTACTATTTTACATAGGTCATTTAGACAACATAATAACACGTGTCTCTAGCTATAGACTTCCTAGCAGTTCAAATTTACTGGGAGAAATAATTGCTTCTTGAGCTTTCCAATTGGAACTATAAAATGTTGTCTTTAATCTATATAAATTGTATTTTTACACTCCTTTGTCCATATATCTAATTGATTTAATCACTTAAAGGATGTTTTATGTATGAATAAGTCAGACAGCTAACTGCTAGTGTAAATGAGCTATATAAACTATAGATACACTTTAAATAATGTGTGGTGACTTCAATATAAATCACATAACATATTGCCAGTGGGAATACTGTCCAGTTGTTTCTCTTCTTTAATCGTTTTTCACTGAGGTATAATTGACATATAACATTATATTAGTTTCAAACATATAACATGATTGATTCAATCGTGTATATAGTAGTTTTCTTAATAAATATTTTCAGTTCCACCTGAAGACAAATTGTTATAGAAACTGACCCTTTGATTTTTTCCATGTTCACATTTTATGTTTTTGAAGTCAGTTAAAATTCCATTGCTAGTATATAATAATGAAGATTTATAAAACTACATAATGTATAGTCACATCTTTTATATGCTTGTGTTCATTTTTTTTAAAGGGCAAGCATTTCTTCTTCAAGGTGAGGATAAGGAGATTTTAGTAGCATTCCAATAATTGACTGTGATACTTAGATAAGTGCTTGAAATTTATCATTCCAAACCTCATATTTTAGAAATTAAAAAACAGGTAATGTTTAAAATGAATAATTGGTAAACATATAACTCAAAGTTGTAGACTATGAACTTCTTAAATATGATCACTGTTTTAATTTCTCTTTCTGTCCTCATATTACTATGTATGGGACATAATATATATTGACTTCAGTTAATATTGAGGGTATAAATGAGAGTATAATTTGAACTGAATCATACATAACATATCTGAGATCTGAAAAGTTTGCTTCTATCTTTTGTTAGAAGCTTCTGTTTAGAAACAGGAACAAAAACGGACATTAAAAAAAAACAACACAAAAAACTTGGGGTAACTTTGGCTTTAAATACCTTAGCAAATGAAATAAACTTCTTGCACTTAGAGAATTTCTCCTATCTTCCAGCTGCAATGAAAGTTATAAAGTTAAAGTTAAAGCTTTATAAGCACTCTTGTAGGATAACTCTATTGAGGAGACCCTGCCAAGGTACTCAGCCTGGACTCATCCCTTTACATATACAGTGCTAACCCTCCTCCATAGGCTGGATTCCATCTAACACTGAGCTGTTTTGGATACAGCCATTTTGTTTTTGCTCAGTTCAGTTTTTTTTGAAGGTTGGATATCAAAAACATTATCTTTGTTTTTCTCTCACTTCTCTTAAACGCATTTTCCTTTTTTTTCCCCCATAGTAAGATAATAGAAATATTTAAAAATCTGTCTTGTTTCATTATTTATTTAAACATGAAATGTATTTTGGCTCTATCTGCCATTCATGTTTTCTATAATTTCACTTAAAGAAAATGAGAATGAGTATTATACTTCAAAATATCATACTGATAATTCTGTAATAATTATTAAGCACACTTAAAATTAGGTATATTTCAAAACAAATTGCTGTCACTTATCTGAATCCAATGTTTTCACAATTTTTATGAACATGAAGAAATAATATAAACTATGTTTCCCAATTACATATGTCTTTGAATAAAATTTTCCTTTGTAATAGATATATATGATATCAGGGGTGGGAGAGAGTGGATTGGGGGAGGAGGAGTCACTTTGTGAGGGGTGAAAAGCACAACTATTGCATTGTTTTGTACACCTGAAACTAATAATAAAACATTTAAAATAAAATAAAATAAATAAATAATCCAGAAAGTAGCTCAAAGAGAGTTACAGATGGGAAATGTAAGAGTTAAAAACATAGCAGATAAAATGAGAGTGTTCAACATACATCTAATAAGATTTCCAGGAAGAGAGGAGAGAGAATAAGAGAGGAGTAGTACCTGCAAATGATAATGGTGGGGAATTTCCCAGATCCGATGAAAGACTCCTATCCACAGCTTCAAAAAGCCCAACAGATATCAAACAGAATGAATAAAAAAGAAATCCACAGATGGATGCCCATAGAGAAACTTCAGAACTTATAGTCAAAGAGACTATCTTAAATATAGTCAGAGGAGTGGGAAAGAGATTTTCTCTAAAGAGCCAGTGACGGTCAACTTTCTTCTGAACAGCAACAGTGGAAATGTGCTAAAAGAAAACTATAAACACCTAATTTTGAAGCCAGAGAAATACCATTAAAGAATGAATTTGAAATAAAGATATTTACAGAGTAACAAAAATTATGAAAATTTGTCACCAGCAGTCCCTGAGCAAAGAAAATTCTGAAGTAAGGACTTCAGAGGATGGAAAATAAAGATGGAAGGGATGAAATGCAAGAAGGAATAAGGAGCAGGGGAAGCCGTCTATATCTGGGTAAATGTCAACAACCGTTGTCTCTGAAAACCAATAATGATAATGTCTAATTGGCTTAAATGATACACATTAAAATTTTTTAAATGATAAAAAAAAAATTCTTTTGGAGGAAGGCACCAAGGTCCTATTTGCAGTCAACATATTTAAAACACAAATTAAAACAGCTTATGTTTCCCAATAAAATTGTTAGAGGAAGTCTCCAGCCTCTGAAAGTCTTCTAAACTAACTATTTGAAAGAAGTACATACTGCCTAAAATTGCAAATTGATTAAAGCATTTCTATCCATCCCTACAGTGAGAAAACATTTTAGTATTATAATTTCGGTTATATTACCCAAAAATTTTCATTTAAATTTTGTGATCTTACTGAAGCTTTCCTAGCAAAACTGATAAAAAAAATTGTATTGATTAAAGGCCAAATCCTCTGAATGTTTGACAAAAAATATCATTTCTATTTCCTCCTCTGAAACATCCTGATTGAGAGTTCAAAATAGGCATGTAAAATAATTTGACCATAGTTATTTTATGCTATATATAGTCTTATGCAATCATTAGACTCTGTCTTTGGGAGATGTGGAGAAGAGCAATTGAATCCCTCAGTCAATTTTGCCTTAGAGAACAGTGATTTGAACCCTGAGTGAATGGAGGCATCTCTTCTCTCCTTTGAGTTTAGGAAACTGAACTTAAACTCAAAATCTTGACTCATGGATTATGTAAATTCATTTATACCCAACTTTAATAGGATGCACATAGTACATTTGTGGAAACAAATTCTTAATAGATAGTTTAGAAATCAACTCTTAAGAACTTGGCGAATCAAGATTTTGAACAAAAAACTAGTTCCAGAAGTTACATTTGGGCTTCTTTTAAGAAACCTGACCTAACCTTCAACAACTTCCTTTCCTTACTCTCTAGTCTTATCAGCATCACTCAATTGCTTGCTTGTGCCTTAATTCTGTACTAGGACTTAAATACATGGCTTGTATTTATTTGCATGTCTTTTTCCAACATTAACTGTGAATTCCTTGATATCTCTAATATATCTTCTTTTTTTAGTGTGCTGGAATTCAGCAACATCCTTCAAATTAACAAATTTACAAAAAGAGTCTATTGCTTATATGAAGAAAAACCCTCTTAGATTTCCAATTAATCAGTACAAAAGGGCCAAGAAAAATGTTATATAGCATTTGTTAAACTATATTTATGGAAAGCTGTTACCTTGCATAATTCAGACAGGTGGTCTTAGCATACCTTATGGAGTAGGAGACACTACGAATGTCTTGATGAATTATAAATCTGTCCACTCATTTCTTCCTTGTCAGCACATGTCAGCTTTCTACTTTCTTCTTTCAAGCTGCTACTGTTACTTGTGTTTCCTGTCAAGTAAATAAAGATTGAAGCATTAATTTATTAGAGCAAATATGAGATGCTATCAATATTCAAGAACACTGTGCCTATATGTAACACCTCTCTCTCTCTCTCTCTCTCTCTCTCTCTCTCTCTCTCTCTCTCTCTCTCTCTCTCTCTCACACACACACACACACACACACATTTGAGGTAGAAGAAAAGAGAAAATAATAAAGATCAAAGGTATTAGGGCTGGAAGGCAGAAGATAGAAGGTGTATATTTTAGATATCACAAGGAAAATTAATATGGTAGGGATTTTTCTTCTTTTTAATTTTCATCCAAGGCCAGAAATAAAATATACTGCTAATTCCCCAGTATCTCTGTCCTTTAAATCAGTCTTCTTCACATACTATAGATTCACTTCCCCAAGCCCTGATAGGGCAATTATACTGCACTTATCTTGTATCTTCTTTGTACTGACCATGTGTATCCTCTCTGTCTTTTCCTAAAAACCATATTCACATCCATCCCTAGACTTTTACAAATGGTGCTCTTACTTAGTCTCTGTTTTTCACTCTCAACCTTCCCCATTGAATTTGACTTAGTTCATCCTTATGGCTTGTCATGTTCCAGCTTGTTTAGAGCGAAGCTCAATCCACACTTTCTGTAAAGAGCCCTATAACAAATCTTTTAGACCTTACGGAGCCATACAGGCTCTGTCACAACTATTCAACTCTGCAGTTGTAAGGTGAAATCATCCATCAACAATATGGAAATCAATTGGCATACCAGAGTTCCAATAAAATCCTGGCTACAAATCAGTCAAGAGTTTTATACTGTACTAATTTACTCAGTCAAAAATACAGACTGTACCATGTGCTGGTAGTTTGTAGGCACTTGGAATACACACATGAATAAACTAAACTGATCCTTCTCCATCTGGACATGATAGTATGAAAAAGAAATAGACATTAAAGGGATAATTATAATGGAGTGTCAAAGTATTATGATGAGGAAAGAACAGTGTCTTTGGTGAGGCTATCACATGGGGGAATAACTTGGTCTGATGAGCTTGGGGTATCAAAAAAGCCTCCTCTGAAGAAGAGATGTAACAGCTGGTATTTAATGGCTAAAAGTGAATAGACCAGTTATTTGATTTTTATTTTATTGTTTTATGGAACGATCTCTTCAAACTGGTGATTTTCTTTATAGATGCGGTACATTTTATAAAATTCCATAAACTTAGACATCTGCTAGTTTACTTTCTTATCATTCTTTTTTTTTCCATATTACTCTCCCTAGGAATGATACATAACACTATGCTCAAAATTCATTGTTCAGAGCTATTTGCATAGTTCTATCCAAGTCCAGGGAGCCAAGAGTGAAATCCTATTATATATCTGGAAGGTGGAGTTTCAAAAATACTGTGAGAAGCATCACTGATTAACACATTATCTGGTTTGTAAATGTTTTGGAATTCTCTTCTTAGCAAGATCACATTTTTGTATGACTTAGAGCATGCCTCACTTGAATATTTCATACATTCTAAAAAAAATTTTTAAGGTCACTATATTTTTGAAGTCTGTAGCCCAAATGAAACATATCTGAGATCTATCACAGTTAGCAAATTAGCTTACAGAGTAAAATTAAGAAAATAAATATTGTAGAGTCACAGGATTTTATAGTCATTGATATCATGACTATATTGTATATCATAAGACATATAATGTTTTGATTTTCCAAAATATCAGTAAATAAAAAATTGTAAAGTAAGCAAAGATGTGAAATGACAATTATTAATCAAAATAGTTGCAATATGTGATCTATTTTTAAAGATACAGCATCACTTAAATGGAGCTTCTAGATCTTTGAGCACCTACATAAACAATAAGATTTGCAGAAGAATTTTTGTATTTTTTATATATTTAAAAAATTTTTTCAGGCTGGCCGAGTGGCACGGAGGTTAAGCACTGGCTTGGGAAGCCAGCGGCCTAGGTTGAGGTCCCACATGTGAGGGCCACTGACACGGCCTTCAAAAAAAGAAAATGTTTTTTCAATTGTAGCTGACATTCAATATTATATTGGTCTCAGGTGAACAACATAGTGATTTGACAGTTATATAACTTACAAAGTGATCACCCTAATAGATCTAATACCCAACTGACACCACAGTTATTGTAATAGCATTGACTATATTCCCTATGCTGCTTTACATTCTTACCACTATTTTGTAACTACCAATTTGTACTTACTCTTTTACCCTTTTCACTCATCCCCCAACCCCCTCCCCCAATCTGGCAACTATCCGTTTGTTCTCTGCATCTATGAGTTTGTTTCTGTTCAGGTCATTGAATTTGTTCTCTAGATTTTACTTATATGTGAAATCATACGGCATTTGTCTTTCTCTCTCTGACTTGCTCCACTCATCAAAATACCTTCTAGGTGAACCTAAGTTGTTGCAGAAGGTAAAATTTCATTCTTTCTTATGACTGAGTGATATTCCATCATATAAGAGAGAGAGAGAGAGGAAGAGAGAGAGAATATGTGTGTGTGTGTGCACATGTGTGTGTGTATATACATACATATATACACATATCCTCTTTCTTTATCTATTCATCCTATTCATTCTTTGCTGGACACCCTGATTGCTTCCATATCTTGGCTATTGTAAGTAATGCTTCAGTGAAGATGTGGATGTACATGTCCTTTCATATGTTTTGGGTTTCTTAGGATAAATACCAAGAAGAGGGATTAATGGGTCCTTCATTGTCTCTTATTATAGTCTTTGTTTTAAAGTCTATTTGTCTGGCATAACTATTACCTCCAGCTTTTACATTTTTTTTCTCATTTTAATTTTCATGAAATGTCTTTTTCCATCTCTTTCCTTTAAGTCTCTATGTATCTTTTGATCTGATGTGAGTCTCTGGTAGGCAGCATATGTAGGGATCTTCTTTTCTTATCCATTAAGCTACCTTATGTCTTTTGATTGGAGCATTTATTCTATTCACATTGAAAGTATTGATAGATATGTATGTGTAGTTATTGCCAATTTATTATTCATCTTTTTGATCCTTTCGTTCTTCTTTTTCTTAAAAAATCCCTTTAACATTTCTTTCTTTTTTTTTTTTTTTTCACTTTGACCAGCAAAGGTGTTTATTCAGGAAGAGCAGAGTTCCAACTTGGGAAATCATAGGAAAAAGTTCAACACAGGAGATGAATGTTAGTGGGGAGAAAGGAAGCGAGAAACATTGTTTCTGAGGAAGCAAAAATTCAGCGTGATAAGGTTCTCATCGGTGAGGGGCTGGAGCAAAAAAAAATGGAAACAAGCCCAATGTCTTCCATTAATGGATTTAAATGTAAACAAATTGTGGACATTTACAGAACAGAATACTCAGCAATAAAAAGAATGAAATATTTAACATAAATGACATTTGTGAACCTCAAAGTTGTTATGCAGCATGAAGGAAAGAAACCATAATATAAAACACATAAATTACATAAAATGGAAAAAGAAAAACTAAATCACTCTAGTTGCCATTGAAGGCAGTTTTTAGTATGAGTCCATAGGTGATTACGATTTTGATCTTTTTTCATGGGTGCAGATGCACCCTCTGTCAAAAGTAATCAACTTAAACATGCAGTTCCCATAGCATGTCTATGTAAAAATTGTTCAAATAGAAGTCTGGATTCTCCCACTTTTTTCCCCCAACCAGAGACTGAGAAATACATTGACTGTCGCTTTGGGAAGTGCAGCCCTGCATCAGTGG
This sequence comes from Aselliscus stoliczkanus, assembly GCA_033961575.1. Lineage (NCBI taxonomy): Eukaryota > Metazoa > Chordata > Mammalia > Chiroptera > Hipposideridae > Aselliscus > Aselliscus stoliczkanus. The sequence continues at coordinate 139,575,487 of CM066731.1, forward strand.
CAGGAAGAATACTCAGAAATCATCTTACTCGTTTGCCAGTGTTTCCTGCCACTTTGGTCTGCAGGGTCACAAAAGCTACACCCCGTGCTCATCCTCCTTTTTTCACTTTCTAGCCTCTGTAGCAATATACATTTATATGTTCAGGTGATCAGTGCAGAGACCACAGTAACAACCAAAGCTTTGTTTGCTCTGAAAGCCGAGAGTGTGCAGTCATCACACACAACCACAGTCAGTGGAACATCCATGGTGCAACTCTAGAACAGGGACGGCCTCTCACAGCCTGCCACCCAGTGTTTCCGTAAAAATTATGGTTTGAGCCTGGCCCCTGTAGTCTTGTAACCACTGACACCAGACAAGCCAAATCTAGACATGAAGGCACATGATTCCTTTTATAGTAGCTGTGAAAGAGCATCCCCACAATAGTGCTCAGCATGATGTCACAGCCCTTGGGACAGGGGACCGAGTTAAATGTCTCAGAGAAGCACACATTGGAGGCTGTCATGACAGTCTACACTCCTCTGGGCTGATGTCCAGGCTACCCTGTCATCTCTTCTAGGAGGCCTTGGGCAACCGTGCAAGTTAGGCCACAAGTAGAAGCAGGTAGACCTTTGCAAGCTGTTAGCATCACCCTGAGTGTGTGTGTGCCCCATTAATCAGAGAGGAGGGAAGGAGCTCCCCCACCCCAAATATTTAGAAACACTTGATAGACCTTGCTGAAACTAGCTGGTAAAGGTGAGATGGCTTCTGGCAGCGGCGTGGAACTGGGTAGAATATTCACTATGACTCCTCAAAGCTCCTGAGGAACCCAGAACTCATGGAGTTGTATGAATTTCACTTTGCCCCCACCCGCCCCTATTTTGTTTCCCTCAACTTTTGTCCTGGGTGTATGTTCTGAAGCCATATGAGATTCAGTTAGACTTTACTTGAGGGCTTTCACAAGTTAGGTGTGCACACATCAACCATGAGTGGTGAAGCTTCTATGTCCATACAGCAGACCAGTGGCCAAAGGTTTGCCCACAGCTGCTGCATGTGTGAGGTTATCTGGTGTGAAGTTTTCCGTGCTGAATGATGTGGGAGCTCCGGCTAAAGGACCTGCCACACTCGCCACACTCGTAAGGCCTCTCTCCTGTGTGAACTCTGTGGTGCTGAATGAGGTTGGACTTTTGGCTGAAGGGTTTCTCACACTCGTCACACTTATAAGGCCTGGCTCCTGTGTGAATTCTCCGGTGTTGATTAAGAGTGGAGCTGTGGCTAGAAGACCTCCCACACTCCCCACACTCATAGGGCCTTTCGCCTGTGTGAATTCGAAGGTGCTGAACGAGTTTACACTTGTAGCTAAAAGACTTTCCACATTCACTGCACTTGTAAGGCCTGGCTCCGTTGTGAATTTTCTGGTGCTGAATGAGGTTGGAGCTCTGGCTGAAGGAATTCCCACACTCCCCGCACTTGTAAGGCCTGGCCCCAGTGTGCATTCGCTGGTGCTTAATGAGAGTCGAACTGTAGCTGAAGGATTTCCTACAGTCCCCACACTCGTAAGGCTTCACTTGATTGTGGATGTGCAGGTGCTGAACGAGGCGGAGTTTCTAGGTGAAGGCTTTCCCGCACTCGTTGCACTTGTAAGGCCTGGCTCCCGTGTGGATTCTGTGGTGCTGGATGAGGCTGTAGCTTTCTTTGGCTGAAAGTTCTCCCACAGTTGCCACACTCATAAGACTTCGCTGCTGTCTCAGTTTCTGGACAGTGACTAAGGGTGGCGCTTTGGTGGAAGGGTTTCTCGCAGTCATAAGGACTGGCCTGAGGGTGAATCTGCTGATGCTGAAAGAGTTTGTATTCATAGTCACTGTGCCAGTAATGACTCGTCCCACTATGAAAGGCCTCCCCACCCCCATACTTGAAGCCACTGGGTGATGTAGCCTCTTTGAGAGTGGCCTGATGTTGAAGAAGGCTCAACATGGCCAGGAAGTCCTTCCCCACAGGTGAAGGGCTTCCCTGAGACGTGGAGTTGGCAGCTTGTCACCAATGAGGCCGGGTGCATGTCCCTCTGCCGTGGCTTCTCGTCACTATGCTGCTGGTGCTGGTGAAGTTTGGGATGAACCACGCGTGTTCCCCCCAGGCCCCACAGGCATGGGGTTTCTGCCCAGGATGCAACCTGTGCTCTGCTGTGAGGCACAAAATGTCTCTCCCCATCAGGACACTCTTCTCACAGGAGTGAGTCTTCTGAGTGGCTGGGGTTTGACCCAGGTGCGTTTGTTCCACAGAAACACTCTGCCCAGAAAGCACCTCCTCCTCCATTCCATACCAACAACCCAGTGAGGTCACAAGTGCAAAGTTCTCAAGCATCACGTCGTGGTACAGGCATCTCTGAGTCTCATCCAGGAGCCCCCACTCCTCCCAGGAGAAGTACACGACCACATCTTCAAAGGTCACACGGCCCTGAGCCGGGACCCTGAGCGTGACTGTTGCCATCGGACTCTGGGCTGTCGTGGCAATGACTCTTGTCATGGCTTCTTTGACCAGTACAGGAAGAGACCTAATAGGAGGCACCAGAAATCCCACCCCAATGCGACGGCATACACAAAAGCACCCCTCTCCTGGACCTTCATTGGCCCCTCTGGGCCATGATGTTCTCACAGCTCCATAGGCCTTCACAACAGGCCACCCCGCCAATGGCGGAACCTCCCAGAACAGACGGGAAGCCGCAATGTGAGGGGTGGGCGTCCTGGTTCCTTCCTAAAGAGGCCGGGCCCAGATTCCTGGGGAGTTGCATAGACAGTGACTTCCACCATCTATGCTCACTAACTTCTAGGGCTTTTGAAGCTGAGGCTTGTCTATTTTTGAGTATTAGACCAGCTGACAGAACCTTGAGAGGAAGGGAGAGGTTTCCTCCCCCACCCCAAAAGCAATAAAGTAAATGAGTAAAAGGAACCAAATGTGATCATCAGGATCAGGATTGTGCCCGTGGCGCTGGCATCAGAGGAAGGTCTAGAATAAAGTCTAGTGCTGAGGATGTTTGGGACTCATTCCTTGTATCTGAACCGCGTCTTTCGGCCTGGCCGCCGCCATCCCAGCCTGTGGGCGGAGCAGGGCAGGGAGCCGGCTGGCGGTTCGTATCCCAGGGACCATCTTAGGCGGCGCTTCGGCCGAATTCCCACACTCGCCCTTGTGAGGTAAGGACGACGATCGCTCTGACTCCTTCTCTGTCCGGTCCCCCAATCACGACCCCGAACTCCTGAAACCTCCACCCAGATGAACACAGCCGATCAGCCAAAATTCCTTTAACATTTCTTATAACACTGTTTTGATGGTGATAAACTCCTTTAGCTTTTTCTTGTCTGGGAGGCTCTTTATTTTTCCTTCAATTTAAAATGATAGTCTTGGTGGTTAGAGTGATCTTGGTTCTAGTTTCTTGCTTTTCATCATTTTGAACATTCCCTGAAAATCCTTTCTGTCACCTTATTTCTGTTGAGAAATATTGCTGCTTTTAATATTCTCTTTGTCTTTTGCCTTTGAAATTTTAATTATGATGTGATTTGGTGTGAAGCTCTTTGGGTTCATCTTGTTTGGGACTCTTTGTGTTTCTTGAGAGTGTACGTTTGTTTCGTTTGCCAGCTAAGGGATATTTTCAGTCATTATTTCTTTAAATAGGTTCTCAATTCCTTGCTCTCTCTCTTCTCTTTCTGTTACCCCTATGATGCAAATATTGGTATGCTTAATGCTGTCCCAAAGGTCCCTTAACTATCCTCAGTTTTTGGATTCTTTTTCCTTTTTGGATTGGGTGTTTTCTGATACCTTCTCTTCCAAATTGCTGATTTGAACCTCTGCTTTATCTCATCAAATGTTGATTCTCTCTAATGTATTCTTTATTTCAGTTATTGTATTCTATATTTCTGTCTGGTTCTTTTTTATGTCTTCTATCTTCATTTTCATATTTCTTATCTTTGTTGAAGTTCTCACTGAGATCATTGAACATCCTTAGAACCAGTGTTTGGAACTCTGCATCTGGTAAATTGCTTGTCACCATTTTGTTTAGTTCGTTCGTTCTTTCTTTCTTTCTTTCTTTCTTTCTTTCTTTCTTTCTTTCTTTCTTTCTCTCTCTCTCTCTCTCTCTCTCTCTCTCTCTCTCTCTCTCTCTCTCTCCCTCTTTCTTTAGCTTTGTTCTGTTCTTTTATTTGGATCATGTTTTTTTGTATCCCCATTTTCACTGCCTCCCTGTGTTTACTTGTATGTATTAGGTAAAGCTGCTATGTCTTGGTAGAGTGGCCTTACATAGTAGCTATCCTGTGGAGCCCAGTAGAATAGTGCTTCTGGTCGCCTAATCCAGGTGTTACAGGTATGTCACTTGTTTGGGTGTGTGTGCCCTCCTGTTGGAGTTGAGCCCTGTTTGCTATTTGCTTGCCAATGGAAGGGATTGGACCTTAGGGTTCTTGTTTGTAAGAAATGGCTATGATCACAATGGAGGAGCTGTTGTTCAGGGTATAACCCTACAGAGCAAGATTTGCTTTAATAGGGCTGTAGCGCCTGCCCAGTCTGCCCTCTGGAGGTGCCTTGTGGTGCTCCAGCACAGTCCAAAGTCAGCCACATGTGAGCTGGCTCTGGTGCCTCCTGGGAGATGCCCTTCCATAGGCCAAGTTTAGCCACAGCCTATGCCCTGTCCAGGGCCACCTGGCATGAGCCACAAAGCAATCCACAGGTGTCTTTACATGTGCTGGGCATAGAGGTGACAGGGAGAGACCAAGCTGCAAATTGAGTCAGGCTGCTGTTCATGCCAGGATTAGGGCTGTTCAGCAAGAGGTAAGGGGCATGCTGAGGCCAGATGCTCCTTGTTTGGAGTTGGTGAACCTTTGAGAGATTTTAGGAAAGTCTACACATGAGCCAAGGCAGGCAATTTGTATGGAAAAGCCATGGAAAGCAGCTTAGGTGGGTCAGCAAGTTGTGAGGTGGAGTCTCAGGGAATCACAAGGGTGGGGTTAGTGATGTTATCAGATTGATGGATACTCAGATATGGTGGCCACCTGTGTCTGCAATGCTGGGAGGGCAGAGTGCTCACCAAAGAAACCAAAGCTTCTGCCAGCACTTCTGTCTAGGAGAAAGCTGCTCCTCCAGCCCTTGCCTTGCAGCCAGACATTTCAGTTTCTCTCTGTGTGTCCCTAGTGCCTTTTAAGTTGCTATCCCAGCACTGGAGCTCAGAGTGAGTGGGTCTGTCAGAGAGTAAGTCCAAGCAGGAGCCCTTTAAAAGAGTGACTGGGGCTCTAGCCATCTTCCCTTTCACTAAACCACAATCTCTGCTGGTTTTCACAGCCAGAAGTTGTGGGGACTTCTCTCCCTGGCACTTGAATCACAGGTTGGGGAGCCTGGTGTGGGGCAGGGACCTGTCCCTACTCAGGGGACACCTCTGCAGCCAAGCTATGTATTCCAATTTTTAATTACCACATGTGGGTTTGGGACCAGCCCAATCTGTGTCTCCACCCCTCCTACTGGTCACATTGTTCTGTTTTCTGTATGCCCTTAGTTATAGGAATCTGTCCAAGCAAATTTCAGGATACTCTTAATGATGGTTGTTCTGCAGTTTTGTTGCAATTTTCATGCGGGAGTGAAATAATACAATGCAGCATTACCTACTCTGCTATCATAACTAGAAATTCTCATGTTTTCATATTTTAACACTATGAAAGTCTAAATACTATGTAAAATGTATTTAAATAAACAAACATTCATTTCCATAAGCATCATTAATATTTTGACAAATTGCCAGAAATTATTTATTTATCTATATATTTTAAAATAAAAATTGTTTATATTTAAGTATATAACATGACATGCTTGGGTTACAGACACTGGCCTGAAGTCTGGGTCTGTGGGGGCTGTTCTGGGTCTGGTGCAGGACTTGTGCTGTACTGTTAGATGCTCATTTTACCTTTCTTCCTACTTATGGAGGGCATCTGTCCTTACACTGGGCTACCTGGGCTTGGGTGAGGAGTGATGGGGGTAATGTGAAACAGTCTCTTCTACCCTTTTCAATGCATCTCTTCTTATCTCTTTGCTCCATCCAGGTAATCCCTCACCTGGAATCTTTAGATATTCTGAAGGTATTTTTGTGCATAAACAGTAGTTCAAATTGATGTTTCTGCAAGGTGACAAGCACTGGAAACTCCTATACTGCCATCTTGCTGATGTTATCTTCTTGTATTTCCATGTATTTTAAAACTATTGCTATATAACCAACATTTATAGTGTCTTGGTGACATGTAGCAATCATTTATTTTGCTCATGTATATTCAATTTGTCTGAAGTGGCTCTGCTTCAGTTTAACATGGTTGAGGATTTCTACCCTCTGGATCCCAGCTGAGGTAGCATCATCTATCTGGAAGGTCTTCTCATGGTAACAGCAGTCACACAAGAGAACAAATCCTAACACTGAGTTATATTTCAAGTCTTTGCCTTTTTCTTCTTTACTAACATTTAACTTGCTAATCAAGTTATAATTCTGAGTCCTAAATCAAAGGACAGGAAGCATACTTCTCCCATGAAGTTGGGAAGATGGGAGAGAAAAAATAGTTTTTGACAGTAATCTAATTTAACACAGTCTTCATAAATATTTATGTCCATTCCATATGAAAAACATACCGGCCCATCCCAAGATCACTCAAAATCTTAGCCAATGATGGCATGACTTGAATTTCAGAATCTTGTAATTTATATCAATTCTAAAAGTGGTTCTTTTTTGTCTGAAGGTTTATGAACCTCAAATGAAGTTATTTGTCCTCATGTGCTCTCCCACAAACTCAACCTATAATGGTGAGATATGCATAAAATAAAGATGAAAATGAGAACAATAGAAAGATGGGAAATACTAAGAAGAGAGTGGTCTATGACCATTCTGAATTCACATTAGGAGTATATTGATAGCTATTTCCATTCTGGTTCTGTTCCGTGGGAATGACCCAACAGTCCATTTTTCTCCATAGATTTTCGCTTTGCTTTCTGAAAGCTTTTTTTCGTCTTCCTCCTTGGCCATTTCTAAAGAAGGCATTACAAAATTTACTTTTTATTTGTGATGCTGTGTTGCTTTCCAAGCCTGCTTCTTTACTGTAAAAATTTTGTGGCCCAGAGGTCTTTTCTTATTTTATATACATATTATTAATTTTTTTTTCTGTAATGATCCTAAAACAATGAGCTAGTCCACTGGTTTTCAAATGTGGCTGCAGTTTGTAATCATCTATGGAGATTTAAAAAATTCTAATTTAAGTCCTCTGGGTTGAGGCCTGGACATTTCAATTCAAAACATGTTGTTCTAATTTAGTCCAGGCTGACAAAACATTTTTTAACACAGCTCTCTTAGAGCTATATTAATCTTTCATATATGTAGTCTCATCAAGTCCCTGTGCCATAAATTGCTTTATCAATTATTTTTTAGGCATTCTTATGTTTTTCTCTTGCATGGATACTTCTTTATAGGAGACCTCCATAGCTGAAAGAGTACTACATATCAACTTTTTACTTTTAGATCTTGATAAAAAAAAGTTACAGCCACACTATCTTTTCTTAACTTTAAATTAAGCCCATGTTTTCTTGGTGGCACCCTGGATATGGTCTTTGTCCCTAAGCTTTATCTTTTGCTTTTGAGAATTATATACTTGCTTGAGAAATTAAAAATAAAAAACCTTTCCATTTCCAACTCAAAAAATTCTAGAATATCTAGGTTTACTGTATTTGTACTTAGTTCTGCTTACACTTCAGGCAATATCTTATCGAAATGCAGAAAATAAAAGCCAGTGCACACTTTCAATATTCTGCCTATAAACCATCATGTCCAAGTCTATAAGTTCAAAAGTACATTTTCTATCTTGAAGGGTACAGCAGCCTATAGTTTGCCAAACATTTCACCACTATACTACAATTCAGGTCATAATTTTTTAACCGTTTCCTTTCCATTTTTCCTGCTTCTTATAGAAATACCCTTATCACTCACTAGTCAATCTTAAAATTCATACCATATGTTTCATTTTTTTATTACAGCGGTATCCCACATCTTTGTTCCAATGTAATAAGAAATATCCATAAAATCTTAGCAGCATACATGCATGCTTATTTTTCATACCATAGACTGTGGGCCTACTTGTGTGATTCTGTTTCAAGTTGTGATACTAGGTGTGTTTCATACTGTAGGCTCTGCCCTACACTTTTTTCTTCTGGGGTGCAGATTGATGTATCAGCAGCTGTATAAAAGAGTATCTTCTCATAACTGTGACAGAGATACAAGACAGCAAGTCCATTGTACAAACACATTTCAAATGTTTGTTTGGTTCATATCTTCTAACATCTAATTGGCCAAACCAAGTCATATTGTTGAACCCACAGTCAAAGAATGGAGAGGTTTACACATTCCCTGGAAGTGAGAGAGAACGGATAACATTTTTGGACAACTATTTAATACACTATTTATATTAACTTTTTTTCTTTATAATTTTGCTAATTTTATAAATTGATCATAATATAATTTGTATTAAGAATTTATTGTTTATAAATGATGCCAAAGTTAAAGAATCCCTTATGGTAATAACTGTCCATTTGCTATGCTAGTTATTGAGAAGATCATAATATAACTATAAATGTATTTTAGCTAAGATTGTTCATGCTAGTCCTAAGAGGGCAGAAATGTCACCAGTAAAGTTGTTTATTCTGATGAACACATTACATTGAAAATGTGTTTTAGAAATAAAAACTTATGAAACCATGTATGGACAGAGGAATTTGTTAGATGATTTGTAAAGTTATTAATGTTGCAACTGATATCATCAATCTGATCATGAATTTTGTATTTGTATTCCAAATGAGATCACAGTGTAAGATTGCCTCCATTCTTTTCTTTTGAAAAGAAATTCAAATTATTCTGTCTTAGCATTCATCTCTCCACTGAGAAATTCCATTGATATACTCATATACTGAAATTAAAACTTAAAATTATTGACATTGAAAACCGAAATAATATTGCAATTAATTCTTTGAAAAAGTTATCACTTAACTTTGGAACCATTATATATAATCTATGTGAAAACTAAAACTACATATATTGTTTAAAGTATACTGAAACAAATATGAAATACCTATTCATTAGATATACATATGGAAATATTGGACTATATATACATTGTTAGGTTAAATAATATTTTAACAGATTTTAATTTAATAATCAACCAAAACAGAAGTATTTTATAGGCAATAGTGGCAAGAATTTTGAGAAAATCATGAAGGTGAAAATAAATGGAGAATGTGACTCTCTTAGCTAACAAGTAAAAGCTGAAACTTAAACCTGCTGAAAGAGAAGTCAAACAGTAGCAAATAGATTTACAACATAGAAACTTCCAAAAAGCTCAAGACATGTAAGAAATCTCCAAAAGAGGGGACTTACAGGAGGGCCAAAAACATGAAGATTAGTTCAAAACTTGATTGAAGTATTTTTGGACCCCTTGATCTGTAGAATGTAAGCACCATTAGGTTAGGGATTGTATCTGTTATTTTCATTGATTTATCTCAATTACCTATAACAGTGTTTTCCATATAATCAAAATTAAAAAACTATGTGTGTTAAGTAAATAAATTTTCTTCCAATCCTCACACAGTAGGAAACTGCTGATCCCCTAATAGAAGCTAAAACTTTATTTTCTGAAGAGGTTTGTACAACTGAAAATGCTTATGATATGCCATTGTAAACACAGACTCAGAATATTAAGTTTACATATTCGCCAGTGAGAATATCTCTCTGCACTTCAATAGATTCTATAACGCTGGTGTGGGGATTCACCCCATACCTCCCACCACGCACACATTTATAGTATCCCTATGTGGGGAAATTAGTCATTGCTCAGTGAAAAATCTGGTTCACTGTGTTATTAATTTGCTTTGAATCCTAACTATCAAAGTATCCCATTCAAGAACTGAGAGCTTTCAATTAGCTTCTAAGTTCCTCCTTCTCAAATGTATAAATAAGAATATAATGTAAAAAAAAATTAAGAAAAACTTTTATGAAATATAGAAACTAAAACAAATAAAAATTATTTCAGAGACAATAAAGACAATGCAGAGTTCAGGAAAAAAATCTAAAAACAACAATAATCAATATCTTCTAGGAGACAGGAGAAAGTAATGCATCATGTACTTTCAGTAGTATAAAAATAACATTTAGACATAAAAATACACTTGAAATTCTAAAATATGAGAGTAGAAATCAGTCCTTTGCAGGTTAAGTGGTAAATCTGAGAAAAACTCTCAGAAAATACAAGGTTAAAAAATGACTGAAAATAAAGGAATTGAAAGGATGGGTCCTGTGAATGAATAATAGAAGTTTACAAAAGAAATACTGGAAGAATTAAATCACTAAAGAACTAATAAATGTGCTATTAAAATGAAAGAACCTACTGAATGTTCTACACAATGAGTAAAAAAAACCACATACATACAAAAGTACATCATTGTGAAATTTCAGTTAGAGATAAAAATGCTGAAGTCTTTCAGAATGAAAAATGAATAGGAATATATACAGGATTAAGGATCTAAATAGGATTAATTTCTCAACTGTATAGCCAGGAGTTAGAATAAAATAAGAAATGCGTTCTATGTTCTGAAATACATAATTTCCAACCTAGCATTCTATACTCAAATATAAGGGTAGATGATAATTTTGGGAAATCATGGTTACTTCCTATATTTGATTATTTTTAATGGAGATGGGTAAATATTCTTTAGTGTCTGGGGATGAGTTACTGATTAGCACTGAGAAAACTAAGCAAGTAAAAATGAGGAAACATAAAAATGATGAGGCAAAAAAAGATATTTTACTATCCTATATAGTTTGTGTATATATTTCATAGTAGATATTGAAATTAGCAGAATTGAAATAAGTAGAACAGTATATAAATATTGAAATAATCAGAACAGTATATAACTGTATTGGCAAGTTAGTGGAAGTTAATTTAAAAAATGAACCAAAAATATTGTCACAGGTTAAATGCTTACTTGGAATCAGACACCAAGATGGTGTTTGGTGTGTAAGATGTCTAAAGAAGTAAGAGGAATTAGGACTGGAGAGATGAAGAAATTGAACCCTGGTGAAGTCTTACAAAAATTCACTCAACTAAGTGAGGATATCTGAAGTGTGTTCTCTAATGAGGTAGATATCTGCAGCTGATTTACATCCTGAAGGAACTGACAAATAAAAGCTACCTGGTAACAGTGCTCCCCAGAGCTGGGCTGCAAATCCTTTCTTAGAGGAAGGTCTGGATACTGTCTACCAAAGATGTTAATAGATGTCTCATGTCTATTAAAATAAACTCAATATCACTATTAACCATTATGAAACAGACAGTGATCCCATACAAGCTGGACATATAATACAAGAAAGGAAATTTCTCAAAATTCCTTCATGCTAAATTAAATTATAATAACATGAAGCCTATAAAAAAAAGGAGCTCAAAAATGAGACTAATCTAGAGATTTTAAACTTATTGAAGCAGGTTGAGGACAAAAACTATACCATTTCAGAATTAATAAATAATCCAGAAGCAGTTAGATACAGAATAGATGCAAATATTTGTAGAAAGGAAAGGTTTTTGATAAACAATCAAAATAATAAAATAATTGGAAAAATCTTTTAAAAAATAATAAAGACAGGAAAGTATAAGGAAGTTTGGCATTCTGATGGATAGAATACAAAACAAAAGGATCAATGTTATATTTAATAATATATTGATTTAAAAACATTGGCAAAGAAAAATAAATGATTCTAAGGGGAAAAATCCATTCTATCCTCAAATCTTTCTAAAGCCATACTCAATATCAGGAAACATTTAAGCACTAGCAATTTGAAGCAAATATAGTATAACCTAAGAATATTATGCCCAGCCAAGATTCCTAAACTACAAAAAGGAAGGTAGCAGACCTTCTCAAACACTGAGGAACTTGGGAAAGCAAACAAACATTCATGAGTCATTCTTTAAAGAAAAATAAAGTACATTGTTTTATTAAGGAGACCACTTCATGGATGGTGTAGATACCTGACCACTGTACTGTACACCTGAAGCTGAATAATATTGGATGTCGACTATAATTTAATATATATAGAGAGTCATGGGTTATGGAGTACAGCATAGAGAATAGAGTCAATGGAATTATAACAGCTATGTATGATGTCAGAGGGGTAGTAGATTGGGGGAGCAGAGTTATCATTCTGTGAGGGATGTAAATGTCTATCACATTGTTTTGTACACCCAAAACTAATAAAAAAAATTCATGAATTTTAGAGGTAAAGAACTTTAAAATGCAGAGTCCTGGTAGCAGAATTTATGGTGGCCATTCCACCCAATTAAAAAAGAACTAGCACAAAGCAACTATACATTATAAATAGGGGACAAATTGAGAATAATAAAAATATAAACAATACAAGAGTAATTTTTAAATAAACTTTGATTTGTAAGTAATTTATTAAGTGATTTTTCTGTTAAGTACAGAAATTCCAAGCTACTCTTCATCAAGTTTCTCCCAATCAGGTAAAATTATCATACATTATCAAAAGCAGGAAATTGACAGTGGTATAATCCTTGGAGGTACAAATTTATTCAGATTTCACTAATTTACTCATTCACCCTGTGTGTGTGTGTTTAGCTCAAGAAAAAAAAATGCTATCACATATGCAGGTTGGCAGAACCATCACCACAATCGGGAAACAGAACTATTCTAACACCACAGAGAAACTCTCTTATATTATTCCTTACTAACCCCAATCCTAGCTCCTAATAACAACAGCAATATTTTCCATCATTCAATCTCCATCATTTTTTTGATTATTATTATATATATGTATATGATAATGCCTTTGAGATTCGCCCAAGATATCACGTCAGTAGCTGTATCAATAGCTGTTTCTTTTATTGCTGAGTGGTATTCCATCATATAAAGGTACCACAGTTGAAGGGCTTTTAGGTTGTTTCTAGTTTTGAGCCATCATAAATAAAACAGGTATGAACATTTGTGTACAGGGTTTTGTGGGAACGCAAGTTTCTATTTCTCTAAGAAAGATACCCAGTAGTGTGATTACTAGGTCATATGGTAAGTACATAAATAACTTCATATGAAATTGTTAAACTGTTTATGAGAATGACTGTAATATTTTACATTATCACCAGCAATGTGTGAGAGATTCAATTGTTTCACATCAGTGCCAGCAATGGCATCATCAATATATTTTTTCTTATTTTAGTCATTCTAGTATATATATAGTGGTAACTCATCATTGTTTCAATTTGTATTTCCCTTATGGATGATATTCACTATTTTTATTGACTTATTTGCCATCCATACAGCCTGTCTGGTGAAGCATGTATTCAGATATTTTGCCCATTTTCTAATTGAGCTGTTTGCTTTCTTACTGTTCTGGATGCAAAGTCCTTTGTCAGATATGTGATTTGCAAATATTTTCTCCTGGTGTGGATTTTCTTTTCATTTTTAAAATTCTTTTCAATTTTTAACTGATGAAGTCTAATTTATCTCATATCTCTTCATTTTTTTCTTCTTTTATGGAATGTGCCTTTCATATCAAGTCTAAGAACTCTTCCTCTGACTATAGTTTACAAAGATTTTCTCATGTTTTCTTTTAAAATTTTCACAGTTTTAAGTTTTACATTTAACTTTATGACCCATTTGTGAGTTAATTATTTTGCAAGGTTGAGGTTTAGGTTGGTTTAAAAAAAAAAATTAACTCCTGAAAGATATGTTCAGTATAGGCTTAGAGCATCTCTCTCTTTCTCTCTTGCTCTCCTTTTCTCATACATTCTTTTTAACTTTTCTTAATCTTTACTAAATTTATTTGGGTGACATTGGTTAGTAAAATTATATAGGTTTCACATGTACATTTCTATAATACATCATCTATATATTGCATTGTGTGTTCACCACCCAGAGTCGGTTCTTCTACCATCCCTGTAACTTCTTCTACCATCCTTCCTCCCCCCTTACCCTCTCATAACCACTAAACTGCTGTCTGTGTCTACAATTTTTTGTTTGTATCTTTGTTTGAAAATTTTTTTTATTTGGCTTTCTGTTTTCCCGCTATGACTGTCCAGTTGTTCCAGCATCATTTGTTGAAAAGTCTGTTCTTCTTTCATTGGATTGTTTGTTTATCTTTGTCAAAATCCGTTAGCTATAATTGTGTGAGTATAGTCCTGAATTCTCTATTCTGTTTCGTTGGTCTACTTGTATGTGTTATTCATCCAACAATAGCACACTCTGTTGGTTACTAGGACTATATAAATATAAAAATCAAGCAGTGGGAGATCTTTAAGTTTATTTTTAAAACTTTGGGTTATTCTGGTTCCCTTGCATTCTCATGTAATTTTAGAAACTGCTTGCCTATATCTAGACAGTCTTGTGCTTGAATTTTGATAGGAATCCAGAGAAATCAGTTAGTTTAAAATTGATATCTTGATTGGAAGAATCGATATTGTCAAAATATCAATTTTCTCCAAAGTTATCTATGGCTATGTAGTCTGTATCAAAAGCCTAATGTTTGGGCCGGCCAAGTGGTGCGGTGGTTAAGCACTGGCTTGGGAAGCCAGTGGCCCCGGTTCGGTCCCACATGTGAGGGCCAGTGACACTGTCCTCAAAAAAAACCAAACAAACACCCTAATGTTTTTGTTTGTTTGTTTGTTTAAGTAATTGGCAAACTGAATATAATATTTTTTTGACAGGCCAAGGAAATAGAATAGGCAAAATAATTTTGAAAAAGAAGAGAGTTGGAGGACTAACATTATCTGATTTCTAATCTTACTATAACCTTACTATCTTATAAAGCTATAATAAATCAAGACAGTGTAGTATTAGTTAATGGATAGACATACATATGTAAATCAATACATATATATCAAGAGAACATATAAAACTTTAAAAGGAAATGCAAATATTTATAGGCTCCTAATTTTGGGCAAAAGTATTATAGAAATTCAATAGAAATGGATAGTCTCTTTAAGAAATTGTGCTGGAAATATTGGACTTCTTCCAGTTTCAAATAAATAAAAACAATGACTCAAAATGCACATAGTCTACAAAAATTACTTGAACTGCATTATAAATCTAAATGTTAGATCTAAAGCTATGGAACTCCTAGAAGATACCATGGGAGGGCGTCTGAGTGACTTTGTGTTAGGCAAAGGTATCTTAAGATACAAAAAGAAGTCTAAAAGAAAAAGTAATAATTTAAATGTCATGAAAATTTTCAAGTAGCTCTTGTTCTTAAGACACAGTTACAAAAATGAAAAGATAAGCCAAATACTAGGAAAAATAGTTGCAAAATATTTATCTGATTAAATAATGGGATGTAGAATATATAGAGAATTTTCATAGCTCAATTTAAAAGAAATGGGCAAAAGATGGGAATAGATGTCTCACTAAAAATAGAGCTGTTATGTAAGACTATGGCAGTATGTTCTACGTCATTTGTCATTAGGGAATTCCAAAACAAAACCACAATTAGGTTTCACTACATATGAATTAGAAGGGCTAAGAAACAAATAAGCAAATAAAGTGATATAACACCAAGTTCTAATGAAAATGAAGAACAAGTGGAACTCTAAATTTCTGGTGGGGATGCAAGATAGTACAGCCAGTTTGGAAACAGTTTGGGAGTTTCATATGAAATTAAACACATATTTGCAGTACACACACACACACACAAAAAAACCCCTAAAGCCTATACATTTATGTTAGTGAATGAAAACGTAAGTCCAAGTAAAAACCTATAATTAGAATGTTTCTAGGAATTTTTCATTATTAGTCTAATCTGAAAATAACCCAAATATTCATTGATTGGTAAATGGATAAACACATTGTTTTATATCAATGTAATGGAATATACTACTTAGTAATAAAAACAAATAAATTCCTGATACATTTAAATCCTTGCATAAATGTCAAGCATATTATGCTAAGAGAAAGAGGCTGCAATTAAAATCTATAATGTGTGAATTTTATTTTACAAAGAACACTATTTCAAAGATCTTAGATTACTGATAGCTTTATCAATGCTTGATAAAATTCACTTTCAGTTTTGAGGTATATGGTCTACCAACAAGTCATGTTAGGTCTGCCCTCTTAATGATAGTCCCTAATAAATCTGAGTGTGGTACAAAAATTTTCCTAACTGAGGTAAGACAGTTGTAATAATCCTATTCCAAAACTCAGAGTGTTGCATTGATGAACAGTAATGTGAAAGGAAGAGTGTAAACAAATCTCACA
This sequence comes from Aselliscus stoliczkanus, assembly GCA_033961575.1. Taxonomy (NCBI): domain Eukaryota; kingdom Metazoa; phylum Chordata; class Mammalia; order Chiroptera; family Hipposideridae; genus Aselliscus; species Aselliscus stoliczkanus. The sequence continues at coordinate 139,591,765 of CM066731.1, forward strand.
TGAGGGTAATCAACTGTCTGAAGATTATTGTGTGTTCTCAGTCAGGAGTATATCATAAAAAACCATGGGGTCAAGTATGGAGCCTAGAACTATTCTGCAGAAGCATCAACAAGTTTTGCAGCAGGAGTGATTACCCTAGACAAGGGGGATAAGCCATTGCAACTGTGTCAAAGATGAGGCTCTACTAAGTGAAGGGTTTTTGATGGTTCCCATAAAGTTGAGTTAAGCCTCAATGAAGTATCTAGATCACTCATGCACAAATATCAATAAATAAAATGGTTTCTTCTAGTTAGGGATATATATGAAGGGAGTCTATTGAAGAGGTTTCTTCAGGTTACAGAAGGGCTGTTCCTATTGGATTCTCTAAGGGGAGGATCTCTTACCAAAGACTTAGCCAATTCATGAAGAGGTATTACAACCTCAGAAATCTTTGTCACTTGTCTGCAATATTCACTTAAGCCTAGACATCCTAGTAATTGTCATTTTGTAAGGGATCTGGGATAAGTTTGGATACTCTTTATCAGGAAACAGTGTTTTTCCCTTGTTGGATAGGCCATGCCCTAAATAATGCATTGTATCTTAGACAAATTTTAATTTATCTCCTGAAATATTATGGCCTTTTCCTGATAGAAATGAGAGCAAGTAAATGGAATCTCTTTATAAGCTTCTTTGTTCACTAAATGAAGAAAATAATCTATATTATATTGAAAGTAGTTAACAAGGGAAATTTAGATCTATTAAGTCTTAATTGAAGACCTGGAAAAAATAGGAGGTGTCCTCTGTGAACCCATGGGATACACTATCCCAGGTATATTGTTATCCTCAAGGTGAAGGTATAAAGTATTTGTTTGCTTGGTCAAAATACACACTAAGAAATGCAGAGCAAAGATCCACCACAGTGAAGCATGTGTTTTCAGGGGAAATTGATGCTAGACTATGGTATTTTGGTTAGGTCCTACCAGGAAGTGAGGGATAATATATTTGTTAATCACCCCAAGGTCTTAAACAAATCATTTGATTTCTTTCCATTTGTTTTTTTTTTTTTTCTAGCAGAATGGGAGTGTTATAGGGGCTACTAGAGGGTATTAGAAGACCTTTGATATAGGACTTTCAACTAAAGGTTTGAGTCCTTTCTTTAACCCTGGTTTATGTGATAATGGGGAAGTTTGAGTAACAGTTTAATAGGATCTATCTGAACTTTTATAGGTTATGCTCCAATTATTTTTTTCTATCCTAATGGAATTTTCAGCACACAGAATGTCAGATACAGTGTCAATATCCTTACCTGTGGTATGTATCAAATACAACGGAGGAGACAAAGGTATACTTAGAGTAGACACACTTGATTATGAGTAGAGAAATCCTCTGGAACCTCAAGAAATAGTCCCTCTGGTGTGCATCTACTATTACAATATCACTTGCAAAGTCTCTCCTTATTAAATTTATAAGAGTAATATTACAAAGCAGTAGGGAATGTTTTTCAGCCAAAAGCTATATTTCAATCAAGGGTTACAGTTAAGGGTTAGAAGACAGAGGAATTTTGTGGGTTATTTGCAATACCTATCACTGTTTACTCTGAGACAAAGGTTGAGCAAAATGGTTAGATTTAATGTAGAAAGAGTAGCAATCCATATATACCAGGAATTGATGAGAATAACCATCTAGATCTATAGTGAATTCACCTTTAATGTTTAAATTTGCTATTAGGCAAATTTTCCTTTCTGGGCACTCACTAATTTGAATTGAAAGATTTTATTTGTCTTTGTTTTTTGTTTTGTTTTTGTTTTTTTGTAATAATGGAACAATTATTTTTTCCAGTATCCATTATGTCCACATTATTTACAAGTGTTCTTGTCAGCAGACAGTTGTTGAAAAGTGGGCCACCTAGGTGTTTGATCAATAGGGCCACAGTTTATTTTAAGACCTGTTTCATTTTTCTCCAAAGCCCTTTCAAAATTTTTTGCAAGTGTTATACTTAAGGTGAAGAGGCAAATTCCCAATCTAATTTCTGTTTACTAATTAGGTATCAGATTTCAGAATTAGCTCCATTGACAAAATGAGATAAAAGATCTGCTGTTATATTAGCACTTTAACTCAAATGTTATCAGAAATTATTTTCTAGTCAATCTTAAAAATTTCCTGTAGTTTCATCTTTTCTTTATTATTGGTCATTTCAGTCAATTAAATTATTTGAATCAATTAAATCATTGAAGTATGTCTAATTTTTATTGAAAATGTTTTGGGTATGGCTTTAAAGAGCTTTGCCCTACTTGGGTCCCCTTTTCTCTTTCTTTCTTACTTCTCTCTCTCTCTCTCTCTCTCTCTCTCTCTCTCTCTCTCTCTCTCTCTTTCATTCTTTCATTCTTTTTTTTTTATTGTGGAAAGAGGAATCATGAAAGTCCCTGTCTCGGTCAGTCCAATCAGCTTTTGCCATCCAAGATTTAGTCTCTGAGTTTTAGACTAACGTGTGCAAGTTGATACAGATCATGGAAACCTGAGTCATACACACCCTCCAAAAATGCAAAATTCTTATGTGAATATTGGTGGTCTTGTTTGGGTTTAGATAAGTCTTTCATTATAGCTCATAATTCTACTTGGGTTCCTTAGGGAAGGCTTAAATTCTATAGTTGCCTACATATCTTTCTCATTATAGGGATGAATCTTTGAAGGCAACTGTTATTTTGGATTTTTTGGGAAAAGGGTAAATAGGGAGTCTAAAAAGACAAAGGAGACAACAGAGGCTCAGAAGAAGAGAGATCAGAAATATAAAGAGGAAGCAGGGAAGCTGGAGATAAGGAAGCCACTGGAGAACAAGGAAGGGGAAAACTCACTAGCAAAGTGAATCTAGTCTATTGTTGCTCAGTATGATCAAATTACTCATTAGCTTGGTTAAAAAAATCTTTTAGTGAAGCAATTTTGATTCAGAATTTCATTTGGAGGCCTCTGCATATCAATCAAAAATTGCTGCACATTGTGCATGAAAAATCTATTCCTTGTCTCTCCCAAGGAGTCTCTGAAATGAACACTTTTGTTCAAATCAAATGTCTCCCAGAGTTGCCACTCTGGTGAATTTATGCCATTTAGAAAGAGAGTCATAAAAATTACTTTTATGATGAGAGTACATATAAAAAGCAGATATTTATTTCTAAAAGAGAAAAGGTTTTTTAGACTTTTATTTTTGTTTTTGTTTTTGTTTTTGTTTTTTTTTTAAAGATTTTATTGGGGAATTGGGGGAGGGGAACAGCATTGGGGAACCGGGGAAGGGGAACAGACAAGTTGCTCTCTTTTTGTTCTTCAGTCTAGTTGTGGAGTACATCGCTTCATTGGCCCATGTTGGTATTATTGCGCTCTTCCTGGGTGAGACAGGCACTTTCCGGCCATTGGACGGCCTCTCACAGTGGCTCATGGCAGCTCTCTCCAGCTTCCAGCCACTCAAGGTAGCTCATGGCAGCTCACTGCAGTAGGGGCTGCAGCCTAAGTCCGTTGCCTGCCACTCATGGCAACCCAGCTCCAGGTTGAGCCTTTGTTGCTCACAATCTTAGCTGCAGAGGACGCAGCATTACTGGCCTATGTGGGAACAGAACTGGGGCCCTACTGCTCAGAGCTTGTGCTCCCAAGCCAACTCTTAACCAATTGAGCCACTCGGCTGACCCAAAACTTTGATGACCCAATGAGAACTGGCACTAGTCAGTAGGAATATGGTCAGTAGGATATTTATGCATCTCTTGTCTCGGCCCCCACCTGACAGTTGGCCACCTCTGGATGCACACTCTGCACCTTTTGGCAGGTCGAAAACCAGGACGAACTCTCTCTGTGGCTGAAAGCTGAACTCTCAGGACTCAAAGTCTAGATGAAGTAGAACCTTTCTGATTTTACTGGTAACTCATAGAAAAGTTTATCCAAGTGGATGCCAGTCTGGTGAGAACATCAAATTCATTGATCAATGAGGCCAACTTGAACAATAAGATTTATATAATCTACATCTGTGTTCTACTCTATGATTTTCTGTTATGACAGACAACAATTTGAGACAACAGAACACAAAACAATAACAAAAAAGACACCAAAAGACATACAAAGGAATTGCCTGCTTTCACTAAGAAGTCCAAGCAAATGGAAAGCAATAACAAAACCCAGATATCAAACTAAGAATAAATAGCCAAAGAACTCAATGCAAAGACAGCAGATTTCAGACCTACTTTATGATGCCCGCGTAGACTCAACGAACTTCCATCAGCAAGGCATGAAGCCTCTGCATATACTACACCTGGTCAAAGTTTGGGTCTGCTGCCATAGTATCTTGATGGGACCTCAAGGAAAATCCTGAAAATAAACAAGACCACCCACATCAGAACAAGTAAAGCCTATGTATTCACAACTTGTTATAGCAAGGGAGTCAGCATCATTACTTGCATTTGGCAGAGACTCAGACAGGGAAGCTGAAGACCTGTGTAGTAGGAAAAAGAGAAGACTTCCTGTATGCCCTAATTGGAGGTTTGGGCATTCAAAAGCTGGGGGTTCACTAACAAGAAGCTGTATTCCTATGTGATTGGTTAAGGGAGCATTTTTGGCTTTGTATGTTTGGTCCTAAGTAGAAAGCAGAGGCAAATATTGGGGAAACTGATAGTTTCTGACCAAGTCCTCACTGCTCTGGACCTCACTGATTGCTATAGAGGTTGTGGTCTGATTTCCTGGATGTTTGCTGCAGAATGTGGGTCAGAGTTTTATTTTTAAACATAATCTGGCTGTTGTCAGTTAGTATATTCTGTCTCTCATGTTCTTCTTAAGGGTTGGAGGTGGGGGAAAATGATTGACTATAGAGGAGTAGGAGGGAATTTTCCATACTCTGGAAGGCAGAGGTTGCCATACACACACACACACACACACACACACACACACACATACAGTTTTTAAAATCATAGAATAGTACTACTAAAAAGGATGAATTACAGTTTATGTAGTTCAATAAACCTGACTTAGAATAATCAAGTTAGACATATTTGTTCTATGATGTTCTCCAGCAAAATTCAACTGTGTTTATGTGAGTATAGAAGTGCATTATGTGTTCCATTTAGAGCAAGTAAAATGGAAGGCAAGAAAGTCAAAAAAATGAAAAGAATCTGCTAAGCTTGATATGAAAGAATATAAAATCAAGGCTGTACAAAGAGGAAAATAAATCCAGGAAGGAACTGATGGGTGGTATAATAGTGGTGAGGTTAAATACCTAAAGTGAGGGAAGATATTCATCAATGCAGCTAATTGAGCTAATGAACTGGAGGAAAAGTCAATGTTACTGAGGTGGATGTTTGAAACAATTGAAACACAGATGGTGCACTTTTCACTAGTGACAAATTCTAGGTTTGGTTATAGAGTAGTTTAAGAAAAGTAATTGAAAATAAGAAGTCCAAGCAACTGATCACTCCTGGAGAGGGATGAATCATCTGTGAGGATATGATAGGGGTAGTGTGAATGACACAGTAGGTTCAGAGGAGTGGAAGAGTGAAATCCATTTGCTAATGTTATTAATAAACGAGGGGAAATTTCCAAGCTTGGTAATATTCAGGAACAGATTCCCTATAGAAATAGGATGGGAGAAGGTAATGAGCTCAGATTGCACAAACCTCAAAGGAAAATTGTTTTCTCACCTTATTTTTAACAATGAGAGAGGTAGAACTTTGAAATTCAAATTACATTGATTAGTGTGCAGGGAACATCATCAACTTACTACCCAATCCAGATATAGCAAGAGTGTGTGCGAATCAGTAGCCTCTCCTGGAGAAGGCTGTTCTAGGGATGTGGTATTCTCAGAAGGCAATCAAATTTCAGTTGCGGCAAGAAGCAGTGGTATGGGAAGATTGAGGATGGTGGGATTTATTAGGAGGAGTGAGGAGACTTCCCTCAGCATCACCTATTTCTGCCTCCATGCATCATATTCGGTGCTGGTTCTGTCATTCTTCATGATGCTGTGCCTCTGCCTGTTTGGAATCTATACTCCTCATGTGTTCTCTCTGGCTATCTTAGCTGAGTTCTAACTTATTAATCTAACACACTCAACTCGGATCCTCTCCTCTGCCACCAAAGACATGGATCACACCATTTTGGGGGAGGAAGAATGACCAGAAGGGCGAGAGGGAGGAAGTAATGAGGAAAGAATGGAACAAATATTTTATCCATCATTTTAGATTATCACGCTTCCTTCCTGCCCCCTTCTCTTCTTCTATGTTCTATCTATGCTTTTTAAGCAGGCTGCGGAACTCCCGGTAGGTACCTTTCTCATGCCGTTCAGGCACCGTGAATGTACATGTTGTTGGTTATGTAACATATGCCAAAATCTACCAATAACTCACCATAAGTAAATATGCTGCTTAATTATTTATTACCGTTCTACTTAATTATTTATTACCTTCTACTAAAAGAAGATGAAAACATTAACATGAGAGGTGCATTCTTTTTCTAATAAAATTATGAATTACCCTCAAAGAAATGTTTTTCTCTTTCTAAATATCTTTTAGAGATTTTAGATTCTCTGACAAATAACTGAAATACTTCTGAACCTTGATTTGTATCCTCACATCTTTTCCTCAAGTCCCAGATTGTTAATGCAAAAGTAAAATTTGAATAGATAAATCTATAATTAGAAAATATGAATGGAAGTTATATCTGGATGCTTAGATGACTAGGGGTATGGCAGCAATTTGGGACATACTCATTGTACATACATGACCTTTGCAACACAGTGAAATTCTCAATATCACAGTGGATTTTTAATATACTAATAAGCAGAAAGGAAAAAATCTCCTGATACGGATGACTGCATGTATTTTGAATAGTCAGAGTATTAGGAGAGGTTTTACTCTAGTCTCTGGAAACAGCTTTCTATATCTTATGTTAATTATATGTCTAACTCTATTAAGAGAAATAATAATTTTTAACAAATTAAGGTTGCTTTAATTTGACCCAGGTGCCCTGACTAACAAAAGAACAGTTAAACTCACTTTTTGTGTACTTTCCATGTACCTGCACTCTTAATTAACTTCCACAGAAAATATTGTTACAATGCTGTACCACTTCCTGGTTTTATGTACTGATTATTTATTTACTGATTATTATTATTACTTACTAATTAATACATTTATTTACTGACTATTTGCTTATTATTATTTATTGATTATTATACTAAAAAAAAGAAAGAAAGGAAGGAAAACAGACGGTGATATATAAGCAAAGACATGGCTTTCTTAATATTATATCGATTTGTAAGCTTATACTTAATGGACTGACAATGGTACATCATGGAACTAAGTGATTATCACTCCATTCAAACAATGTAATCTATATTAAAAAGGACTTATCAAAATGTTATTGATCACTGCTGGTCAACACAACTGAAGCAAAATAAAATATCAGCCCTATTGATTCCTTTTTATATTTATTTTATTTATTTTATTTTTTTGAGGGCAGTGTCACTGGCCCTCATATGTGGGACCCGAACCGGGGCCTCTGGCTTAGGAAGCCAGCGCTTAACCACCACGCCACTCGGCCGGCCCTTCATTCCTTTTTTTGTTACGATGGACAAACAAGCAAGCATGAGTGTGTATATAAACATAATCTCATATCCATCCCTGAAAGTAATTCATTTGATACTATCATATTTATCATCCTTAGATATGTCCCAAATATGATAATTAATCTGCCAACTGAAGTGTACTTTATTATTCACACAAAATGATAATCAAAAACACAGGATAAAAGAGCCATTTGGGATTATACTTTTGCTCCATGCTAGTAATTATTATGACAGTAAAGTACAGGAAAGTTACCTGGAGGGATAGAGTTTGTTATTTATCATAATAACTTAACATTTTAAAGCAGTTTTTAACTAGATATTTAAGTTCTTAGAAAGAAATAATAACTTTGTTATCTAGTATTCCTATTTTTCAGGTGACTGAGAGCTGTAGTCAAATAATATCAGGTAATAAATTGTCTAGTCTGGGAAGCAAAACCTATAAAATAATAATTTCAAAAACTATGATAATACACTTAAAGTGGCATGTTCATAAAAATCACAAAACTGTATAATGCAAAATGAATGCTATCATATTAAAATAAAATGTATAAGTTGTATAATACGCAATTTCATTTTGAGATATAATTCCTTAATAAGCAGCCTGGTCAGTTGGTTTCCCTACTGTTGCATTTTGTCATTATATGACAGATACTCTGTGCCAGCTCCTCAAATTATTAATTCCCCTTTAATTGAACTATTTTATATATATACAAGATTCTAAGTTAAATTTAGGTTTGCTCTGCCTGGATTATTTTCTCATTCTATCATTTCTCTACCAAAATTTAATAGAATACACTTTCTATAAACTTGCTCAGATAAAACTTGCTCATATTTGGAGCTCTCAAAGTTGAGTGGTATCTAATGTTAACAAATACCTTAAAGAAAGCCAATACAAACATATTAGTTGAGACTTGTGTTTTCTAGTCATAGTTTTTACTCAATATCTTCTCTTTCCTGTTTGCTTCTCAATCTCGACTCCATAAACCCCAAGTCTCAATCTCTCATCAATAAGAGCAAGCTTGCTTTTTTCAGTTGTACTTTTTGCTTTCTCATCTTTCATTTCAATCTAGGGCACCCCCTCCCCTCACTGTCCCTTGTCCCAGGTTTGCTAATCTCCACTTTAATCTCACTTTTTGTGTTATAAGAACTCACAGTTAATTACATAAAAAGAATGACTCCTCCATTGCCCTTGCCTTGATTCCCAAAAACCTGTCTAAAAGAAGTAACATGTTTTCCGTTAAATCTCACATACTCGTAGGTGATGTTTTGCCAGAATTGGCCTCCTCTTGACTCCACCTTATTTCTCTTTTCAGCTTCTCTTCTATTGAAACTGTTCAAGTTGTGACATTCTGTTTCTATTCTTGTTTTCTATTAACCCATATTCATTGCTTAGTTTTAGCACCTGATTTCTGCCTTCCATAAATTATTTTGAATGGCATGTCCACTTCAACAGTCATATTGAGAACTTATTTACCACACTAGCCTAAAAGATCTTTTGATTTTCTCTACTCCAAAACAAGGGAGAAAAGCAACAGTCCATAGGCCAAATGTGGCCTTCTTGTTTTTGTAAATTAAGTTTTAATAGAATCTGGCCATGCCTGCTTGGTAGCATATTGTTCTATGGCTTTTTCTGAGGGCAAAGTGAGTAGTTGTAACAGAGACCACAAGATCAAAGATATTTACAATCTGCCCTTTATAGAAAAAGTTTGTAGATCTCTGTTTTAGAGTACTCTAAAGTCACCAATCATAAGAATCATTATTAGCAGCCAATATCTTTAGAGGGAAGGTCTGCAACCTCTCTTTTAACAGTCCAGGGGGTTCTTATAAAGTGGATTATGAAACATTTCTTCTACACTAAAAGACCCAAAGATACAAGGAAAGGAGCGCAAGCTTTGATTCCCCATGGTCTAAGCTGGTGTTTCTCAAAGTCAGTAAGTATCACATGGAAACATCTTAGAAATGAAAATTCTTGCACTCTGCCCCAGACACACAGAGTCACCACCTCTGGGTGCTTGGCAATATATGTGTTTTACCAAGTCCCTCTAGAGATTCTGAAGCAAATTTACATTTGAGAATACTTGCTTTAAGTACTGCACTTAGAAAATCTCTCAGGGAATCACCCAATTTCCTTACCGTTTATCTCTGGATACATATACAAAATATCATTTTTTATCTTTTCCATTTGTGTTTCAAATGAGATATTTGTGTTCCTTTGTGAGGACAAACTCTGAACTGCTCTCTTAATCCTATATTTTACCAACTTTTCCAGCGACCCGGATTTTTCTTCATTAATCCCTTGTCTCACAGCCTCACCCTCACCCTTCTCATATTTGCAAATTTAGGATAGACACTAGCTATGTTTTTGCATGCAGATATTCTCAAGGTGTGCCTTCTGCTTCTATTTCTTGGTTAACATCACCGTCCAATTAGCTGTTTAAGCCAGTAAACAGGTAACAAGGAATTATCCTTGATTTCTCTTTTTCAAAGGTTTTATTTCTGATTACTGAGTAAGACTTGCTGATTTTATCTCTTCATTAACTCTTAGATTGAACCCTTCTCCATCCCCATAGTCCCTGTCCTAGTCTAGACCAGAGAAGGCAAGTGCTTTGTTCATAGTTTTCAGCAAGTGGCGCTAATGGGCTGTGTTTCTATCCAGATTTAGCCTTACAATCTTTCACAATTTAGCGATTTAGACCAGCATTGTGAATTGATTACTTTGATGTTAGTTCATTGGTTCTCAAATCCTGGGCTAAAGATTGATGTCTGGCTGGCTGCCTTAGAATCACCTGGACAAATTTTACAAGTACAGATTGCAAAGCCCCATCATTGACCTAATCTCTTTGTGGTAGGACCTGGGTATGTTTTCTAATGACTCCCTAGGATATTCTGATGAGCAGACTGACTTCAGAACCATTTTTCTGGCTGAGACCTATTGACTCTCCTGCCTTAGTAATATATCGTTTTGGCTTTGCAAAAGTCTCCTGAATGGCATTCTTATCTCATATCTGCCTTTAAAATTCATTTATCTGTAATATATAAGGGTGACCCTTATCATTTTTTTCCGCTAAACTTAGTTATGATTATCCAATTCACCCTCTACCAGATGTTAGTATTTTCTATTAATAGAGAATAAATTCAAACTTCTAACCCTGATGTACAGCCATTTTTCAACACAAAATATGTGCCTATAAATAGACACATATTTTGATAACCTTTCCCTGGTCCATTGTCTGCAATAATCTGGCCTTCCCAACTTTACTTTACTTTTAAAATACCATGGAATCTCACACCTCTATGCCTACCGTTTGAAATATACTTCTTGTATATTTACTCCTGTGTACATCCTGTGTATATACTGCTGTGTATATCCATTTGTCAAATTCATATTTGATTTTATTCTTTCTTTTGCTCTGTTGTCATTACTCTTGAATCTGGCTTCCCTGAAATGATGGGAGGTTTTGAAAGTAGCAGCAAAATTAATTTTTAACTTTGAATCCCAAATCTGTGCCTAGAAATTAATAATTCCTCTAGTAATGTTTGCCGAAGTGAATGCATTTGAACTAATTTGAATTAAACATATAAGGGTATAATATTGTATACCAACTGTAATTGAATATATAGATAGTCAAGGGATGTGAATTATACTGTGGAAGGGAGTCAGAGGAAGTGTAATAGATATGTATAATATGGGGGGAGGAGTGGGGTAGAGAATTGGGGGAGGGAGGTTTTCACTTTGAGGGGTAAAAAGTATAACTATTGCACTGTGTTGTACACCTGAAACAAATTATAAATAAATAAATAAATAAAACATATAAGGGGACTTTCTAAGTGCAAATCTTAGTGTCATTATAGATCCATTTATATAGCTTGGATAAAATTAGATAGTAAATGTTTTTGTTGCATTTTCATCACATCGGATCAAGGACTGAGTTGCATGGACTATAATTTGTAGTATCTGTTGTTGTTGTTTTTCTTTATCAACTGACCATTACAAATAAATAAACACTAACTTTTTCTTTCCATTTCCAAATCTGTGTCTCTTGTTGAATTACACACACACACACACACACACACACACACACACACACACACACACACACACACACACACACAAATCACAATTTTCTTTCAGAGAATTTTAACTCTTTTGTATTTAGGAGATGATCCCATGAGTCTCTGCCAGAGTGGTAATTCCACATGGAGAAAAATAGGAGCCAACTGTAAAATACTGGGAATAGCAGAAAACAGATGTGACATTCTGTCTACTTTGTAGAACTTATTTTAAAAAAAATTATGGCTGTGATATAATAATGTGCATGGTAATAGTACCTTCAAATGTGGAGTTGTCATGAGATCAAAGTTATCTAAAATGCATGCAGGGAGCAGAGGGATTTAATTACATTCAAGAATGATGTACAACTAGTATTTGTAATTGTAACTGTATTGTCATATGCAGGCACAATGAAAAATACAGTAACTATAAATATCAACTTATCAACAAAAAATTCCTTTTATGTTTCTCCCTTTCAATTTTTCATGTAGTGTTGACATATTTCTTTAAACTTATCATTTCATGTCTTTTTCCTGTAATTACCAATGACATATATGTGAGAGAATTGACCAGACTTAAAAAGGTGGCCTAAATTCATGGGAAAGAGAAAAATAACAATGATGAGCACAAAGAATTTAACTTAATATTATTTGTGCAGTACCTTGAGTATTCATCGTCTGTAATAGATATTTCCTCACATGATTCAGAATGCATGATAAATTTCTCTAAATTCTAAACTACAAGCATATAGCTATTTGATGTCACAGTTAGAACTAGTATTTTTTTTTACTTTTTTTTATCACCTTGTTCTATTGAGTAGAATTGAATAACAACAACAAAAGCAATAATATATATTGTACTAAGTAAGCTACCTTAATATTTTGTTTGAAAATTTTTCAATGATTTCTACAATAATTAAGATAATATATATGTCATAGCAAAAGTAGTTATCAACAATAAGTTCAGCTGGTTATATTTATTACAAAATTTAGCTACCTAGAAGAAAATTCAAATTATCCCCTGGAAACATATTTTTTATCGATAATTAAAATATTATTTTCCCATTTTACATTTTTTTTTTGTTTTAGTTAAATTTTATTTCTTCAAAAGGGATCTTTTTAAAATCAGGAGGGAGAGAAAACCTTGGTCTGTTTGCAAATGCCAGTTGAGAAACTGGATTTTTTTTAAAAGGAAAAGGGTAAAGCCATTAACACAATTTTCAGACACATTTTGTAAAGGTGATTGGCATGGTGGAGTTAACCAAGCTTAATGAGCTAAACTCTGGACTTTTGGTGATATATGGTACTTGTATATCTTTCTTATAGGTAATGTCTTTATAACTTACTCTACCCTGAAAGGTAGAAACAATGGATTAGTTATATTTATCATCAATCCTAGTGCATTGCATGAAGGAGACATTCTATATATGGTGCTGGTTATGAAAAAATAGTCTAAAAAGTTCCTACTTTTTCTTTTGAAAGGGTAATCTCTTAACTGTAAATGGATAATTTATTGTATTGTCCTAATTAAAAAGGATGCCTGTTACATGCAGGCCATTCATCTTGGTAATTGCTTAAAAGAGAAATATTAAAATGTTTATTTTATTGTCCTTTGGAATTAACAGATAGACATTTATTTTATAGCTTGAAGTTTGTACCTTTTGCATCTCCCGTTTCGCTCACCCTCACTCCTGCTTTTGGCATCCATCAATCTGTTTTTCTCTGTATCTGTGAGCTGTTTTTTTGTTTGTTTGTTTGCTTTTTTTTGGGGGGGGTGTTGTTTTTAGATTCTACTTATAGTGAGATTGTAAGTTATTTGTCTTTCACTGTCTGACTTATTTCACTTAGCATAGGAGATCCATCTGTGCTGTTACAAATGGCAAGATTTCATACTTTTTTATGACAGAATAATATTTGATTATACACACATGCGTGCGCACACACACACACACACACACACACACGAGGTCTGACAATTAAGTTCACGAGTGCATCCTAGAAAAAGTGCTACATACCTCATTGCTGAATATCACTTTGGTTATGGTCCAAGTGCTCCTCTTGGGAAGCTATGCACCAACACCAGCACCTAGTCCACACTTCAAAGCAATTTTGGAACTCTTATTCTGGAATGGCCATCAGAGCTGTCATTGTATTACCCTTGATGTCCTGAATGTCATCAAAATCTCTTCCTTTCAATATTTATTTTATCTTTGGTTAAAGAAAGAAGTCACTGGGGACTCGATCAGGTGACTAGGAAGGCTAATCCAATGCAGTTATTTGTTTACTGACTAAAAACTCCCTCACAGACAGTGCCGTGTGAGGTAGTGCATTGTCTTGATGCACTAGCTCCTTCAGGACCATTTCTGCACACACCCTTCTGAAACCTATCTGAAAGCCAAGGTTTTCAGTTAAGGTTCCCCTAACTTTTCTCTATCAATGTTTACTTGGTCTGCTATGCTTCTCACAGTCAGCCGACGATTTTTGACACACAATTTGATGAATTGTTGCAATGTTTTCGTCAGTTCTGCTTGTTACAGGCCACCCTGACCGCTCTTCATCAGTGATGTGTTTTCTCCCCTAGAAAAACATTTAATCCGTTTGTACATTGCCGTTAGCTTCATGGCATTATCGCCATAAACTTGGACTAATATGTCCCTTATGTCACTTGTACTCTTGCTAAGAAATTTAATGTTTGTTTGTTGCTCTAATTCAAGCTCAGACTTTCTCGCGACAGCACAGAAAAACACACAATAATAATAATGAATGGCTCTCAGCAAGACACCACCACACATGGACATGAACACAGCCGTGTGACACTGATATACTTAGATTATGAAATCTTACCAAGCTGTTTGTACAGTGTTGCCAACGCAAGCATATGGTGGCAACTTCATGAACTTAATTGTCAAGCCGTGTGTGTGTGTGTGTGTGTGTGTGTGTGTGTGTGTGTGTGTGTGATATATACAGGGGGTGCCAAAAATGTACACAAGTGGACACTTTGGCCTTTGTTGCTCAAGGAAAAGTTATTGAATTAAATAACTTTTAATTCCAGTACATATTTATTCCAGTTCCAGTTTTCCCCATTAGTTCAAATGGCACATATTCCCACTCAAATGTGAAATGGTTTAATGGATGAATTCAGAGACATTAACACTTTTAATGTATTAGAACTTAGAAAAATAAATCAATAGCTTCTGGTTGTAGAATGATCCTGATGTAATAGATGCTTTGGACTCAGTTTCTAATTTTGTGTATCTATGCCTTTCCCCAAAGCTTTGGTCCACACCATTGTAATAATAAGTGAAATCTTGTCTATGAAAGACCCTTATGTGTATTTATAGTACTCATCCAGCAATTTCAACTGTGTGACTATTGCATCACAAATATGCAGTTCTGAATTATCAAATATTTAAACTAAGATTTGTTTAAGACACCATAATAGCAGATGATAATTATATACTTAGAAAGAGACATTAGATTTATTATCAGAAATTCTTGAACATTTTAAGGTTTATTTTAATGTTAGTATTTTATTTTATTTTTTATCAGGAGCAGGAAGCAATTTAATGCATTCAATTCTTAGAACTTTGAATTTCTTATTATAGTCCTGCAAATATGCCAAGTAACTTTTGCTTTCCTGTACTCATTCTGATATTATTTATTATTCACATGATGCCTTTCATTGCATATTCTTTCATTGAAATTCTAACCATCTTTGAAAAAGCAGATAAATCCCTTACTCCCTGAACTCCTGAGTCAAAATTAATAGGTAAGGGGCTTTGTGTGCCTCCAATATTTTTATTTAAAAATTTTATTTTAAGAATTAAAACTTAAATTTTGCTTCATGTAATAACGATTAACACATATGTCTCAATCACCTTTATAAGCTTAGAAAAATAAAAAGCATGTCTCAAAATCAACAATAACCTTTTGTAACTGAGAGGAAGCTCAGGGCCCCACCTTCTATAGCCAATTAACTCAAGGCTCAGAGAATCTGTTTCACCAAAGCCCAAAAGTTAGTAGTTTCAGAACAGAAACAGCTTTTCCTGACTTCTGATTCTGGACTATTCACGAAAGCTGTCTTACACTGTAATTTCCACATAATGAATATTTAGTACATGATGGTTGAATAACTGCCTTTAAATTTTAAATAACTCAAGACAATTCATAAGTAGTCTTAATAAAATGTTTGAAATTCAATTTTTTCTTTTTTTTTTTAAGATTTTATGGGGGAATCGGGGAAGGGGAACAGACAAGTTGCTGTCTTTTCATTCTTCAGTCTAGTTGTGGAGGATGTTGCTTCACTGGCCTATGTTGGTTTTATCATTGTGTTCTTCCCAGGTAGGGCAGTCACTTGCCGGCCACTGGAAGGCTGCTCACGGTGGCTCATGGTAGCTCACGAAAGCACATGCCAGCTGCCTGCCAGCCCGACTGCAGCCTACGCCATCGCTGGTGACTCACGGCAGCCCAGCTCCAGGTCAAGCTGTTTTTTACCATCTTAGCTGTAGAGGGCACAGCATCACTGGACTGCATGTGGGATCTGAACCAGGGCCATGCTTCTCAGAGCTGGCGTCCCAAGCCAACACCTAACCAACGCACCACCCGGCTGGCCCTGAAATTCAATTTTACCTTCTATTGAAACACCTATGTCCAATGTTCAGATTTATCTTGAAACCATGTTGATTTCGAGGTACACTATATTTGTCTATTCGTTATTTTATTGTTTTCCTTTTTTTACTCAACAATTGAAAATAGATTACCCCCAAAGTCACAAATATATTATGTATCATTAAACAAGGAAAAAGAAAAACAGCCAGGAAATAAATCAGAAAACAGGCTAAGACTAACTACTGGTCTCAATATTAATCAAAGCTTTAGGCTTCCTAGAGATTGAAGCATATAAAGAAAATGTGATGTGCTGTCACCTCATTATTAATTTATTGAAGTGAATCAGGAAATACAGTGCAATGTTTTCTAATACAAATTATAAGAGATTTTATTTATATAGATGAATCTATATATGGAACATTAGTTTATTGAAAAGTAACTTTGATGGTATTTTTAGGAAAGTGCAGATATATTATTCATATTGTTATTTTTGAGGTATCCCCTTTATAATAGGCAAAGGCATAAGGTTATATATTTTGTTTTCTGAAGATAGTTCTAAGTGTAATAAACTAATATAATATATAGTTTATGTAGTTTTCAGTTTTTCTTTTCTAATTTAAGGTTAAGAATTAAAGAATAGGTGTTGGAAAACCTAGTGAGTGAATGCTAGCATACTTTTCTTTAACTGTCAATTGTATCATTATTTTTTTGCCTAGGAAATAGAAGATATGATTTGAAATGACACTATTATAGTTTAGTCCTGACATCCAAATATAATTCAGTATTATTTATAGAAATATAAAAATATTAAAATTGTAGGTGGCAAGCTTTGTTTTACAATTCAAAAGGTCTGGCATTACTGTGGCCCATGAAGCCCTCAGATTCTTCACTATTAAGCTTGAAAGGTATGAGATAGAGTTTTTGTTTTTTTTAATTTATTGAGGTGACAATGGTTAGTAAAATTACATGTTTCAAGTATACTCATATAGTTCTGTAATATATCACCTATATATCACATCATGTGTTCACGACACAGCGTAAGTTATTCCATCACTATATATCTGATCCTTTTTACCTTCTTATACTATGCCCCCCTCTTACCCTTTATTAACAACTACACTATTGTCTGTGTCTGTGAGTTTTTGTTTCTTTGTTTGTCTTGTTCCTTTGTTGCTTTCACTTTTGTATCCCACATATCGGTGAAGTTATATGATTCTCAGCTTTTCTGTCTGACATATTTCACTTAGCATGATAATCTCATGCTGTTGCAAATGGCACTATTTCATCGTTTCTTATGGAAGAATAGTATTCCATTGTGTACATATACAACATCTTCTTTATCCAGTCATCTATGGAAGAATACTTTGGTTGTTTCCATGTCTAGGCCACTGTAAATAAAGCTGTAATGAACATAGGAGCACATATATATTTACGGATAAATGTTTTCAGATTGTTTGAGGTATACCCAGGAGAGGCATTGCTGGGTCAGGTGGTAATTCTATTCTTAATTTTTTGAGGAACCTCCACACTGCCTTCCATAGTGGCTGCACCAATCTGCATTTCCACCAGCAGTGTATGAGGGTTCCTTTTTCTCCACAGCCTCTCCAACATGTGTTACTATTTGTCTTGTTGATGATAGCCATTCTAACTTGCATGAGGTGATATCTCATTGTGGTTTTTATTTGAATTTCTTTGATGATTAGTGATGTTGAGCATTTATCTTAAGTCTATTGGCAATCTGTATGTCCTCTCTGGAGAAATGTCTATTAGGTCCTCCACCCAATTTTAATTGGATTGTTTATCTTTTTGTTGTTGAGTTGTATGAGTTCCTTATATATTTTGGATATTAACCCTTTATTGGAGGGGTTGTTTGCAAATATCTTCTCCCATTTGGTTGGTTGCCTCTTAGTTTTGTCAGTAGTTTCTTTTGCTGTACAGAAGCTTTTTAGTATGATGTATTCCCATTCATTTATTTTAGTTTTTACTTCCCTTGACTTTGAGGTCAAATTCATAAAATCCTCTTTGAACCCAAAGTCCATAAGTTTAGTACCTATATTTTCTTCTATGCAATTTATTGTTTCAGGTATTATGTTTAGGACTTTGATCCATTTTGAGTTTATTTTGGTACATGGTGACAGATAG
Organism: Aselliscus stoliczkanus; assembly: GCA_033961575.1. Taxonomy (NCBI): domain Eukaryota; kingdom Metazoa; phylum Chordata; class Mammalia; order Chiroptera; family Hipposideridae; genus Aselliscus; species Aselliscus stoliczkanus. The sequence continues at coordinate 139,610,132 of CM066731.1, forward strand.
GAGTCTAGTTTCATTCTTTTGCAAGTGGCTTTCCAATTCTCCCAGCACTATTTACTGAAGAGGTGTTCTTTCCTCTATTGTGTGTTTTTGGTTCTTCTGTTGAAAATTACCTGTCCATGTTTATGTGGGTTTATTTCTGGGTTTCTCATTCTCTTCCATTGGTCTGTTTTTCTGCCAGTACCATGCTGTTTTGATTATTGTTGCTCTGTAGTACAAGTTGAAGTCAGGGAGTGTGATATCTCTAGCATTATTCTTTTTTCTTAGGATTGCTTTGTCTTTTGTGGTCTTTTGTGTTTATGTTCAAATCTGATGATTTGTTTTTTTCTATTTCTTTAAAAAATGCCATTCATATTTTGCTGGGGATTGCATTAAATCTGTATATTGCTTTGGGTAATACAGTCATTTTAACTATGTTGATTCTTCCAATCCATGAACGTGGACTGCCTTTCCACTTCTTTGTGTCTTCTTCAATTTCTTTTAATAATGTTTTATAGTTTTCAGTTTATTATAGGTCCTTCACATCCTTTGTTATGTTGATTCCTAGGTATTGTATTCTTTTTGCTGCAATTGCAAAAGGAATGGTTTTTTTTTTTTTAGAGGGCAGTGTCACTGGCCCTCACATGTGGGATCCAAACCGGGGCCGCTGGCATCCCAAGCCAGTTCTTAACACTGCGCCACTCAGCCGGCCCAGCAAAAGGAATTGTTTTTAAAATATGAGAATTCTGTTATTCTAAGTCTTCAGGGATGGAGTCAATCTGCTCCACATACCTGCAATTCCTTTGATTACTGCTTCTGTTACTATCCCACCCACTCTCAGAAGAGTGTAGGACTTGCCTCTGTCCTATTCTTCATAAATCTCTGTAAAGTTATTGATTTTTAAGTTTAAAAAATGTTCTTATCCTATTTCAGAACATATAAAGATACATTTTCCTCCATTGGGATTCCACTTCTAGCTTTAAAAACTATTTCCTTAATTCCTGTTAAATATAGTACTGCAATTTTATCAGTAGTGCCATTTAAGATCCACTGTAATTGTCAATTTTATTTCCATTAAGAAGCATCATTGAGGTGGCATTATGATATGCGTATAAGAGAATTGCATAATTCTGTCAGGTAAGGGAAGCCATGGCAGTAGCTCAACTGAAAAGATCTCTGCCATTTAATTTGTTGAATACCATAAAAAACATACCCCTACCCTTTGTGCAAATGTCATCTTTCAAATATTGACTTGACATCAGTCAAACCACTGAATAATAACTCACAATAGGAATCCAATCATGTTTGAGTTTCATAGATTATAAAGAACATAGTACACTTACTTCTCTTTAGGAAATTTCATTCTGGTGTTTTTAAAATAGAATAAAGTTTCTTAGAATGTTAATCCAAAGAAGCAAAAAGATAGTATCATCATCTTGTCTCCAGTCACCTGTTTTAAGCACAATTCTGCCCTGTCTCATGGAAGCATGTACTATTGTATTGCTTATTGATATTTCCCAGGATTGTAATTTCTTGTCTATTGTGACTGTCTTGTAGGAAAAAAACACAGAATTCTATGTGTATAGCAAGAAATTCACCAAATAAGCATTTAGAAGAGAGATATATATCATCCCAAAGCTATTTTTTTTCTCTTTTCTGCACACACACACACACACACACACACACACACACACACTTAATTTACTTTGTAAACCCCCAAATCTGATGTTTCTACATTAATTGAACCAAAACATTTTCTTTTAGACAAAAGAGTTGGATAATTTTCAGATAGTATGCTATACAAAATCCATCAGAATAAATTCTTGAAACTGTCATATTAAATAATATAGTCATTCCCAGACCATTTTCAATGTATAGCTCAGAAGTCAAGAGTGTTTACTATAAGGTTTGTTTTATATTGCTACACACAGTAAAATTTTACCAACATTTGAAAAGTTGGATATTTAATGTAAAAGGATATTTTACCTAAAAATTTATATATGACTATAATGGACACATTTTATTGCAATGTAACAATTGCCTTCGTTTAGTGGGGGGTTATTTTTCTATTTTGTTTCTACAAATCTGTACTGTGTTGATCCTGAGCCATTAGTCATGTTTCATCTTCCATCTAGCTGGATTCATTTATTTCACCCCGTTTCTCTGGTCTTTTAAGGCATTTGAAGTGTAGCCAACTCTTTGGAAAGTCATAGCATGTTACCCAAGATTGTAAATAATAGAATGTCTTCACATCTGAATTCCTTGGCAAGTTTTTTTTTTTTTTTTTTTTTTAATTTTTTGAGGGCAGTGTCACTGGCCCTCATATGTGGGACCGAACCGGGGCTGCTGGCTTCCAAGGCCAGCACTTAACCACTGCGCCCCTCGGCCGGCCCTAAATTCCTGTATTCCATGTTCTTTTCCTTTTGAACAAAGTGTTTATCCTCTCTCTACTTGAATTTTTCTGGACTTATTTACACTCTTTTTCTTTTATTTGAACTTACATTTTTTATCATTCAGAAAAGATTCTAACAGAATCTTATAGAAGATTCTTCCCAGCACCTTGTAGTTTTTAACAATATTAGAAACTTATGTCCCTAAGCATATCCTTTCACTGCCAAGAGTTCCATATATCAAATACATTGGTCTGATTTTATTCTTATTTGTGTTATATATGATGGATAGGAACTGTCTTTATAAAGGTACTGAGATTTAGTTACTGTTTTGCCAAAGGGTTTTGATGATGAAAAAGGTTACATTGCATGTCACTGTAAAAGTCAGTGCAAGAACAAAATCTGCAAAATAAAGGTTTTCACTGTTTTTTGCCTTCAGGATTTTGTTGCACAGCATAGAATATGTTGATACATTATCTGATAAAATTACTGTTTGCAATGATACAAATTAATAGAATAGATTTATCATTTTTATCAAGTAATAGAAACAAGTACCCTCCTGGGAAATAGGACTTATCTCTGAAAAAAAGGCAATTAAAATTATGCCACAGAACCTGAACCACACAATCTTAGTCTTATGAGGTTATTTAAATTGCTTCTAGTCATATGAAATACATTTCTAATGAGTGGCATAGAAGGATGAGAGTACTTAAGGATATAAAGTCTCCATGGTAAATATCATTTAGAATCACTGTTAAAGTACATATTATATCAAAAGTAATCTTATTATTCACTTCTGATAGGAGAGTTGTACTTCCGCTATTGTCTACTTTTTGAGAACTGGAGCTTATATTATTCCCAAAATAATGTAGAAGAATTAATTGTCTTACATGGCTTACTATTAATGTATATTTCCATTCTCTTATAATTTTGTTTAGATGCATTTAAATTTATGAGCTATATGTATAAGATGTCCTTATATTCTTAAGAATGTCTTTATATAATTTTATGAGTGTGTCTGTTGATAATTGTACACTGAAAATTGAACATTTTACAACTTGTCCAGTGACTAAGGATATTAGTGATTATTCCAATTTTCCTGTCTATGAACTACAAAAATATGTAGATTAAGAAGAAATACACTGAGGTGCCAAAAAATTTTATGCACATTGTAAGAGATGTTAACACTTTGGTCAACATTGCTCAAGCAGTAACTCACCATAATCAGAAGTGTCTGGATGCTGATAATAACCACTTTGAGTACCTCTTGTAATTGCAGAAGCCAAACATGACTTGTATTCATCTTTTGTTATTGGCATATATTAATAGAGTTTTTTCCTTTCTTAAAATATGTATACATTTTTTTGGCATACTCTGTATATGATCTAAAACATCCTAAAAATGGCTGTACTGGAATATATATCATGTATTCATTAATTATAGAGTTAAAAGTGACATTAAAGTCACTTTATAAAATTTTAACACAAACATTTTATATCCATGGTAATGTAAAATGTTTTTATATCATAGAGAAAAGAATGCTATCTGTACTCTATATTTATATTGTCATGATATTAATTATTTTGAGAAAAGATTATATTATATAATCTCAGAAATAGTATTCTGAAGTCAGATAAAAATAGAACTGAAAAACATATTAATAAACAAATAAATGTACAGTATATCTATACTCCTTGGATTCCTGCCAAGTGGTCTTTGTGAAAGTCAAGTGTTGTGGTTAATTTTATGTGTCAATTTGATTGGATCACAGGGTCTCCAGATATTTGGCTAGACATTATTTTGGGGTATGTCTGTGAGGGTATTTCCAGAGGAAATTAGCATTTTATTTGGTAGACTCAGTAAATCAATTTGCCCTCCCCAATGTGAATGGGCATCATCCAATTTATTAAGGGGCTAAATAGAACAAAGAGGCAGAGAAAGCAACTGTTTGGTCTTTCTCTTGCCTGATTGCTTGAGCTAGGACATGGATCTTTGCCTGCCTGCTCCTAGTTCTCTGGCTTTCAGACTCAGACTAAATCACACCAACCAGTTTTCCTGGGTCTCCAGTTTGCAGAGAGCAAATTGTAGGAAATCTCGGTTTTCATAATTGCATGAACCAATTCTTTATAATAAATCTCTTCCTATATGTATATTCTATTGTTTCTATTTCTCTAGAGAGCCCTAATACATAAGGTAAATAAATACTGCCAAGATGGAAACACATTTTCTCTATTCCTTGAGTTGATAGGAAATGGTAGAGAATTAAACTGGGAAAATACAAGCATAAAAAAGTGTTTCAAATGATTATTTCAATAGCTATCATTATCAATTTTGTACAGGCTATTTTGTCTATATTTATTTGCACACCTTTAAAAAAACTTGATGCATATGTATTCTAACAAGTCAATGAGACAATTTTCACTAGAAAATGAAAGTGCCAAAGCCAATCTAATAACAATGCTTTCAATATTTATTTAACTTTAGATTTTTCCTTATATGTTTGTTTAAATAAGTTTTTAAAATATGATCAAATCAACCACATAGTTTTTTAAAGAAAGAAAACTATATTTTCTACTATATTAAAATCTGTATTATTTATTTGTGTCTCACAAATCTGGATGCCTAGTTTTCTCCAAACCTTTCTGCTTTTGTGCCCTATCCCTTACCCCCTCACCCTTACATGATATGTCAGCTTATAATTTAAATACTTGACAGTACCATCTAAGACAACCATTCTCTTTTTCTTGGATTTTGATATGTCATAATTTTTCTCTTCTTTTGGATTTTGATATGTCATAATTGTGACCAGTACCAATTAACGAGTCATATAAGAATAATGCCATAATTCTGAAAGTCAAAATTACATTTAAATGATTAAAAAAATCACTGCATTTTAGTCTTTTTTTGTGATGAAAATAGAAAGCAGTGCTCTGGCTTGATGATTCTATTTGGGATACAATAGATTCAATATTTAAGACATTTTCAGGGCCACATCTCAAATAATCTTTGTATGTAGAGCATTTTTGTTTTATGCAGATAATTTCTTAATTGGTGTACTCCTGATTAAGGAATTCTCTTAGCTTCTTGTCAATTTAGAAAATGTTATATGTTCAAAGAGAAATATCAGAAGGAATTTCAATAAATCACTAATGAATGGTATCCTCTAACTGGATAAAGACAAATAACCAGAAATGGGAGAAAAAACTAGGGCTAAAGAGAGTTTAATAGATTAAGATTTATTATGATTTAGCCCTTTGTAATGTCACTCTTCTATGAAGAATGGGGTCTAACTCTTCATCTCTGGAATCTGGGCTTGATCATGTGACTTGCTTTAGCTAAGGAGATATTTATGTATGTCACACAAGCAGAGACTTGGAAAATGCTTTCTCATTGGTGTAGGCCTTTTCTTGTTTCTTCTGAAACACAGCTATTGGTGGACACTCTTTTTCACTGCTTTTAGAACAGAGCTGCAAACTGAAGAAGTGTACAGTAGTCTGTTAAATGTTGGGTACATGTGGTTCAGGTCCCCTCATGCCCCATTCAGCTGGCAGCTTATCTACCAGTAGATTGGAGCTGCATGAGAGAGTCAAGAAAAAAGAAGTCCCAGCTGAGCCCAGGTCAAATTTCCTATCCACAGGATTATGACGCAATAAATGTTAATTGTTTTAAGCCACCAGTTTAGGGAGTTGTTTGCTGTGCAACAAAAGCTAAATGATACAAATGAAGTCCCTTAAAGCTCTTTCTCTTATCTGTATTGAATTGATTTTAGTAAGAATCGGAGTACGAGTGATGTCATCTGAAAATCATTTAGTATTTTTACTTGTCTTCAGGAATTATTTCACTCATAATCATGCCTAGACCAGTATAAACCATATTTCTCAGCAATATTACTTAAAGAATCCTAAGAAAAGAAGCAGTAGGCTCTGAGGAAACACTCTTTTCCAACTGATTAAAAAAGGAGTGTGTATAGGACTTTAAAAAGAGCAGAACTAGGAAGAATAATCAGAGTAAAAAAATCTGCAATACTGCTAAACTAAGAAATAGGCAGATAGCAATATAAAATACAGTTAAAATTATTAGGCCTAGGGCAGAAATCAAATCAACTTTTTGAAACACAGATAAGTAGTAAATGAAAATACCTGATAAGTAAAAATATCAGTCCTAAGCAAACACAGCAGACAGTATATTAGACGTCTTAAAGGCAATGAAAAAGCCAATCCAACAAATGGAGAAATTGTCCTGAATTTGTGTTATAAGAAATTTTTCTACTCAATTTCGATGTTGATTTCAAACACAGATCCAGGAACAGGAAAATTGAAGGGACTTATGAAAAGATTCTCAAATATGATTAAGGAACTGAGGTACTAATTTATGAAGAAGGATTAAAGGATATAAATGCAGAGATCTTGGCTGAAGGTAAGTGGATGAAAATAGTACAGCAGCCTCTCAACCCATGAAAAGCATACAAATAATTTTTTAAAAGATTTTCTTATATATTTCAGCAATCAGAGCTCTTTGGAAACGTCAGTTTATATTATATTATATTTAAAATTCAGCATTTTTTGATCCACATACAGGAAAGTACACTACTTAGAAAATGAAATTTATTGAAATATAGTAATTATTTCTAAAAAATGGGCAGAAAGGTCATGTATTTGAAATTGTAAATGGAGTAGGTTGTGATAATAAGGTGATGATAATAACAATTGTTTATTATTTTTGATTAAAGCACAAAATAAGTTATGTAAATGTGCTACCATTGAATTTATTTCCACAGTTTGCTTCTCAAAAGATTTGAAATTATGTATTATAGCACACATATAAATTAAAACCAGATAAATTAGAAATATAATAGCAAATGTGGTACACCAAAATCTTACAATATAACTGTTGTGCTTAAGCATGAAATTTACGTCTGAATTTTCTGTTATCCAAAACAACACGTCAGAAATGGCATGTTATGTAATTTTATATTCAAACAAGGGAAGCCTATTCATCAATCGAGATAAATAAAACAATGATGAAGTCCGGAAGTTCATCATGCCCTCCATACATTACTGTTTCTGATTTTATTGAAGTTTTATTCTAACACCTTAAGAAAACCATTTGACATTCTCAGCCTCAATTTACTGTCCTGTACAATGACAGTTAGTGGAGTTATTTTATCTCAGGCAGATGTTTTGGGGTAGTTCTTTGATGCTGTAAATTTGTAGGTCTTATCACATGATTTGAACTCCAAAGAGAATTGTTCTAACCCAAGTCAATAAAATATCCTTATTTGCAATGTGCCCGGCAATATTTTTTTATTATTTATTTCAGTAACAGCAGAGGGAACTTTAAAGCTCAAATACCACTGTAACAAATATTAAACCATATAAGTCTGTTGGGAAAAATGTAGAAATTGCAGAACTTGGGGGAGGGGAGTAGAAATTTCACTACAATTTAAGGTAACGATAATAAATTAGGTTTCATCTAAATAGGTACAGAAACTATATTCAGGCAACTAGAATACTCTGAAAATGTGACTTGTGTACTTAGAGACCAAAAGGATCCATTTTTTAAAAAATCTGGAAACTAATAACTTTATTAAAAATTTTCAACTTGCCATAACTGACCACTTGTTGTTATAATGATTTATGATTGGTTTATGTTCTGAGTTGACATTGGGAAATGTCACTTATAGCTGTAACAAGGGCTTCCACAGGGTCTGGGCTGCCCAATCAAGGGAATGACATCATTCTTATACAATCAACTTACCCATGCTTGCTTGCCAGTTCCTTTGTCATCTTTTCATTGTCAAGATCATCATTATGAGTTATAAGCCTCTTACCAATAATTTGAATGACCTCAATTTCTTTCCACATTCTTCTTTAGTACATATGTTCATTTTACTTTTTAACATTTTTCACATTTTAGCAAAGTAGTCATTTAAAATGCATACAGAGCTGGAAAGTAAATTACCAGGGTAAAGGGCATTTCAAAATGATTGAAAATATGCTTCATGATCTGTTGCCTTTTCTGTTTCACAGAGTTACTGCAAAGTTGTTAGAAATGAGATTGCACAGGTAAATATACATATATTTTCTGTTTCAATATACCTTTCTTTAATATTTTTACTTCATCCCCATTAGAGCAAAACCTGAAATCAATCATGCCATCTATGACATAGTATTGTAGGATTTAATATTTTGACAGATTTAAAATACTCTGGCATTTAGTTGAAGTTTTATGTTTAAAATTACACTGAAAATTTGTAGGTCTTATTCATGGTTTGCTGATATCCTTTAATCTGTTGTTTATAGAAAGTGACCAATTTCACATGCATTTTTCCATATGTTACCTGCACATATATATCTTCCAGAATTACTTGGAACAATCAGTACTATTGTTAGGCTAAAACAAGTAAGAATTTAGGTTGTAAAAAGCAAAGTTTACCCAACTAAGGCCAGTGAGCATAATAGCCACATTTATAATTGTTGTGTGAAATGTATCAATAAGTATATAAATTTTAATTTGTTTATACTAAGTTATCTCTTCCTTTCTTTTTTGAAAAGTTTGTTCTGCAACCTTAATGCAATACAGTAAATATATTCTAATTCTTCTATTTTCTAAAAGTTGAGATTTTTACAAAATCTCATTTTTTTCTCATTTCTCAAAGGATGCAGTTTTTTGTTGTTGTTTGTTTTTTAAAGATTTTTATTGGGGAATTGGGGGAGGGGAACAGACAAGTAGCTGTCCTTTTGTTCTTCAGTCTAGTTGTGGAGGACGTTGCTTCACTGGACCATATTTGTATTATCATTGCGCTCTTCCTGGGTGAGCAGATCAGTCGCTGGCCGCTGGATGGCCATTTATGGCGGCTCTTGGCAGCACATGCTGGCTGCTGGCCACTTACTGTAGCTTATGGCAGCCCACTGCAGCAGGGGCTGCAGCCTACACTGTCGCCGGGACTCACGCAGCCCAGCTCCAGGTTGAGCTGTTGTTCACCATCTTAGCTGTAGAGATGCATTGTCACTGGCCCATGTAGGATCCGAACCAGCAGCCCTGCTGCTCAGAGCTAGCACTCCTAAGCTAACTCTTAACCAAGAAGCCACTCGGCCAGCCCCTAAATTAACATATTTTATTAGCTATTATTATGACAATTTCAGCCATTATTTACTTAAACCCATCTCTGGAACAGGCCTTTGGAAAAGTGGGCCAAACAAGGTAGTCTGAGGATACTGAGAAGGGCCCGTCTATATTCAGTCATTTCTTTCTGAAGCTTAATCCCTTTGGTTTTAACCGGCTTCTGTTTAAAAGTAAATAACCCCATATGAGTTCTAATTCATATGTCTTGTTAAATGAAAATTTCTTCCATTAGAAACATAATTGTAAGTCTTGATATGTGCAAGACCCTCTCGCCCATACATTGTCTCATTCTATCTTCATAACAACCTGACATTATTTTACTCTTTAAACAACAGAGCTGACTGATTCTTAAAGAGTTGATGCAACATAATCACAGTCATCCAGGTAGAAATTGATAGTGTAGGTGTCAGTGGGGTCCTTCTCTACTTCAGAGAAAGGAAGTAGCAAGAGGGATGAGGAAGCTATGGGGTTGAGGAATGCAGAGATAGAATGCTTCCAGGAATGTAGAAGAGTGAAAGGGTTCCAAAGATAAACTTTCAAAATTATACCGTTTAGCTCCAGTCCACTGAGTCGCAGGTGTAATCTCTATGAATTTGTCGAGATTATATTTTTACCTCAGGGAGCATAACACAGAGTACTAAATGACTGAAATAAAAAAATCCAGAGGAGAAAATTTTCGCCTTAAACTGGCTGACTAGGCTGCATTCAAAATTATTGTAACTGCTTTTAAAACTTCACATTTTTATTATGATTCACTTAAAATTTCTGATGACTATAGAAAAATGTATTACAGTCTATTAGCACACATTCTCAGATTGCCACATTGTAAAGAAACATATGGTTCTCTATAAAATTTTATACAATTTCTGGGTGGCAGACCTGACACTTAACAATAGTATTGCCCTCAGAATGATATGCCAGATAGTTTTATGCAAGTGAATTAAAGTAAAAACATGTATATATCAGTGTGAAAAGGATCTGGCCATTAAAATCTGTCATATGGCTGTTGTGTCTAGACTCCCACTAAATTAATGCAAATTATAGCAACTGTTAGCAGCTGCAGTTTTATGATGAGTCTAAATATTTTCTCCCTGACAAAAGGTCTTAGAAATTTGACATATTAACTGCTCTATTATATATCAAATGAAGAATCACAAAGTGCAGATTGCAATGAATTTAGCTTTATCCAGTCACAACATTCTGTCTTCAGAAAATTGGGCTTATTCACCTTTCCTGATGAAGATACAAACACACCTCTACCTAATTTAAGTAGAACAAGTAATTTCAACATAAAGTCTATGGATGGACTGTGAGTCCCGTGAAATTTTGTGCAAGAATTTGGATGCATAAGGCTGAGTTAGTTTTTCTGGGTAGAGAATAAAAACGGGTCTGTGATTTTTGAAAGGATTATAACTGCTCTTAATATAAAAATTGTGTGGCAGTAAAAATAAAATTTTATTTGGCTTGTCATTTAATTGGGAGTTTTTTACATTGATTTTTCATTTCCATGGTTACACATTAATTTTTGACACTTTATATAACAAAGAGTAGGTAGTATCCCATATCCTAAGAATTGTTAATAAGCTGGTTTAAAAATACAATTTAAAAAGATTTGCAATTGTGATATCTCCTCTAAAGATTAAATCAATGAATAGAATCAGGTTTTACTTTTATGAAGTAGATTTATTTTCCAACAGTGAAATGGTATTTGCCAATCCAAGATTCATTGCTGCTAAGGGAAGATGGTTATTAAACATGTCCTATGTTTCTTATATATGCTCTGAAATTCTGTGGAGTGGCTTATACTTCAGTACCAGGAGAAGGGAGGTAGAAGAGATCCCAGGAAAATTTCAGCAGAGTAAATTTTGATCATCTTTTTTTTTCAATTTTTGCATCAACTCTCACTTTTTAAAGTCATTTCTGTAATAAATGGTAACACCAGTCTGCACTGTTTTATCTATGATTTTAGTCCTCATTGGTGGCAACTGCCCTTATATTTTAGGATAAATCCAAATTACAACTAAATTCAAAATTGATCTTGCTGTTGAGGGGCAATGTTTTACTTACACAATTACTTTGCAAGAAGTAATACCTGACATCACATTCTTCTAGGACTGTTCATTCTTCTAGTTGTCATATACCACAAATGGATTTTCCTAGTCTTTTTCTGTTCCTAACTCACCAGTTGATATTCTTACAAACAATTTCACCTCCCAAAGTCTAACAAGCCAGGAATACAAAGATTAGAATAATATTTCCCTCTTTATGTTTTGAAAAATATTTTAGTCTAAGAAATTATCAGTTGAGACAGTGAGGATTATAATTAAATTTAAATAACATAATTTACTACAACTTTCAATTTCCTAATTGCCATGTCAAATAGCTAAGTAAACATCAAAGTGTCATATTCTAAAAGTCACCAAACTCAGAATACTTAAAATGTCAACAACAGAAATAAGGAAAATTTCCCTCACTCCTATCTATCTCTTCTATTTGATAGGCTTTGAATATACTATTTTAAAAGTTACAGCACCTGTGCTTTGAAATAAGACAAACCATCTCATTAAATACAAATGCTAGTTATGTGTTAGTCTAGCACAGAAAAGACTGAATAAACTGTCCATAGAATTGATAATGTCATTCTTTCCCAGAGCTAAGATTCCAAACAAGATTTGACCAAATTATTCTTTGAACTTTCAAGGACCTGTTCTGTTAGAATTTTCCATACTTATTAAGGCAGAAATAACAGAATGTTTGTGCAACATTTTCAATATCCCTCAGAAGGGAAAAACATAAGAAGAGGATAAAGAAAAATATGAAGAGATATAGGCAAATTATGCTTTAAAATTATTTGAAGGACTAGAAAAATCTAAGAATTTATAATACACTATGCATTTCAATTTTCTTTTCTTCATATGGAACATTTGAAAAAGTAATAGTTTTGTTTTCTTACATTAATATTTGAGGATTTTTTTTGTTATTATATGTGAAGTCCTCAGGGGATAAATACTTTGTATTCATAAATAAATATAATAATAACTATTACTAGCATAAGCTAATTATGAGTAAAGTATAATCTAGCAGGTTACACATGCCTTGACTTGTTTAATCCACACAATGATATATGAGTTAGGTACCATCATTAATCTTGATTTTACAGAAAGCAAACTGAGGTCCATGGTCATCAAATAGTAAACTCTGAATGTGGGATTTGAATCCAGTCAATTTAGAGACACCAGACTCTTAATTATTAGGTACTGCCTCGCAATATGTAATTATTCAAATATGACAATTGAGTTCTGTAATTTTTATTTAAAACTATTATTACTAGAAGCATATTTATGAATTCATATTTATAAGTTATTTAGTTTTCTGCTGACCAATATTATAGCCACCTACACAAAAGTAACTTTTTAACTATTTTTACATAGTTCCATGTTGAAATGAAACTATATTAAACTAAATTTCATCTATTTTTATTTTTATTAATGAAGTATTAAAATGTTTAAATTGTATTATTTGCATAATTATGAATTTTTACTGAATAGTGTTATTATAGACAACATTATAGCATCACATCATTTCTCCAGCTCTTTTAAACATATGAAAATGCTTCACATCATTTCTCAAATGAACAAAAAATGCCGTGGCTACTCATTCTCACTGTGTTCATTCACAATAAGTTGGATTGTGAAACATTAAAAGTTAATATATTGTCAAAAAAAGTTAAGGGACCATTTGTTCAGTTATAAAAATGAACAAAAATTCATACACATTTTATCCAGATTTCTCTAAATATAATTATTTGATTAAAATTCTAAACAAACAAAAAACTGATGGAGTGTCACGAGAAAACTCTATTCTGTAAAAAAATATATGTGATTTTAATTAGAAGATACTAAATCATGCCAATTATCAAATTTTAATTTGTACTGAAACTCCTATTAAATTATCTTTACTTACAAATAGAATCTAGATTGTTGAATTCTATTGATTTGGAAAAATTAAAAATCAGAGAAGATCCACATTTCCTGAAATATTCTTAACAGAGCTAAGCATATGGTTTATGTTGGAGATTTTTCTCATGAATAAAACTGTTCTGTAGTTTTCGTATTTTTGACTGGTTTTAGTAAGAGAATAATGCTGGTCTCATATAATGAATTCAGAAATATTTCATACCCTTCAATTTTTTTGAAAAAATTTGTGTACGATTGGTATTATTTCACCCTTAAATATTTGTTGAAATTCACCACTGATTTCTCTTTGTGGAAAGAAATTTGTAATTTAAAAAACGTGTAAATTCCACTTGAGCTGTTTAGAAAATCAGTGCACTAATGTAACATCCTTCATTCTTTTTTTTTTTTTTTAATTAAAGTTTATTGGAGTGACAATGGTTAGTAAAGTTCCATAGGTTTCAGGTGTACCATTCTGTAAATCATCATCTATATGAGTACAGATGGCCCATAGACATATGAAAAGATGCTCACCATCACTTATCATCAGAGAAATGCAAATGAAAACCACAAAGAGATATCACCTCACACTGGTTAGAATGGCTATCAACAACAACAAATAATAACAAGTGCTGGAGAGGCTCTGGTGAAAAAGGAACCTTTACATACAGTTGGTGGGAATGTAGATTGATGGAGCCACTATGGAATGCAATGTGGAGTTTCCTCAAAAAATTAAGAATAGAATTACCATATGACTCAGCAATCCCTCTCCTGGGTATCTACCAAAAACATCTGAAAACATTTATCTGTAAAGACATATGAGGTCTGAAAATTAAGCTCTCGAACTCATCCTAGAAAAAGTGCTACATACCTCATTGCTGAATATCATTATGGTCACCTTCAATGTACTCCCCTTGAGAAGCTGTGCACCAATGCCAGCACCTAGTCCACCCTTCAAAGCAATTTTGGAGATCCTTTTCTGGAATGGGTATCAAAGCTGTTGTCATATTACCCTTGATGTCCTGAATGTCAGCATAATGTCTTCCTTTCAATATTTCCTTTATCGTCAGGAAAGAAGTTGTTGGGGGCCAGATCAGGTGAGTAGGGACTGTGTTCCAACCCAGTTATTTGTTTTCTATCTAAAAACTCTGTCACAGAGACCGCCAAGTGGCTCAGTTAGTTAAGAGTTAGCTTAAGAGAGTGAGCTCTGAGCAACAGGGCTGCTGGTTGGATTCCCACATAGGCCAGTGACACTGCACCTGATCTGAGCTGCCACTGAGCTGCCAACAGGTGGCAGGATGGCTCGGATGGTGAGAGCACATGCTCCTAAAACGACTGTCTGGTGGATGGTGGGCTATGCCCGCCCACAACTAAGACTGAACTCAGCACCTTGAGCTGATCTGCCACCCCGATGGCTCAATGGATAGAGCATGTGCTCTTAACAACAAAGCTGCCATTTTGCCCCCCTCATGGGATGGTGGCTTTGCCCACCCACAACTAAGACTGAACTTGGCACCTTGAGCTAAGCTGCCACCCAGATGGCTCAGTGGATAGAGCATACACTCTTAAGAACAAGGCTGCTGGTTCGACTCCCTCATGGGATGGTGGCTACGCCCACCTGCAACTAAGATTGTAACACAGCATCTTTAGCTTAGAAACCACGAGCTGCCAATGGGCAGCCAGATGGCAACTGGCGCCCTCCACAACTAAGATTGAAGAACAACAACTTGGTTTGTCCCCCTCCCCAATTCCCCAACACTGTTCCCCTCCCCCCAATTCCCCAATTAAAACAAACAAGCAAACAAAAACTGTGTTACAGACAGTGCCATGTGAGCTGGTACATTGTTGTGATGTAACTCATGAATTGTTGGCGAAAAGTTCAGGTTATCTAACTTTTTCATGCAACCTTTTCAGCACTTCTAAATAGTAAACTTGGTTAACTGTTTGTCCAATTGGTACAAATTCATAACAATTTATTCCTCTGATATCAAAAAAGGTTAGTAACATTGTTGCAACAAATTCGCAAAGTTAATTGTCAGATCTTGTATAGTATTTTAAACGCTTTAGCTGAAGTAAAACTTATTTATTTACTAAGATTAAAATCACATCAGTATCCTGAATGAGTAAATGCATTCTGACATACTTAGTATTGTCGATGTAAGAAATTTCCAAACCTGTAGAAAATGTTTAGTGTATTTGAGCCAAACTGATAACAATTGTTGGGAAGCAAAATCTCAGTGGTTTGAGGAAATACTCCAGAGAATCGCATTTTTGTAGCTTATTTCATACATTAGAATCAAAGGAGGAGACTTAGGAGGGTTACATGAAATCCATTGGTGGTGGGAGAAAGCAAAGTGGAAACATCTCCAGAATTGAAAAAAAGTAAAACAGAGAAACATACTTTTTTTACATTGGTGGGTACAGGATAGTTAACGATGAACATTTATTGCACATAGAGAAATAAGATAACAATGAGGGGTTCTGTGGTCTCCTGCTCTGCTGTGGTCATGTGTCCTGAGGGCCCTGGAAAACACTACTCTGATATTTCAAAGGTATGTTATCTTAGATGCAAAAAGACAGTAGTCAGGCTCTTTTCAGATAAAGATTGACCTTTGTCAAGGAAGCTATAGGGCTCGGATGTGACTACCCACCATTACCCACTTTTAATTTAGAATTTTTATGTTCAGATTATCCTATATAGTTACTTTCCATCTCTGACTTTGTAGGAACTGCCATGCCGGCCTAATCAGAGATTGTCAATTTTAATATGTGACCCATTTTTCATCCACAGTATATAACTATGTATTTTATTGCCATTTTTTACATAAAGGTTTCAATTTTTAGTTCCCACTGTTTCACCTCTTACCAGGAATACTAAGTCTAAACTACCCTATTCCCTATTACTAATTAAAAGACAGACATCCAGGCTTCCTCCATATCTTGGCCATTGTAAATAATGCTGCAATGAACATATAGATGCACATATCCCCTCAAAGTAGCATTTTGGATTTCTTTGGATAAATACCCAGAAGTGGGATTACTGCGTTATTCATTGTTTCTCCTTATAGCCTTTGTATTAAAGTCCATTTTGTTTGGTATAAGTATTGATATCCCAATTTTTGTTTGTTTCTTTGTTTCCATTTTCCATCCCTTTACTTTCAGTCTATATGTGTCTTTCAATCTGAAGTGAGCCTTTTGTCGATAGCATATGTAAGGGTTCTTTTTGTTTGTGTTTGTTTTTTTGTTTGTTTGTTTTTAATCTATTCAGCTACCCTATCTTTATTGGAGCATTTAATCCATTAACATTGAAAATAATTATTGATAGATATGTAGTTATTGCCATTTTATTATTCATAATTTTGATTTTTTTTCCCCCATCTTAAATAAATCCTTCTAAAATCCCTTGTAATACTGGTTTGGTGGTGATCAACTCCTTTAGCTTTTTCTTGTCTGGGAAGCTCTTTATCTGTCCTTCAATTTTAAATGATATCTTTACTAGGTAGAGTAATCTTAGTTGTAAATTCTTGCTTTTCATCCCATTGAATATTTTGTGCCAATCCCTTCTGGCCTGGAAAGTTTCTGTTAAGAAATGAGTTGACAGTCTTATGGGAGCTACCTTGTCAGTAGCTCATTGCTTTTCTTTTGCTACTTTTAGGATTCTCTCTTTAATCATAATGTGTCTTGGTGTGGGCCTACATGTGTTCACCTTGTTTGGGAGTCGCTGCACTTCCTGGACTTGCATGTCTATTTTCTTCACTAGGTTAGGAAAGTTTTCAGTCAATATTTCTTCAGATAGATTCTCAAACCTTTGTTTTCTCTCTTCTCCTTCTGGTACCTCTATCATGCAAATGTTGTGACAGATGATGTTTTCCCAGAGGTCTCTTAACCTATCCTCATTTTTTTGGATTCCTTTTACTTTTTGCTGTTCTGATTGGGTGTTTTCTGCTATCTTGTATTCCAAATCCTCTGCTTAATCTAGTTTGCTGGTGATTCTTCTAGTGCATTTTGTATTTCAGTTATTGTATTCTTCATTTCTGACTTGTTTTTTTATGGTTGCTATGTCCTTGTTTATGCTTGCGATCTCTCTGTCAAAGTTCTCACTGAATTCCTTGAGCATCCTTATAACCATTGTTTTGAACTCTGACTCTGGGGTGTTGCTTGCCTCCATTTTGTTTAGTTCTCTTTCTGGTGTTTTTTCATATTCTGTCTTTTGGGAAATATTTCTTTGTTTCCTCATTTTGGCTGCCTCTCTGTGTTTGTTTTTGTGTAATAGATAGACCTGCTATGTCTCCCAGTATTGGCTGGGTGGCCTTATATAGTAGATGCCCTGTGGGGCCTTGGGACAATCTCCCTGGTCACTTGCTCTGGGTGCTCCTGGAGTGTCCCTTGTGTGGGTTGTGTGTGCCCTCCTTTTATAGATGAGCCTTGATTGCTATTGGCACATAAGTGAGTAGGATTAACCCTCAGGCTGATTGGCTGTAGGGTTTGACCTTACCCACAGCTTAAGGATTGCTGTGCAGGGAGCTTACCCCACTGAATTGGATTCTCCTCTGCAGGCTCCGGTGCATATTGAGACTGCCCTTTTTGTGTGCCACTTGTGTGGTTAGTTGGGTGGTACTCTGCTGCAGCCTGAAGCCAACCTCTAAGTATGTTGGTTCTGAGGACTCTTGGGAGAGGTTCTTGTGCAGCCTTAGGTCACTTACTGCCTGTGATTTGCTGAGCACTACCTGGTGTGAATTACAAAGTGGTCCACAGTTGTTTGCTGCTGGTGCTAAACCTGGAAGTATGTGGGAGATGCCACACTATGAACTGAGGACATCTGCCCTAGTACCAGGCCTGGGTTGCTATGCAAAAAAACAGGGCACCTTCAGGCTGGCTACTACCTCTTGGCTCACTTAAGATTTAGACACTGAAAAAGCCTCATGTGTTATGCAAGTTGGGTGAAGCAGGGTTTCAGGGAGTCACTAAGGTAGGAACTATGGTCACCAGGTTAATGTTGGTTCTGGTTCGGTGCCAGCGCTGAGACTGAAGCTATTCAGCAAAAGTCTCAGAAAACACTGAGGCCATTTGCTTCCCACCTGGGGCCCATTGAGTAGTTTTTCAAGAATGAGTACAATATGGGCAGGGCTGCCTGCTCTCTAGAAAGTGTCTCAAGCATTGGGGAAGGTGGGTGGGAGGGGGTTCCCAAGGAGTCAGCAAGGTGGAGCAATGGAGCTCACCAGACCAATTCAGATTCAGATTTGGTCTGTGGGTGAGGGCTCAACACAGGAAAGATGGCACAGGCTTGAAGGCTGCAGGGGAAGAGAACCCCACATAAGGAAAATGGCAACTGCCTTCCAGCCCAGTGCCACAACCACACACTTCAATATGCCCCTGTATGCCTCCAATGCACCCTGAGTCACTGTTTCTCTGCCAGAGCCCAAGGTGAATGCCTGCAAGTGAGTGAGGCCCTTTAAGATTTAAGAGGATTCTGGATTTTCTGCAGCTTTCCTTCCCACCCAGATCATCCGAATCCCCACTGTTTCTTACAGGCTGATGTAGGGGCTCCCCTCCCTGGCATCAGTATTCTGGGCTGGAGAGCCTAGTCTGGGGCTGGGGTCCCTCACTATTCCAGGCAAAACCTCCGTGGCCCAGATATCCCTTCGGATCTCAATCACCACATGGAGATTTGGGGCCATTTTGCGTCTCCACCCCTCCTACCAGTCTTGACTTGGCTTCTTCTTTACATCCTTAGTTATAAAACTCCTGTTCAGCCAGACTTCAGATAGTTCTCCAGGTTGATTGTTTTATAATTTAGTTGTAATTTTAGTGTGCTCACGGAAGTAAGCAGGCACAGTGTTTACTCTGGCATCTTGGATTCATCCCAGAAATCTGATTTTTTTTTATATACATGTATTATTCTTAACGTATCTAGTTGTGAGCAGCTGAAATCTCTCTTAAACTTGCTTAGATAAAATTAGGCTACCAATATCTATGGACTTATATTAATTGCAAATTGTCCTGTCCTAAATCTATGTTCCAATTTAGAAAAATCAAGGAGATAGTTATTTGGTTTGGCTTGTCTTGTATATCAACCTTTGACTATGACTGATAGAGGCATGAAGGTGAAGAATTAAGATTGGCAAATTTTGGATCATTTGTGGATACTTTAATCATTACTATAATGGAATGTAGTTGAGAAAATGGACCTTGAATTAATTCTCACTTTGGATAGGTTCTATTACCGGAAATAAGAGGAATAGCTGGAGAAGAATGAAACAAAACAAAAGATCTCCCAGTACTATTCACCTGTTGTTTAACAAGAATTTCTCTATTTTTCCCCAGCTCTAGGCAAGTAAAAAAATTATACTTTTATAACTTAGAATATTTTAAATAAATAAATAAATAAATAAATAAATAAATAAGTGTATGTTTCAAATTCCATGAAGGCAGAAAAACTATCCTCTTGGATATGTGGATGAAACCCAATGTTTCTGAGGTGCAGTAGTGGGAGGAGAGTCTTTAGACACAACATCACCAGGGTATTCAAGAATTCAACTCAATTCTGACACTGTATGTCAGGAGATAACATCAGGTTCCACAGGTTAAAGGTTCACTCCCACAAGACTGCCTTCCCCCTACCTCCAACTTCAGATACCAGTCTCAAATCCAGGTTGTTACCTATATTTCTGACCAAATTGCTATAAATCAAAAGTTTCTATGAACCCTCCTTCCTTGAGTTCCATTAATTTGTAAGAGTGGCTCACAAAACTCAGGAAATATTTTACTTACTAGATCACTGGTTTATCATAATAGTATATAATTCAGGAACAGCCAGATGAAAGAGTCGCAGAGGGCAAGTGTGGGGAAAAGGCACAGAGGCTCCATGCCCTTTCTAACTCCCCAACACCGAGATTGCTAGTCTCCCAGCATTTACGTGTGTTTACCAACCTGAAAGCTCCTCCAAACCTGTCCTTTTGGTTTTTTAAGGAGACTTCATTATTTAGGCATGATTGCTGAAATCATTGGCCATGGCTTATTGAACTCAATTTGTAGTCCTTTTCCCCTTGCTGGGAAGTCAGTGGGGTGGGGCTGGAAATCACACAGTTGGCTGTTTTGGAAACCAGTGTTCCTCCTTAAATGTTTTCCAAAAGTCACTTTATTAACATAACAAAAGACACCTTTATGCTTTTCATCACTTAGGAAGTTAAAAGTTTTAGGATCTCTGTGTGAGAAAAGTGATAGTCTATATATTTTCTATTATAAATTATAGTATTATGTAGATCAAATGCATAAAAAATATAATATAGTGAAGACATGTTAATGGTAGCACAACATGTGGGGAACCCCAATAATAAGCCAATGTGACACTCACATTGAAGGAAACTGCCCCTTTGGTAGGTTCACTGTGGGTGGTTTGTAGTTTTTTCTCTAAATTTTGGGCTATCTATAATCAAGGATTAAGTTTCCATTGCTCGTTGCATCTCCAGCAAAAAAAAATATAGTTTACTTGTCTATTTTCCCTTTTAAAAGATCTGTTTTGTAGGGATAAAGAGTTTCTTTTGTTGAAAAAGAACATATATCATCATTTAAACAGGATTTCAGAAATGACAGGTACCTTATTTAGATAAGGTGACACATTACAGCTTCCTTTCCCCCCCTTTTTTCTTATACAGTGAGATCCATATAGAGACAAAATTACTCTATCAGACCAAGTAAGTATCAAAGTCAGGCCTCATCGTCTGAGTTTTACATTTCCCATCCCCTTGAATTCATTTTCTAGCTATTTGAAGGACATTTGAAGTGGATTTCAGTTTCTGTTGGTTACATTGGGTGATAATGCTGACTGAAATTATTTTTTGGTGAAAGGTTATTGGCAGAAATTGTAGTGCTTCTGAAAAAGTGCTACAGGCTGTGAAGAATCTGGATTTAAAATGAATGAAATAGCTCAGAATGTCAATGTTCTTTATTTAAAATACATTTTAAATCTTTCTAAAGTTGTAATTCACAATGAATTTCATATATGGCATGAGGGTATTCTATTCCTGGTGTTTTACTACCTGTATTGTGCTTTTATTTGCAGGAGAAAAAACCCTCAACATTTAATCAATTAATGAAATAGGATATTAGTGAGCACCGCTCTCCTATGAATTCAATTGTTCAAGTTGATGTGTTTATAAAATTTGTTCATAAAATTTTATATTTAATCCAATAAATAAATATTTAAGCATTTTAAGATATAAAATAAAAACAAAAACTGATTCCTGGGAAAATTATAACGGGAGCAAATACATATATATGAGTAATAGGAGATTGTTTTTCTTCACATTAAAAAATGGTGCTGGATACAGCAGATGACATAAAACATATCTTTTTGTTTAGATACAGTAGTCACCTAAGAGGTCTGATTTAAGGTTTACATAAAGATATCCCAGCTTCCAGACAACAGCCTCATTGGGCTGCCTCATGCCACAATAAAATATTCATATGCTACATGGCTTTTTATTTCACATCTTTCAGTACATTTCTAATTGCTCTAATCTCTTTATCTTTATCCAGCATATTGAGTATGATTATGTGTCAATTTTCTTTAGAAATAACTTAATATTTTTTGGTGCCTATTATGCTCATTCCTGGTTTTAATTTATTTATTATTCATTAATTATAAGTTTTAGTCTATTTCATTTGGTCTTTAATTTCTCCTTTTGTTTCTATACCTCTTGACATATTGAATTTATTATTTAGAAATTTATTCTACAACATCAGTAGATTAGGACAAATTTACTATTAATCCATAATACACACACACACACACACACACACACACACACACACACACACACGGCGCCAAAGAAAGGTATATACATTTAAGAAAGGGAAAAGATTATTAAAATTAATCCACTTTGATACCTTTTGTAGTTGCAGAAGTAAATGTGACTTATTCATCTTTGTTATTGGTATATATGGAGTATTACAATTTTAATAGTTTTTTTCTTTTCTTAAAATGTGTATACTTTTTTTTTGGCACCCTCTGTATATATGTATATAATGAATTTGCCTTTTGCACACTGATTGTGAATGTGTGTTTAACTAGTATGTGTTCATAGGTACATTACCAGTTCTTTTAAATTTGTTCGTGCTCCTATAGTTTTATCTTGACATTACATTTACTCTGTTATAAAGGATGGTTATATTTTATTTTTATTTTTACTGAATATGAACACAGTTTTTCTTCCCTTTAACCTAGAGATAAGGGCTGAAAAATAAGCAATCTATTTTTTATAAATTGAGCTAATGGTGCATATAGAAGTGAAGGAAAGACTTTTGGAGGAGAAGAGGCAGAATTTAGTAATAAATGTTGTAATTTTTGTTATAAAATTTGATTTATATGCTTCCTTCTGAGAGAGTGAGAGAGCCAAAAAGAAAAAAAGAAAAAAAGAAAAAACCTGTATTAATTGTAATGTTCAATATATACCAATAACAAAAGATGAATACAAGTCACACTTGACTTCTGCAATGACAAGAGGTGCTCAGAGTGGTTACCATCAGCGTCCAGACACTTCTGATTATGAACTACTGCTTGAGCATAAATAACATCGTTTAAAATGTGCATTTTTTGGCACCCCTGGTATACACACATACATAAACACACCTGGGTTTAGATCACTATGAACAAAATTTTGTGCATAAATTTGTGTATAAATACCATTTAAACAATGGGATGTCCTTGGGTTTTGAACCATCTCTACAGTTTAATGTGCAGAAACAGAGCTTACTTTTTTTTTTTTCCTACGAGGCTGATTCAATACTGTTGTCAATATATTTTTTTTAGTGTTTTTTTTGCCCATGGCAACTTTTACCACTACTAGGTTTCATATATATATATATATATATATATATATATATATATATATCTCCTATCACATCTGGTGATGCCAAAATATTTTCCAAAGAGATTGTATAAATTTCCATTCCCATTAACAATATATGGAAATTTACATTATCCCATAATCCAACAAGACTTGGCTTTTTCAAATTTTTATTTTGCATATCAAATGGGTATGCAGGGATAATGCATTGTGGTATTAATTTGTACTCTTCTGATTACTAATATATTTGAAAATATTTAATGTTCATGGTCCATTTATATATTTCTACTTCGTCAGAAATTCATTTATACTTTTTGTGTCAATCTTTTTTGTGGCTTAACTTTTTCATATTAATGTATTTCTCAATATATTATGGATACACAGGCTATTTTTTACTTTTTTATATTGTCTTTCAATGAATGTTATTATTAATTTAAATATACTCAAATTTATCAATATTTATTATAATTTACACATTCTAAATATTATTTTAAAAATCCTATTCGGAAGTTTTAAATATATTCTATTATGATTTAAAAGGTTTGTACTTTACTTTTTGAACTTTAGTAACTGATCCACCTGGAACATAATGTGAGATAAGAGATTATTTTCTTTTGTATATAGATAAGGTAATGGATTGAATTATGATTCCCCCCAAAATAGATGGGCAAATCCTATTCCCTGGAACCTGTGAATGTGACCTTATTTGGAAAAATGGTCTTTGTACTTGTAATTAAGTTAAGGATCTTGAGATGAGTTAATTCTGGATTAGTCTTACCTCTAAATTCAATGATATGTTTTTATTAGAAAAGAGAAGGGAGGAGACACACAGTGGGGAAAGCCATGTGAAGAAAGAGACAGAAGTTGGAGTTATGCCGTCCTAGCCAGGAACACCTGAATCCAATAGAAGCTGCAAGAGGAGAGGAAGAATTATCTCCTAGATCCTTCATAGGGAGCCCTGCTGCACTTTGTGAGTTAATAAATTTCTCTTGTTTTATGCCTCCAAATTTGTGATAATTTTTTATGGCAACCACAAGGAACTTACAGATACTCAATGTCTAAGCACCATTATTGAAAATTCCATTTTTTCCTTACACTACTCCTGTCAAGTATCAGATATTTTTATATGCATGAATCTGTTACTGTTCTGTCCTACACCCTCTAGCTTTCCTGTCTATAGTGTAATAAGAGGTAAGAAACAATTATAAAGTTCACAACCCAGGGATACAGGGCCATTTAACCTCTTAGATTTAATCAAAATCATTCAAGTACAGAAATTTCCCTTCCCCCACACCTTACCAAGCATCAACATAGCTCCATTATAATTACAGTGGATTACAAGTTAAAGGCCTACAAAGTGCAGACTCTAAGCAGGAATTAGATTCATCCAAAGAAAACGGGGTAGACAGAAAACAAGGACCCAGGAAAAATTTGAAGTATCTAGCATATACAGCTATAGGAAATATTAAATATAACCTAATTCCTAGCCAGATGAATGTAAACATTAATACTTTCACAATTTTTAGTAGAATTAGAAGATGCTTATGAGTTAAAATTTTAATAAAGGTGACTTCATATGCAAAAAAAATAGGAGTAAATATATTTGGAAGATGTGTTAAAGCTCAAAATAAGGGGATTTGTAGAACTAACATATTCCCTTATGTGTCCAAACTTTTTGCTTAGGTGGACTATTCTTAAATATCCATTATTTCACTGTGCTCCTTGCCTGCCTTTTATAAAGCTACCAGAACAAAAGATCAGCAGAAAAATAACTAGCTGTCAAGAAAAATGTGAAACAAACAAAAAAGTAATAAAAAAGTAATTAAAACAAATTGATGAAAATCTTAACAGAAATGTACTATTTTTTTAAATGAATGGTGAGAAAAGCAAAATATAAAAGCTAAAATGGGTAACATAAAAAAGAAATAAAACAAAACAAGGTAAGAACAATTCAGATACAACATACAATTAAAATCAATGACTAAAGGCATAAAAACAAAATA
This sequence comes from Aselliscus stoliczkanus, assembly GCA_033961575.1. Taxonomy (NCBI): domain Eukaryota; kingdom Metazoa; phylum Chordata; class Mammalia; order Chiroptera; family Hipposideridae; genus Aselliscus; species Aselliscus stoliczkanus. The sequence goes on from CM066731.1 coordinate 139,635,427, forward strand.
TGGAAATATTACTCAAATGAAAGCAAATATAAATTCTGATCGCAGCTTCTAAGGAGGCTTTCAAAATCTCTGCCTCTTTGAATCTGTGCCCTTGTACAATTCCTTGCTGTAGAGTGTAGGCTAGACCTAGTGACTTGCTTCATATATATACATGGCAAAAGTGATGGGTATCCAAACTAGGTTATAAAAGACTGTTACCTCCCAACTCTCTCCTCTCTGACTCTTCTGGCTATTACTGACAAAGCAAACTGCCATGTAGTGAGCTGCCCTATGGAGGTACCTATGCAGCAAAGAACTGAGGATAACCTCCAGCCAAAAGTTAATAGGAATCTGAGATCCTCCATCCAAAGGCTTAAAGGAACTGAATCCTGCCAACAGCAACACAAGCAAGCTGGGAAATGGCTCCTCCTTGGTGAGCCTTGACATGACATCAGCCCAGGCTGATACCTTATGAGAAACCATGAGCCATAAGTTCAACTAAACTGCACCCATATTCCTGACCCACAGAACCTGTGAGATGATAACTTATTTTCTTAAACCACTAAGTTTTAAGGTAACATGTGACTCTGCAATAGTAACTAACATACAAATAAGGAGGGAAAGCAGATAAGTCATTTTGCATTTAAATAAAGCAAAGCATTTTTCTAAACTTAGTAATACAATAACACTATCATACAATTGCAATCAGGCTTCTTAAAACTGAGGCATCTACATGACTTTCTAAAACTCAAATCATCACGGATCATCTTCTAAAGTCTCTGATTTTCTGTGGACTTTATCAAGGAGTACATTCTCAAAATGAATTATCTGAAAATTATATGACCGTTGAATTTTCACCCTTTAGCTCAGGGGTCAGCAAACTTTTGAGACAGAAGTCCCTCACAACAATTTAAAAATTATTTGAGAGCTATAAAACAAATGAAATCCCCATTATGTAAATAATATCCTTTAAAAATTTTATAAATGAAACTATGATAGCTTTATTTTCATTTTCAATTTTACTTCAGAGCCACATGTACGTACCCAAAGAGCCGCATGTGGCTTTCAAGCTGCAGTTTGCCGACTCGACTCCTGCTTTTTAGCTCATCCAAGTATTTGGCATTCTTCTCTTTGCAGAGGGCCAAAGGGCATCTGTATCTCCTCCCGTTGTGAGCATTTCAATCAACAGAATACAGTGGAAGTAAGGCTTTATAACTTCCAAGGACATTAAAGGGACATGCAGTTACTAGGTGATTCTCCTGTGATGTTCTCACTAGGAAAAGCCATCGACCATGCAAGAATGACGATCACTGTGCTGGAGAGGCCTTGTGTAAATAAACTGTTAAATAGCTCCAGCTGAACTCTCAGCTGTCACTTAGCCTTAACTGCCAGCCCCTTGAGTAAGCCATCTTGCAATCCAAACCATTTGAGCTTTCAGATGACGGTAGCCCCATCTAACATCTGATACATGAAAAGACCAAGCAAGAACTGCCCCCTGCACCCATCCAGGATTTCTCAGTCACAAAGTGGCATGCAAAATACAATGAATACTTTTAGTTGCTAAATTTTGAGGTAATTTGTTTTGCTGCAATAGTTATCCAAAAAAGCGGCTTTTTTGTATTTGTCTGTGGATACTATTTGTCTTTAACTCAAGTTTTTCCAGGTACTTTTCCTCCATCGCATCTGTACACATACTGAATAGAAAACCTTAGTAAATAAGAAAATTTAAAGATGCAGTATTTGTTTTAAAATTAATAAAAAATTAAAGGTATTCTCTTTCTAAAATTGAGTCCACTTTTGATGAAAACTCTGCTGCCAAGATATGGAGTGAATGATTAGATTAACTGACTCAAATCCTTTTATTTTATTTTTTTTAGTTAATGACATTTGCATGACTTTAGAAGTGTGTTTTATCTAATTATAAATTTATCTTTATTCTCTATACATAGCTAGCTCTTCCATGATAAATTGTATTTTGTCTCTGCATTATTATAATTTTGCCATTTCTGGCTATACCAAGTTATAATACCCCCTTTTTATTATAAAATACTTTCTAAACTGTCAAAGACCCTGGCAGGGTGTTCCTAGTTGGTTGTTCAAAATAGTATATCTAAATTTTCTTTAGAAAATACAGTAAGAGGTGAGACAGGAAGGGGCAGGAGAGAATTTTTACAGTGTGGGATAAAAGTCTTTATATTGCTTGGATTTGTGGTTATACAGTTGTATATAATTTCAAAATTTTTTAACTATATGCTTAAAGTTTTGGTATTTTATTATATGTAACTTATGCCTCAGTATAATGAATATAAGCTCCAGAACAAACTACAATAATTTTGAATACAAATGATAATATATTCCTACCTTGATGGTTTTTTTTCATAAATTGACTTTTATTAAATTTTCTTTGTGTATTGCTTGAAGTCTGCAGTAAACAGATGGCACTCTGCAAAAAGACTATTAAAATGAATATAAAAAATGAGTTACCCACACATGTGTGGTATTTGGTTAAGGGAAAGCAACAAGATAGTGATTCCCCTAATTCTACCCCCAAATTCCAGGTTTACCAATACCTGAAATCTACTTGGAAGAGGTTAAGAGAACCCAGGAAAACCTATAGCAGAAGTCAAAGTGTCTCATAGAGGTTATGCCCATTGGTGAAAGAAGGCAGAAGAAAGTTACTGGCAACCCATGATCAAATATAATGAAAAGGTAAATAAATACCAGAGTTTATATCCTCTCTCCTTATGTCCCCAGTCTCAACTTCCTAATGACCACTGTCAACCAGAACGCAGAGGGTATGGTAGCCTGTCTTCAAGATGAATGTTATCAATCTGTCTGTCCTTTGACTTTTAATCCCCCATTAAGAGATGGAGTTTATTCTTAACATCCTTTGAATCTGCATTGGTATTAGCGACCAGCTTCACCAATAGAATACTCCAGAAATAACTCTATGAGACTTTTGAAGCCAGATCATAAAGAGCCTTGAAACAAACCTGGTGGCATTTTCCTTTTTTTGGGATAACAAATAATTTATTTTCCATTATCTCCAACAGGGTCATAGAATTATGTATTTTTTTAAACATCATTGAATATATAGCCTTTGGTGTCTGAAAGAGTTGAATTAAAATCTTAGCTCTTAAATTAATGGTTGTGTGGTTAATGGGAAATTTATTTAGGATTTCGAAGTGTCATATTTCTTATTGATGAAATTAAAATGACAGTAATTACTTTATAGTGTTGTTCTAAAGGCAAAATTAATTCCTTATACCAGTGTTAGCCCAGGACGCAATGATTTTTTTACCTTCTCTCTAAACAAAATCACCCATAAGCACTGTTTCACATTGCATATTTTACTCCTTAAAATGTATCTTTTTCTTGAAGGATGAGGCTGGAGACAAGTATTCTTTTATTTTTTCCTTCATATTGTTTCACTGGTAGACTATTTGACATTTGGGTAAATATAAACATTAATTCAATTTTCCTTACATGTGCAAATTATGTAAAAGCCAACCACTTGGATAGCTATAAATCTTTAAAGAAATACAAAACTTGACATGCCATAATTTTGCTTTTCTTATTATAAATATAGTCAAAACTTTTTATTTCATTGGTTTCTGTTACAAAGATATTATAAAATGAAACTTTACAAAAATAGAAGTATATACCAAATAATTCTACAGGAAAATGTTTGAATGAAATGTGTTACATGTATTGTGGAATAATATGAAGGTATAAAAATGTGATACATACGTGATTTGTATTGTTATATTTACTGCTAAGCCACATCAGTTCCTTAGTGCTAGTATCTGTTCTTACCACACCGATTATTAATTATGTTAGATGTAACCCTGGGTTACTATATCTATACTGTACATAACTGGCAGCTCATCCATGTTAGTTATAAAAATAAAGCAAGTTATTACACGTATTTTTTAAAACACAGAAAAGAAAATTCTATGTATTGTATATAAATTTGTATACAATTAAATGAACCTATATAAAATTATTGAAGGAGACATATCAAAGTGTGTATATTGATTAGATTAGGCTAATTTTCAATATTTTTCAATTGAAAGATGGATATTATATATTAAAGTTCAGGAAATCTTCATATTATTATTTTCTTCTAGAAGGATTTAATTTTCTTTTTGTAGTCAGATCATTTATTCACTTATAATCCTGATCTAGTAGAGGCTGGTCTATTTTTTGTTTCCTCTTGCAGAGAATTTCTGTTGTGGTCATTGGTTTATTTCAAGGCCTACAGCTTTGCAGTCAAATCCATTTTCTTTTCTTTTTTTTTTTTTTTTACATCAACACCCTAAAATTACTATATATTCTCTGCTTGTGTTTTATAATAGTTTTCTATTGTTGCATAAAAGTTACCACAACATTAGCAGCTTAAATAATACACATTTATTCAATAATAAGAAACCAGATAACCCCACTGAATTATAGGCAAATGATCTAAAGTGAAGATAAACTTGGGCCGGCCGAGTGGCTCTGTTGGTTAAGAGCTCGCTCAAGAGTGTGAGCTGAGCTCTGAGCAAAAAGGCGGTTCGATGCCAGCCCGAGCTGAGTTGCCGTTGAGCTGCCAATAGGTGGCAGGATGGCTCAGCTAAAAAAAAAAAAAAAAAAAAAAAAATAAAGTGAAGATAAACTAATAAATAAGTACATGAAACGATGTTAAACATTTTATCATTAGATAATTACAAAATAAAACTACAGTGAGATACCACTACACACTTATTAAAATGGTGAAATCCAAACTGTTGGCAACAAATGTTAGTAAGGATGTGGAGCAATGGGAATTGTCATTTATTGCTGATAGGAATGCAAAATGGCACAGCAGCTTTGGAAGACAGTTTGGCAGTTTCTTACTAAACTAGACATACTCTTAACCATATGATCCAGCAACCACATTTTTTGGTGTTTAATCAAGTGATTTGAAAATTTTATATCCATACAAAACCTGCACATAAATGTTTATAACAACTTTATTTATAAATTGCCAAAACCAAAGTGTCTTTCTATAGGTCAATGGATGAGCAAACTGTGGTATATCCATGCTGAGTAATATTATTTATGATTAAAAAGACAAGAGCTACGTAGCCACAAAAAGAAATGTGAAAACTTAAGCTCATATTGCTAAATGAAAGAAGTCAATGTGAAAAGATTTCATACTACATAATTCAAACTATATGACTTCTGGAAAAGCAAAAAAACTATGGAGAAAGTAAAAATATTAGTGGTTTCAGGAGGTGGGTGTGGAGAGATAGGAATAGGTGAATCATGGGATATTTTTAGACAGTGAAACTATTCAGTATGATACTGTAATGGTGGATACATATCATTATACCTCTGTCAAAACCCATAATATATATTACACAAGGATTGAATCCTAAAGTAAACTGTGTACTTTAGTTAATAATAGTAATGCATCAATAGTGGGTCATCGATTGTAACAAATACACCATAGTACTGCAAGATATATATATATATATATATTTTTAGCTGATCCATCCTGCCACCTGTTGGCAGCTCAACGGCAACTCAGCTCGGGCTGGCCTCGAACAGCTGTTGCTCAGAGCTCAGCTCGCACTCTTGAGTGAGCTCTTAACCAGCTGAGCCACTCGGCCGGCCCAACTGCAAGATATTAATAAGAGAAATGGCAGAAGAGCTGTGAGAGTATATTTCAGAACACTGTACTTTCTGCTCAATTTTTCTGTACCCCAAAGCCTTCTAAAAAATAAGGAATATTTAAAAATGCACATTTACTATTCCATGGTTTTTATGGATTAGGATTCTGACGACAGCTTGTTGGTCATATTTGGGGTCTCACATGACTGTGTCAAAGTATCCACCAGGCATATTCTTATTTGCAAGCTTGACTGAGGAAGATTTGCTTCCATCCTTGTTCAGATTGCTAATTATTTTCCCTGTGGCAGTATGACTAAAGGCCCATCTCCTTGATGGCCATTGGCTGTGGAACTCTGTCAGCTCTCCTAGAAATTCTTTACCATGTTTGAATCTCCAACATGACCACTCACTTCATTAAGCCAGCAAGAGAGTCTCTAGAGTAGGTCTGCTAATAAGATAAAGACTTGTATAATATAAAATATTTATCACAGTGACATCATCTCATCTTTGCCGTATTCTGTTTTGTAGAAGGAAGTCATAGATCTCACCCATATTCAAGGAAGGGGCTTGGACAAGACCATGAATTAAAAAGCAGAGTAAGCTTAGGCTCTGTCTATAACAGTTTTTAACCTTTATTCAGTTGTCTGCTTCTTGGTTTCTCTAATTGATTGGTTTCTAATTCTATACATACACACATTAAGGATCATTTTATGTCTTGAGAGAAAATTGGGTGCCAAATATTGAGGTTGTTTCTCTACAGTCTGCTTTCTCTGTGACATTGCACCTTTACTTCCTGGCTTTGGTTTCCTTGGTACAAGAGAATTTTGGTCTGTCTGTCAAACCCAGTGATGGTGCTAGAACTATAAACTGCCTAATTCTGTTTACCTTCTATGCAACTGGCGTGATTCTTTAGACTCTGAATGTGTTTTATGCTGCATAATGTCCCATAACAAGAGAGGAAAAAGCAATGGTGCATACAGCCTCATCTCAATGTTGTTTTCCTTCTGTGGTTGGCAGGATAATGGCTTCCAAAAGATGTCCATTTCCTAATTACTGAAATCTGTGAGTATGTTTCCTTTTGAGCAAAAGGAACTCTCAAGTATGAATAGATTAAGGATTTGGGGATGGGAAGATTATGTTGGACTATCTGGGTGAACTCAATATAATCATGAGGGTCTATACTTGTATAAGAGTATGAAAGAGAGAAGGATATGTGAAGACACAATCAGAGTTAGAGTAATGTGATTACTGAAAAAATCACTACACATGAGATGTGGGCAACCACTAGAAGCTGGAAAAGGCAAAGAAATTAATTTTTCTCTAGAGCTTCCAGAAGGAATACAAGCCTGCCAACACCATGATTTTATCCCCATAACACTCATTTAGACTTATCTCCAGAACTGTAACAGTAATATGTATTGTTTTATGCTCCTACATTTGTGGTAAATTTTTACAGTAGCCCTCTCAAGGATCTTGGTTTCTTAAGTCTAGCTTTACTCTCTCTCTCTCTCTCTTGCACTCACTCTAACTCTCTCTTTCTCTGCTTTATCCAGCTTTTTAGTTGTTTTCAGCATACAGTCACTGAAGTACTCAGTACTCCTTCACACTGAAAGTGGAAGTCTCAAATAGACTCAGTATTCACAAATGATTTATCCCATAATCTTTGCAATTTAAGTTTCCTCACTTTATTGAGCTACAAAACATGAGGATAAATAATAGATACTGCACTATGTGATGCTGTGGGTTACATGGATTCGAGTTTAAGCTATAACTACCATACAGCATAGAGATATAAATGCTGAAAGGTTAGGTTTGCACTTAGGCTTGCCAGTGAAGTGACATACTTGTTTCAAACTTTTGGAAATTAAAATGCATGCCTCAGTAAAATTAAAATTTTCTACCTACTCACTGTCCTCAAAAGACATTGTGAATAGATGGAAACAAAGCTGAGAAGGTAAAGAACACAAAGAATACTATAAAATATTATGGAACTTTCAGGGCATCATAACATGATAATTGATAACATGATTTGATGCTGCAATAATGTAAAAGATGTCATTATGATAAATTGCTTTGGAGAATATATCTTTTTCTACATTGAGTATATATACTTTTTTTGTAATTTTTACTCTAGTTAGAATTTTATTATGTAAAACGAATATACTATATGCTTCCTGAGGAAAAAGACAGTAACTTTAAACACATTAAATCTTACCATGCATATTCTATGCGTTGAATAAATGATGATTAAATTAAGTAAAAATCTAAAACTCTATACAGATGAAAAGTAGTAATTTTACTTAGTATCACTTAACGCCAAAGTAATTTTTATAGTACAGTACTTTGAAAATTAGTAATCCATGTATGGTGCAGATGAGAGCCAGAAAATTTGAATAATGAGAGTATAGCAGTTCCTTGAAAAGCTACATAACAGAAACTGATTGTGATTGAGAGGAGTAAGTTTATGGGTGAACATGGGGTGAAGATAGCTGAATTTGAAATTTTGTACATATGAAAACGAAAGGTAAGATATGAGCAAACTGGCATCTACATAATAAAATATGTGTACTTAAATATATCAGAAATTTAAAAAATTGTAAATATACAGTTGTCATAGTAAAAATTTTAAAAATTATTGTCTGTACTTATAATAGTATTCAACATATTATATTTGTATTTTTCTGACTGACATTCAAGTGTCCCTATTTCCTCTTCTCAAGTAACTTATTTCCTTCTGCAGTTCTTTATCTAACAAGGACATAACATTTTCCCATAACTAGAAATATACAAAATAAACAAACTATTCAAAGTTTCCCTATGAAAAAACTGTCATGCAAAAAAAAAAAAAAAAACACAGAGAGAGAGAAAAAGAGAGAGAGAGAGAGAAAAGGAAAGTTTTATATTTTTAATTATTGCTAGAAATCATTGAAAAATGATTAGTCAATTATGTGATATTTTGAAAAATATCTGCCATAACATCAGGTAAAATTCTTTTTTCTATATCTTATATTGTATTTCCTCTCTCTGTACTCTACTGTTCATGTGACTGCACTTTTACCAAATACAAATTTCTGTCAGACCATGCATCCTTTAGCATTGACTACCCTTAAATTCTAAGTGTAAGTCTGATAATTCTTCACAAGTGCCACTACATCAATTTGTCTTCTATTAATTTCCTATTCCTGTAATGTATTATTTATAAAACTTGAAAAATTCTTCCTGAAATCTCCCATTTTGTCCCTTGACACAGACACATGCATATGATTAATATGATGGCTATCATTTGTACTACAGGTCTCCCTACTAAGGTCATTGTCATATTTTTAAATAAAAATGTGTGCATGGATTTTTTTCCTTTGAAATTATGACTAATGTTATTTTGCCTGTAATTCCACCTGTACAGGTGGTAAATGTATTGAGTCTCATTGTATTACCAATGAGGTTTAGTTTATGAACAAGAAATCTCTTTATATGAGCTGTTGTTGCCTGGCAACATCGGGAGAAAGCTATCTGTGGAGCTAGTGAAAACACCAAGTGCAGCATTGTCTGGTAATGCCCATTATATTCTACATTTTCTGAATGAGTTTGCAATACAGATAGCTCTCGTAGCATAATTTTAAAATCTGGGCAATAAGATTTTGATTATTAAATTGCAATAGGGTTTACTTCTCCATAACAAGATACAGAGAGAGTACACTCTTCAGTTTTATTTAGTTCAATTTAATTCAGTAAAATAATGGAGACATTGCTTAAAACATCCACTCTCTGCGATGCCCTTTGCATTGATATTTGGAAAGCTTAAAAACCTGACACAGGCTATGTATGTTGTCACAATAGAAAATAAAATGACACTTGGAAATCCCTTTTCAAAAGCATTTAAATCATTAGAACTAGAAGGTCATACGGGAGCTTAAGAGATTAATTAACTCATCCTTTTGCCATCTGGCATGAATCCGTATTCTGTTCTATACAGATGAATACATGTTTTATCCTAAACAAATCCCATAAAGAGGATGGATAATCTTATTTTACAATATACTCTAATAACAATGGTACACAAAATTTTCAGCAGTAGCATCTCATATTAACTAATTTCAAATTGAGAAATGTAAATTTGTTGCTGTGCTCCCATTTATGTATTGTGTGTCATATATGACATCTGTTTGAGAGGTATAGAAGAACTTCATAACAGAGAGAATATTTGAAATGTACCCAAAATGTAGTGAGGCGGAGGATATTTACCAAGACTTGTTTCTTCTTTCTGGATACACAGCCAGGTCACCCTACCACCAGACTCCACTGAAGTGAAGTATAACCATGTAACTGAGTTGCTGTCAACAGAATGAGAGCAAAAATGATACGTGTGACTGCAGGTCTGGCCCATAAACCCTCTACATTCATTTCCTCTTCACTGAATTGATGCAAATGAGCATGGTCATCTTGGAAATCATTAATTGAAAATGACAGAGCCACATGACCAAAGGAGCCTGGGTCCCTGAGATACCTTGTATAAGAAAGCTACATTCCAAGTAGGTGTATCTATTTGGGGGCTTCCCATGAATAAGAAATAAGCTATTGTGGAAATCTACTGACGTTTTGGGGTTTATCTTGTACAATATTTGCCTTAATGTGACCTTATTAATACCGATGGGAGAGATTGGGACAGAAGAAACCTAAGTGGGGAGGAAAGTCAGACAAAAAACAGGTCCAGCATAGCATGAGAATGATGCTGCAGCAGGAAAGCACAAAACATGTCTGTAGAGTCTCAGGTAATCTAACTCTACTATTAGAAAATTGTAGAGAATAATAGACAATAATAACAGTATAAAGTCTATTGGGACCATATCTTGGAAGCCTTCAAGTGCCAAGGCGAGGCGCTTGACATATTGGGGAGGTAATGGGGAAATAATAAAGGCTCATCAGCAGGGGAAGATACACCATTTGAATTGTAATATATGTCTATTAATCTAACAATTATAAGTAACATGGTGTGGAGGCAGGGAATCATAAAAATCTTTGCAATAATACTTACAGAATAAAACCATATAATGTGACTACATCAAGGAAAGAAATAATGGTGTTGCAGAGGGAGAATTCACAAATGTGACAATTGATTAGATGTGAACATACAGGGGAAAATGGCAACAATATTAATAATTGTATAAAATGATGCTTATACGCCTGCTGCAAGTTAACCATTTTATATGGGCTATCTCTCTTAATCTTCACTAGCACTACAAAATAAATACTAGTATTGCCCCTAATTTGCAGAAATGATACAGTGTAGAGAGATTTAGCAAATAGGCAGTGGTCATATTAGTTGTAAATGGAAAACACAGTATTTGAAATGAACAATCTAATGTTAGATCCTTGGTTCTTAACAAGTATAATCTGAAATCCAGATTATGAGAAGTATGGAAAACCATTTACAAATGTGTGAGAAAAAAATAAAAATTCAACTGATATCTGTTTGTGTGGGTAAATTTTTATATTGATATAATTTCAAATTCACGGAGAAGTTGCAAGAATAGTTCAAGGAACTTCAGTATAGCCTTTGCTCAAATTCACCAGTTATTTATCACACACACACACACCACAGACTGACTCGTTTTAGTTTATTTTGGTTTTATTTTTAAGAGTGAAATGACTCTAGATATTTACATATTGATAGCAGAAGTCAATTGGAATTTACAATTTGTGACTGAACTTTTGAAAAAAGTTCAGGTCTGGAGATAATGGTACCGAATAAATCAGTATAGACAGAGATAGGCAAAATTGGTAAAATCAATCATATTCCCGAGTGAGAGGATAGAGAAAGAAAAAGACAATCCATTAGAAGTAGGATTCCTGTGTAACAAATGTCCAGAGAGGAAAAAATTACAGAAGTACAGTTGTAAGATTAAAATTTTTGGAAAGATCAGAGATCTAGGGAAAGATTAGATTTAGTATTTTTGAAGGTCTTCAGTGACCTTCAGTACAACATTTTGGGTAGCACACTGAAAAAGGAAACTAAATTACAAAGGTTAAAGAGAATAATGAAGACTTGAAAAGCAAGGTAATAAAATGTTGCTCATGTGTTAATAATTAACACATTTTATTTTCTCCTTTGTGATTTTGCTATCCATATTCTTTTCTTTCAACTAGTAAGTTTCTGGGTCAAAATTTCTTGAAAACACTTTGGAGTGGCTGGCAGGGAGTTCGGGATGGCAGGGTACACAGTGGTGGCCTTCCCAGCGATCATCCCTTCAGCCTGTAAGGGGCCAGGTTGAGGCAAAGGGAAGGTTCGTCTTTTGGGGTGCACACAGAAATCTCTGGGTGCCCCATAAACTCTGATGAGGGTCATGTAGAGTCTGGAGCTGAATTTTTATCATGATCATTTTTACCTCTGCCTAACTGAGCAGGGTAGAATTTGGCTCAGGTATTTTGCTATTTAGAAACTAAAATGAAACACGGTATTTCGAAGTGAGATACAATGGGGATACATATATTCCTGTGTTTATGATGGGTTACATCCCTGATAAATCCACTATAAGTTGAAAATATCCTACATCAAAAATGTATTTAATACACCTAACCTGCCGAATGTCAAAGCTTAGCCGACCCTACCTTAAACATGCTCAAAGCACTTGTATTGGCCTACAGTTGAGCAATTAACTTGAGTTTCATCTTAAGAGTAATTGTCTTCCTTTTCTTACCAGAAGCAGGAGAAAAAGGTGAGCATTTTGGAGACATGATGGGATGCGAAAACAGATAATATCATATCCAAAAAATGCCTGCAACACACTACTCAGTGGAGTATCAGTTGTTTCCCTGTGATTGTGTGGCTGACTAGAAGCTGTGACTCCCTGCCCCTGTCCAGCATCACGAGAGAGTATCATACTGAATATTGCTAGCCCCTGAAAGATCAAACTTCAGATTTTGAAATATGGTTACCACTGAATGCATATTGCTCTCACACCATTGTGAAGTCAAAAAAGAAATTGTAAGTAGAACCATCTTAAGTCGGGACCATCTGTATTTAACACATATATGTAAACAAATGTATGGATATATTTCACAAATATATATATATATATATATATATATATATACACATATATGTAAATATGGGCAGGTGTATATATTTTTACCTTATATTGTGACATATATTTTTACCTTATATTGTGACTGGTTTAGAGAAAATTTTTATTTTCTCCATCTCAGCTCAAGTCAGTAAATTCACTTTATGACTCAGGTGAATAAATTCAATTTCATTTAAAAATATTTTATAATTTCTTAAGCCACACTGAGAAAGACAAATACCATATGATCTCATTTATATGTGGAATCTAAAGGACAAAATAAAACAAACAAAACAGGAACAAACATAGATACAGAGAAAAAACTGATGGTTACTAGAGGGGAGGGGGATTGGAGGGCTGGGTGAGAAAGGTGAAGGGATTAAGAAGTACAAGTGAGCAGTTACAAAAGAGTCACAGGGATGTAAGTACAGCTTAGAGAATATAGTTAATAATATTCTAATAACTATATATAGTGTTCAGATGGGTAACAGACTTATTGGGGCTGTTACTTTGTGGGATATATAAATGTTTAATCACCACGTTGTTTTGTACACCTGAAACTCATAAGAAAAAGAAAAAAAAATTGTATTGTCAGTAAACAAGTTCAATTTCCCTTATAGATGCATTTTACTTGCATCTATTTACATTGTATTTATCACAAGGGTTATTTCTGTGAGATATAAAAGAAAAGGTTTGTAAATAAAAAGCTGAATGTTCCAGAGGGTCACTCCGTATGTAATAATAATAATAATAATAATAATAATAATAATAATAATAATATACCATTAAACTTAAGATGTTTTCCTTCATCTGGCTATGTTTTCAAAATAATTATTTATTCATGGTGCTCCCAGAATGACTAGATTAAAAATATTCTAAAAATTCTTCACTTCAGTTTCCTTATTTTTAATTGGAGACAATATTTGTAGCTAATTCCTAGGGTTGTTATAAGGTTAACCAACATCACGTTTTGCAACTGTGTCTTCTGCCATCTCCAACTCATGATAAATGTCTTCTGTCCTAAAGTATCAAATTCAAAAGATACTTTAACTGAGCAGCAGTAAAAGCTCAAGAAAGAGTTATCTGCTGTCCATGTTGGTAAAACCAGTGATGCCTGTTCTATGATCACAACCCATGTAGGCTAATCCATTTTGCAGAGGAAACAATTAAAATGCATACTTACATTTATTTGAATTGACACATATCACTGTTTCCTTCACTGTGTATGCTAATCTCTCCCACCCCGACAATAAGGAAACCACACAAGTAATAACAATTATTCCATTTTATTATTTTATAGTTTTAGATGAATTACAATAGTGATATGAAAGCAACTCAAGATATTAAATTGCCACCATGGGTCTGGCAGGGACTAAATTTATAAAACAACAATATCTGACTGCCACTCCTAAGGACCTGCAGAGAAGGAGGAGGTGCCATACTCATGCTCAGTAGCCTCCACTGGGACAACTCTTATCAGGAGCTCCCTTATCAAGAAAGAAAGAATGGCAGTAACACCAAACACAGTGACTTGAACATGTCAGGTTGTTATTAATTTTAGTAGATCATGTTTGTAACTGTGCCTGTTTCTTTATTTAAAACTGTGGCCAGGCATAGGAAATGCATTCAGTCCTTTACCAGGTTTTCTCTCAATGTTTGTCTTCCTTCTCTCCTTCCCACTCTTTCTCTCTCATTTCCTTTCTTTCCTCCTCCATATTTTTCTCTACTTATTTTTCTCCCCTTTTGTATGAAGAGGAACTGTAGTTTTGGAATGGAAGCATTGAGCCTCAGTCATCTCTATTTTATACAGTGAGACAGGGATAGGTATTTTGCTTTCTTGTTGATTCTGATTATGTACATTAAAGTGTAGGTATCAGATTAGGTATGAGATTAAATTTCATTGGAAAAATCTGTATATTAATCTCTATAATTAAAATATATTTAACAGATATCAAAAGTAATTGGAAACACTTGATAAGGATGCAGAACTTTAATCTATCAGTCATTAGTTGAAATTTTAATTTTAAATATATTTCAAACCATATTAATTTGCAAATAAATTTTGTTATTTGACACAACTTGCAAATAAAAAGTGTACTGGTAAATTAAAATACTTTAAAATAACATTTTATTATATAATAATATTGTATATAATATATCCAAGCATGAATTATGAAAATATATTAAATGTTATTGACCCCTTAATGTGTATTAATTGGTCTCAGATTATGAAATCATAGTTTGTAGGATACTTTCCTATAGGTTTATATGCCCAAAGATCAGAATATTTATAGCACATTTACTATAAAGTGGTAAGTTATCCTGGTAATACCGTAGTAAAATTCTGCTAATATTCCTCTCATACAGAGGCCCTCATTGGGATTAACATATGTTACAATTCAAAGACCTAAACAGAATTCTATTTAAACCTCCTGATTCTGAAGGAGAAAGTGATCAGGTGTTTATTTGTAACACTTCTGGGAGAAATGCCAAACACCTACAACTTAGTATTCCTGCAACTTTACATTTGCTTCATAGAAATTGTTCTTCTGGAAAATGTACAACAGTGTTAAAATATTAGATAATTAAACCATACATGGTCATATGTGTAATGATTTACTGATAGATAAGAAAAAAGGAGATGAGCAGATGGACATTCCACATTTAAACATTTTTTTTTTTTTTTTTGAGGGCTGTCACTGGCCTACATATGTGGGATCCGAACCGGGGCCGCTGGCTTCCCAAGCCAGTGCTTAACCACCGCGCCACTCCACCGGCCTGACATTTCACATTTAAAATAAAGGATAGGGCTGGCCCAGTGGCGCATTGGTTAAGAGCTGGTTTTGGGATGCCAGCGGCCCCGGTTCGGATCCCACATATGAGGTCCAGTGACACTGCCCTCCACAGCTAACAACAGCTCCACCTGGAGCTAGGCTGTGCGAGCCCCGACGATGGTGTGGGCTGCAGCCCCTGCTGCAGTGGGCTGCCATAGGCTACAGTGAATGGCCAGCAGCCAGCATGAGCTGCCAATAGCCGCGGTGAGTGACATCCAGAGGCTGGTGAACGATCTGCCTCACCTGGGAAGAGCGCAATGAGGATACCAACATGGGCCAGTGAAGCAACATCCTCCGCAACTGGACTGAAGAACAAAAGGACAGCAACTTGTCCTTCCCTATTCCCCAATAAAATCTTTTAAAAAATAATAAATAAATAAATAAATAAATAAATAAATAAATAAATAAATAAATAAATAAAATAAAATAAAATAAAATAAAGGATAAACATGGACTTATTGTGTTTTCTCATTCATACATATATTTTAGAATGATTGTGCTATCATGATTGAAATAACCAGACTAGTATTCATAATTACAGGAATAATAATAAAAAAAATCTGACTATATGTTAGATGTTGTACATCCATTCACTGGTCTAATTTCATGGAGCCAAGCAATATAAGTATGATTAGTACCATTTTAAAATTGCAAAATTTTCATTTTTGATAGGTTAAGTAATAAGTTTCAAGTAACTAATGAAACAACCTACAGTATTTTTCTTTGTATCCACATTATCTGTAACAAGTTATACTTATAGTAAGTATTAAATAAATATTTATTTTTAAAAATGTCCATATAATACCTGGTGAGTAATTAAACCCATTCACAGCACGCTATAAATATTATCATCTTGAAACATAAGGCTCATCTAAAAGAACAGAGATTGACATTTCTAATCAGAGTGTTATTAAAGTGAATGAACATAGGAATAAAAGAATCTGGGGTGAATTACATGACTAGAAAAATGAAGAGAGATGAAGAAAGGAGATGCTTCCATGAAACTGAAAAATGGGTATTTTGGAATGTAGAACCAGAAATGTTTGAGGTTCTAGGAAATTGGTGGGCTTTGTTTGGGTATTACCAGGTGCATCTATATGGGTATAAAAGTGGGGATTTAAAAATATAATTATACAGCTTTTAATATTATATTCTCTTTATAAGGCATTTGATTTGCTTGTATTTAAATGGACTGTGAGTTCATGTAATTCAGGCACTGTGTTTTTAATATATTCTTTATTTTTACCAATGCCTGCCCAGTGACTGACACTAACTGATGCTTAATTCTGTTTTGCAAAGCACAATTAAAAAAAAAAGAAAAACAAAACAAAAAACAAGAACGAATGACAATTTCAATGGTAATGAAAGATACAGAGTGAAAGGACAGAATTTTCTGCTCAGAGAGGGAAGTTGCAGCCTTTGAGAATCATAAAGGTAGACATACAGGTATTTTGCACGATAATTGCATATGGTCATATTGGTGAGTGGTTAAAGCGGACAAAATCTTGCCATTAAATTTTTCAGTTTCCTAAAGGAGTAAGGGGATGAATGCTATTTATTATCTATTTATTGGTAGGTGCCAAGGCTCTGCACTTGCTTTATCATCATATCAACTATACAAGCTAAGCGTTAATAATCTGCTCTTACATGTGTGGATAAAAATTGATAGGATTAAAGAAGTTTCCAAATACAATTTAACTAACTTTGGTTGAAGATAAAGATTTTGAAGCAGTTTTTGCTTAACCACAGTGACCATTGACTGTTCTTTTGCTCTCTGTTTCTCTCTCAATATATTTGGTTGTCAGAAAAGTCATGACATATTTTTTCCATGTTTTTTGTTGCAAAAATGCGTCATGACTTTTCTGGCAACCCAATATATCAGATTTTGACTTTGAACATGAATATCCTTAAGTTCTTCAATTCAAAATTAGGCCTTCAAATGTTGTGCTCCAAAAAATACCATTCTTTTATTTTAATATGTAATCAGGAGTTTTCTAGGCCTAGTAATAGATGGAGCATTGGTAAATTAGTCTTATAATTAGTTAAAATGAAAAAAAACAACTTTCAAACTCACATTATAATTGTCTTGTCACTTCATCTTCTTTCACTGCACTTGAGAAAAGCCCTAATGAATGCATTTTGGAGATGGATTTCCCTCAAGAGCTATTCTCACTCATTTGTCAAAGGAAAAAAAAAAAAAAAAGGAGAAAATATCCAACTTAAACATCTGTTTCATACTGCAGATACAATTCAGTCAAATAAATTGTGCTTTTTACTTTTACTTTTTATTTTTACTTTTTACACATTTGATTGTATTTCTAAATGGACCCAGAAGAATTAAAGGACACTTTCTAACCAGATAAGACGTTTTTCTCTTTATACTCTGAACTGGTTATAATTTCTAAACTAGTGTGTGTGTGTGTGTGTGTGTGTGTGTGTGTGTGTGTGTGTGTGCACACACATAAATCTTTCACTAATGGGTTATGGGAAAGTTATATATTGCTGGTGGTTTGATTTGTTATCTGTTATGTCTTTGATTTAGTTAGCAATCCTTAAAAAGCCCTTAATCCATTACAATCACAAAATAATTACTTCCTGACCTGCAATTGTGATTTTCTTTTGGTCAATGGCGGCTCAAGTTTTGTTCTTAGTATGCTACTCTGATTTCCACTTTGCCCTCAAAGCAGTTTGATTCATTTTCATTTCTTAGTAGCTTGTTTTTCTTTATTCTTCAAATGCAGTTTTAAATGCAATCAAAGAAAATTTCAAAGCTCTTATAAAAGCACTCTAGAGACAGCCAAGTTTACCAGGTATAATAAACTTTATTCAATCAGGTATCTAGAGAAATAAATCTGTGGGGGTTCCAGACGGCTGATGAACCATTGTGAAGGCATTAGCACCTGTTTTCATACTGTATGTAAAATGTCCCTGCATTTGTGCTGTATTTGCCAAAGGCAGGAACAGTTATATATATGTTCTTGCAAAAAAAAATATCCTTAGGAATAATATAAAAAATGAGCTTAGTACTCATGGTTTTGTTTTCATTTCTATGAAGAAAATAAACCATGGATATGTTATATACAATGCCCTTTAAGCTATTTTTCAATGTATAGAAAACATATAGTGTTTTCTTTTAAAAAAGGCAGAAAATATCTTTATTATCCCAGGACAAAAAAACTATGGATACTTTCTCAGGACCAGGAAATGTCATGAGAGCCAGACCCCTTTTGGCCCTGTTGCCTTAATAATCTCCAGGCCTGCCAATCAAGGCTCCCAGGTTTCTCTCTTACCAGTAGAGGGTTGGGCTGGCAGGATTTCTGATATGTCGCGATATCTGGCTTCAGGGTAGAACTGAGCTTGGAATTTGGCAGAGGCACTGTGGTCCTTGGAACCACCTGTCGATGACCTACATGTCTCAGAAACCAGGACAGGCTAAGGGCACTGTGGATGCAGAGAATTGCCGACAGCACATGCATTGTAGCTGGAAGCTCCAGTCTGTGGCTTGTTCCACCCTAATATGGATAGGCTCCATCCCATCAATTGAAAACCTGAGTAGAACAAAGACTGAGTTAAGAGGGAATTCCTGACGGTGCTAGGATGTTGGTCTTTTCCAACCTTTGGGCCCTGAAATCTCTTCTCTGGTCTGGAGGCTGCTGGCTCTGGCACTGGTTCTCAGGCCTTTAGACTTGGACGGGGACCACACAGCTGCTTTCCTGTTCTCCAGCTTTCCCAATGGCAGATCTTGGGACTTCTCACTGCCATCATTGCGTGAGTTGATTCCTTGTAATACATCTCTTTATATTGTCTCTGGAGAACCCTGACTAATACAATCAGCATATATCAATATTGATTTATTGGTGATAAATGTATCACACTAATGTTAAGATATAGTAATTGGAAATCTAGGTGTGGGGTGTATCGGGAGTCTATACTCTCTGGAATTATTTCTTTAAATCTAAAAATATTCTAAAATATTTTATTTAACAAAGAAGTTGATATCAGATTTTGAGCCTGGGTAAATGAATGATTGTGACATTCCTAGAATTTGATGAGTTGGCATTTTAATAAAATTAGCACTATATAGAATATATATTTCTCTATAGTCTGTATATTTTAAGTATATATGGAATATTCTGTATATTTTAAATTTGCTTCAGTTTTGAGAAATCTCATAATTAAAAATTAGTGCTGTTATCAAAGTCGTTAACTCGTCTCAAGTAACATACCACTAAAATGCTTTCCTTTGCCTTCACATAGATATTTATAATTTTACTTCTAATATTCAATTTAATGGGTAATTTTAAAATCTTCCTCAAATTATTTTTAAGTAGTCAGGATACCAAACATGAATAAATAATATTGATTAAGGGAAGGAAATTGGGTTCAATTGTCAATTTTTATATCTGAATATCATATAACATTGCTCCTTTTCAGAAGTTTTACTGATATGGCATTTTTAGTATAGGGTGAGTTGAGAAAATATTTGCAGGCATGTAAATTGGTTTATGGACTGAGACTGGTAGGGTTGAGAATTTTTATTGGTTTTTGGTTTTTTGTCTTACTTTGGACAACTTATTATAAACAAAATTATTTAAAACTCACTTATAACTGTTTAGGCTTGTGTGTGTGCATCAGCGATTTAAGCACTCAAAAATGGATTTAATAGAAAACTTAATCTGCTCATCCTGCTTAATTAAGTGGATGTGATTATATCCTTGTGAGATAAATCTGTGAGGTAATCAAGCCTAGGAAACAATTTGAAATACTTTGACTGGCACTGACAGAGCCAAGCTCCACAAGAACTCCCTGCGTGAGTGAGGGGACCTAGTTGGCTGAGGTCCTCTCAGCTGCAGTTCGTAACCTGTGTCTGAATCTCGGGTTTGTCTGCTCCACTCAATAGTGACTTCAATACACATGGTCAGTCTAATGCTTCTTTCCATCAGCTCTAAGGGCTAGTGAGTCATTGCTATTGCCCTTCTCCTGTAACCAAGTAGGAAAATAAATATCTCCCTTCATGCAGTTGTTATACAACCAATTTAGGGTGAGTTGCTGAGGTACTAGTCAAAGACATTAAACTGCCATAACCTCATTCATGCTCTACATCGCTATACCCTGGCAAAAACTATTAATTGTCCAGGAAACTTTATGATCTCTCACCTCAGGGTAAATTCCCTGTCACTTTGGGGTATTCTCCAGAAAATTTAGGCAATGCCTAAGGGGAGTCCCCACTCTTTTTCCAGTGGCTATGCCTTGAAAAGTGATGCAATTTACATGTGCTCTTTTCTAAATATCTCTATTTATAAGATGAGCAGACAAATTATGATTTCTTCCTCCCACTTAAAACCTCCAACTATAAACCAACAAGGAACAACCAATAAAACAACAAAATTAACTATATTTTTCCATTATTCTTTGGCATGGGCATCAAAAATTTTCTTCAATTTTCTTTATTTAAAGATGTCATTGCAACAACAAGCAAGTAGACTGGCCACTCTAACCACCACTCTAAGTAGGGCTACCCTGAAGAGATGATGTATAAATACGGGACTTTGCATGAAGGAAATATAAACTCATATTGGGGAAAATTACTTATGATATCCACATGTTTTGTGAGGGCTTTTGTTCTCTTTTATATTTTCAAAGATGTTTGTATAGCAAACAGCCTTGGAAAATGGAGATAGTATCTCCCCCTGGATAGAGGGCAGTTTTGTTTACCAACCAGAATATTAAATGTAATATCTGCCTCTGTAGGGAGGGTTAAGCTAGGGTGAGTGGTGTTTTTTAAAAGATGAGGGCTCTCCTAAGCTTGGGGTTCTGCTGTGACAAGAGCCCATTGTGTGCACTACATCCACCTGTGTCCCCACGTGGCTGTGGAGCCAAGAGAACCCATGCAAATCTGAAGTTCATGTTACCTGCTGTGCTGTGAGTACTAATTCTTTATCTCTGACACAGAAATCCTTTATATCTGTGTAATTGTGGCATCCATAACTGGCTATTTTGAAAACAGGGTAAAATCTGACCTTGAGAGTTTTTGACAAGCTTATGGGTTAAGCTGTGGTATTTTAGTCTTTGCTCTTTTCTTCAACGTAGATTAGCCTATCTCAATAAACACTCTCAGGAATCGTAATTCCAAAATTGAGCTCATTTTTGTTCCCCCTCACTGCTTTCTCTTTAATTGTTCTCTATTCCAGTGAATTTTATTATGAATTACCCAGAGCAGAAAATTTGAGAGTGACCAACCTCTGCTTCTAATCAATTGCTGTCTTACTCCTGCCACTGCATTGCCAAACCAGACCACTTTCAGTCTTCACTTCTAGTATTATTCTCCTGTCAGCTATTCTTGATCCACAGAGAAATTTCAAAAAGGAGATTTAATTATAATTTTTTCAATTCCTAATTTAAAACCTTTCAGTGACTGTATGTAAAATCAAAATGTTTCAACTTGTCTTCCCATATCGCTGTTTCTGCACCTAGCCTTTATGTCTAGCCCCACCTTTCATGAAATCCACAATCCAGTTGTAATAAACTTCTTTGAGTGACTCCTATTTTACCTCAAATCAAAGGAGTGCACTTCCTTTCATCTGGAACGTTTCCTTTTCTGTTTTTCATCTTTCAAAAAGGATGCAGACAACACAGATCATTGAAGAATCCTTCCTCCTCACCTCACCAGGAATAGAAATAGGTAATGTTAATGCAGCCTAACTGTGACATTTCTAGAATTAATATATTCTGAAATTTGCTTCACAAATCTGTAGAAATTTCCTCCAACAAGCATCAACTTATAGTATATATAAACAAACAAAACAAGCAAAAATCACACTATAGCAAGCTATGAAGTATTTGTGTATATGTATGAGTGTGCATTTTATGAATTCCTAGAAGTGAGGGTCTAACTAATTTTGAAGGATAAATAAAATTATGATTTGTTAACATGTAACAGGCAGTGCTAAATTAAAATATAACTATCTCTTATTGGCTACATTAAACATAAGGAATTATTACTAAAATTAATGATAGGTATACTTCAATACTTAATTTAAACCAGCCACTGGGCCAGGGCTTTTTACATATATCATCTATTTAATCTTGATAATATTCACATGGGGAGATACTATTATTAGCTCACATTATAGATGATGTAACTGAAGTTTAGAGAGGTTAGCTTACCAAGTGTCTTTGAGCAAGATGAACACAAGCAGAGTATGAACTCTGGTCTTCAGATTTCAGAGTAAATAAGCCTCTTTACAGACTTGACTGCCAGAGTAAACATGGAAATATAAAGTGCCCTCTTTGAAACAGTGATAAATGTGATGATTGAAAATAGGCTGCTTGTTTATATGGAATTCTAATATCACTTATCTTGAACACCTGCCTTCCACACAAGTAAAGATATCTATAAGTGAATTTGGGTATCTGATTAAAAGAAAAATCCTACTATGGTGAATTATTTCCAAATATTATTAAGCAAGAAAACTGAAGTAAGGGGTGGATTTTACATGATGAATCATCTAAGTCTCCTCAGTTACAGATCCTCATTCCTCGGGATGTGGATGACGTTAGCACTGTGTACCTGCCTCGACCTAATTATATCTGGGTTGAACCATTATTTTTTATATTGCGTCTACTGACTTAATGGCTTTTCTTTATAACTACAACATTCCATGAGTGTAAGGAAGTAGGTGTGCTGCTCACTATTGGTGGGAATATAGAGTGGTGTAATATTTCTGGACAGCAACTTGAAAATACCTATCAAAAGCCATTTGAGTGCTTAGTAGATCCACGCGCAGTAATCACAAGATTGTTTGGTGTTACATTGTTTATACTGATGAGATTAAATAAACAAAACAGCTTGTTTTATAAAGGGGAATCAAATAAATTAATATATATGTATATATATGATTGAATAGAATCATTATGAAATAACAGAAGTATATATAATAATATGTGAAAGTGTTCTCATATTGTTAAGTAGAAAGTAGTAGCTTATAAAACTTCATGAATAATAATTAAACTCCAGTAGTGGAACTTTCTAACTACTAAACCAGTGGAGATTCTGCTTCTAAGAAATTTCTTACTATTCAGTCCTGGTCTTTTATTCGTGTATTCTGTTAATGCCCTTCAGTAATTCAGCAGTTCAGAAGTTCCAATTGTTCTTTCACTTGGTAACGGTTGTCTTGTCTTTCAAGTCTTGTCCTTGATCTCCTTGTTGGGGAATAAGTTAAAAATTCTCATCTCTTTTACTTATACCTTATATAACACAGTATTATGTTTAATTTTTGAAGAAGTTGGATTTTTCTATGTTGCCATTAAAAACATATGTAAAAGTAAATCTAATATTCCACCAGTGCAGATTAATGCAGGACTCTTGTCCATTTTATTAATTTAACTCTATGTGATATTTGCTTTTACTTTTTTTCCTCTTCTTTCCTTTCCCACTTTTTAAACAGTTACAGTGCTCTACTGATGTTGAGCAAACCTCTGTCTTCACATCCCATGGGGTTTCTAAACTCATCTTTGCTACCATGAACTTATTTTGAACCTATATGCAAAGTATTACTTTTACCTGTGTTAAACTGTTTAATGTGCGTGTTTATTATTTAGCTCTTCAAAATTGTTTTATGATTTTGTTCTCCAAAGTATATTTCTCATAATTTTCAGCCATCCACATTTTCTTAGTCGGCTTTTTCATTTTCACCCAAGACATTGCTAGAACATTGCCCAACCAACACTAGATTCACAGGCAGGAATTGACATGTGGCCATATACAGACAGTCACTGGGTACCAACTTGAAACTGTGAGTAAATTCTGTAAGTCTAAGTTCTTTAAAACTCAATTTTAAATATACTTTCCTTGGTGAAAAAAGTTTCTGAAGTTTTAAGTCAGATTCTCCTCACTCTTACTTTTCTGTAATAACACAGTAAATGGATTTGCATGTATTATTATGTTTTAATTTTTATTTCCAGTAGAATATAAACATCCCAAAGCAGAAACAATTGCTAATTTGATTACAAATGCATTCTGAAATTTTGTAGAGAGCTTGAAGTATACTAAAAATTTGATAAATATTTCCTAATGAGTAAATTCCATGGGATAGGTATGAAGACAGAGCTATGCTTTAAGGGATATGTATGTATGTACATGTATATGTATATATACATACAGAGGGTGCCAAAAATGTATACACATTTTAGGAAAGGAAAAAAACTGTATTAAAATTATAACACTATATACTGATAACAAAAGATGAACACAATTCATGTGTATACATTTTTTTGGCACCCCTGGTATATACCCATATATGTTTATGTATGAGTATGTATACATATATACATACTCACACATACATGTGTCATGTCATATATATATATATATGAGTTCCTTTTCTATGAATTTGTGAGTGCTAAAACTGTTCAATTTAAAAATACATTGTCTCAAATCTACTAAAAAATGTTTCTATCTATACACCTTTAACTTCCTTGATATGGAAATGGAAAGGTCATTTCTGAGGAATCTACCCTTGTTGTCTCAGTAAGTCTTTCACTTGTGAAGACATGAGTTCCAGTTTTGATTCTGGGTACTTCCAATTAGCCCAACAGGTTCCCTGTAGGAAATGAAATCAAGGTGAATCACTAGGAATAATGATCATTTCTGCCTCATTACAATAGCATTGCACAGAAACAAAAATAGCCTTCCGTATCATCCTTTGATACTAGGTCCAGTGTTAGATGGAAGGAATTCTGGGATTATCCTCATGTCTTTGTCAAACTCCTATTGGCTAGTTTTTCTTTGATGAAAGAGTCTATATATCTGAATTTTTTTTTTCTTTTGAGAGTTTGATTCCGTGAATTTTTAAGTCACTATTTATGATTGTGTTCTTTCACTGTTGTATTTCTTCTTCCTGGATTTCATCCATGAAGCTGAAAGCAGAAGACATTCATAAATCTGATGAGAATCACTAAATTCAATTTCATAAACAAAATTCTCTATTTTACCAAATATTCTTTCCTAATATAGATTTCCCATTGTAATCATCTCTTAGTTCTACCAGACAAGTAATATAGCTCTTTAGTCTCCTCAGATGTAGTTCACTCTTCCAGTCCCTTATATTATTTCTTTTAAAGCAGGGCCAGAAGCAGCAAAATATTTTTTATTCCAAAGAAATATTTTAACTTGTATTTAAAATGCTCTGATTGTTGAATGTGTTGTGTGTATGGGTCTGTACAGTCTCTGAAATCACATGTGACTTCTTCTGCATCAGTAGTGTGAACACTTTTAGGGTTAGATAGTAAATACTTTATACTTGTTGGGTATAGTGTCTCTCTTGTAGCTCCTTAATTCTGTCATTCTAATGTGACGAAAGCCATAAACAAGGCATAAACAAATGGACATGGCTGTTTTCCAGGAAGGTTTTACTGTCTGTCTGTGAACTGCAGCTTGCCAATCCATGTTCTATATAATGAGAACATTAATATAATATTTTCTATTTTTGATTGATTTTTAATGATTTCTAAGTTTTGACCACAAATATTCATGTAGTGTCCAGAAATCCCATCTCAAAATATTTTAAAGCTTTATTCTAATATTTAATGAAGAAAATACAAATATATGTATATTTTATATTAAATGTATTTATCATTTTTTGCTATTGATATACATATATATCTCCTGTAATTATTAGGTTAAATTATGTTGAAATGTATATACTATTATACTATTATTTTGATTTTTGATCCACTACATCATATTTATATTTAATTTCAGAATTTAGAAAAAAGGAAGCAGACTTGAATGTTTATTTCTAATAGTTGTGTAGAGACCCACATTTGATTTCATAAATATATTGTCTTCATATTAACAGATTCTATAGTTTTATTGGTATGAAGACCAGTTTTCTTTTTTGATTTATGTTATGTATAATCTCAGTCCTTTCAGACTGCTATAATGCAAAACCACAGACTGGGTTGTTTTTAAACAACAAAATTTTTTTTCTCACAGTTTTGGAGGCTGGGAAGTCCAAGATCAAGGTGTCAGTATGGTCAGCTTCTAGTGAGAGCCCCTTTGAGGTTACAGACCATTGACTTTTTGTATCCTGTGGAAAGAGGAAAAGAGAGCTCTCTGGAGTTTCTTTTGTAAATTACTAATCTCATTCATGAGGGAGCTCCACCTTCATGGCCTCAGCACATTCCAATGTCCCTGTCTCTTAATACCATCACATTGCTGGTTAGGATATAAACATAGGGATTTTAGAGGGACACAAACATTCAGTTCATACATCTGCCATTACCTTTGTCACCATCACTGCAAAGGTCAACGTAGTGTAAAAGATTCTTACTATTGTTGTGAAAACAGTTTGATATCATAAACTTCCTAGAAGAAACTGAGGGACTTGACACATTTGAGAGTAATACTTTGAGAACCTCTCTTTGACATTATTCATAAGAAATGCAAATATTAAAACTCATTAAATAAGATCAGTACTGAGTCCATGTTTTAGTTAATAAACCAATCAAATAGAGCTGATTGATTCTAGCTTCTTTGGCTGATTTATTAACTGAGAGCAAACAGAGTAAATAAGGTGTTAGTATTGTTATGAAAATAATTGTTGCCTGTGGATCCTCTGGCAGGGTCTCAAGGATGCTGAAGTAAAGGGACAGGGGGAATCCCTGAACCATACACTAGAGCATGCTGGATTGTCATATTCATTAAAGAAATAGAGGCAATATGTTGAAGAGACAAGGCATTCTTTTCAAGGCAACTTCCTCAGTTGTGATTAAGGAAGTCAGACAAAGGAAGGCTAGTTTCCTTAGACACAAGAGAAGGAGGGTCAGAGACATTCAGGAGGTAAAACTTCATTTCCCTTTTCATAAACTTCAAAGATCTAAAATTGTTTCTCTTAATGATTTTTTGTGTGTGTGTCTGTGGAAAATTTATGTTACAAAACATAATTTGTCTGTTTTTTTGTGCTTATTTTAGCCTTGTTAGAGTTAAACATTGTGAATATAACCATTTTATTACTAACACTTTCATATATAATAGGGAACATCCTTACTCAAGGACTAATCTGAAAGGTAGTAAAATGGTCTTTGCTTGCCTGCTTAGTTAGGAAACAAAAATGTAAAAACAAATCTTTGTCATTATATCTGTGCTTCAGAATATACTGATAAAAATCAATATTATTACACATATTTAGTTAACTGTGTAAGAAAATTTTAAATCATTAAAATTATTTTAACAAATATAATGGATGTTCATTGATATACGGGTCAATAAAAACAACTGTAATATTGATTGAAACCATTTAGGTTTCCAATATTGGTATTCTGTTTCATTATTAACTAGTTTAGTATGTTGCAATGTAAAGGCATGTTGTTTCTGTTTTAAATATTAATAGAAAAAGCAGATTTGGTTAGTTTTGCCTGATTTTCATATTTTTAATACAGGATAGTCCTATTTATACTTTGAATGATATTTTTTAGTTTATGAAGTCCTCATACCATTTTTAAATGCTTACTTTTCTTAATTATGGGCAAGCCAAATTCAAAGTATGTTCTTTAAAAATAATATATAACTTAAAATGTTTTTTTAATGACAATCTTCTTTTTAACTTAATGCATGATTTTAGTATTGTTTCTAGTATATTTTAAATAGAAGAAATGGGGCCGGCCCAGTGGCGTGGTGGTTAAGAGCTGGTTTGGGACACCAGTGGCCCCGGTTCAGATCCCACATCTGAGGACCAGTGACCCTGCCCTCTAAAAAACAAACAAACAAACAAACAAACAAACAAACAAATTTCTCTCCTTAAATAGAAGAAATGAGTAACACATTCATTGGATATAAATGCATTAAATTAATTAATTAATTTTTTACAGTGAAAAAAATTTATATTTAGAATTAGCCAGCTAGACTCAATTTAAATGATCCCAATTTTGTAGGCAACATCCAAAGCATCATAGTCAGGAGCCAGTCAAACATATGCCTTCTTCTCTCCATCAGGCCTGATCAGGGTGTCGACCTTGGCCACGTCAATGTCGTAGAGCTTCGTTACAGCCTGTTTGGTCCGGTGCTTGTTGGCCTGGACATCCACAATGAACACAAGTGTATGTAGTCTTCTGTTTTCTTCATGGTTGACTCGGTAGTCAGGGAGAACTTGATGGCACAGTGATCATTCTTGTTTCTCCTGGGGGCTCTCTTCTGAGAATATTTAGGCTGCCTTCAGAGCAGCAGTGTCTTGGGCCTTTGGAAGGTGGGTAAACTACGGATCTTTTTTTTTTTTTTTTGGTGGCTGTGGGCGCTTGTCGGCTCTGCTTTCTTTGTCTTCAAAGCCTTTGTTTTGGCTTCAGCTTTGGGAGGGGCATGGGCTTCTTTCTTTGCCTCAGTGCCATCTTCCTGGAAAAAAGCTATAAATGCATTTTGAAAATCTAGAATTTTTATGGATTCATTGTATGAACAAAAAATGATATTATAATTCATTTTCTTATTGAATCTTCCCAATGATAAAGTTTAATTTACATTTTCTAACTTGATAAACATTAGGTGTGTTGTCATTAAATTTGCCAATGAGTTGCTAGCTCTTGCTGGAAGTATTTGTCAACAGTGATATCAGTAGTAGAAGTAAGAGGGTAAAATTGTCATTATTTGCTTTAACAAATCTCAGTACCCAGAATGCTCAAAATAATTAACAAAATTTTATTTTTAAATATTGTATTTAAAAATAATTTAATTTTGGCAAAATACACATAATATAAAATATACTACTTTAACTGTTTTAAAATGTACAGTTTAGTGGCATAAGTATATTTACATTATGTAACCATCATCATCATCCATTTCCAGAACTTTTTTTATCTTGCAAAATTAAAACTTTTACTGTTAAGCAATATCCTATCCCTAACCCCTAAACCACTGGTAACCACCAGTTTACTTTCTGTCTCTATGGATTTGACTACTCTTAAGTAATTCATCAGTGGAATCATACAGTATTTGTCCTTTAATGATTGGCTTATTTTAGTTGGCATAATGACTTCAAGGTTCATTCATGTTGTAGCATATGTCAAAATTTCCTTTCACACACACACACAGTGCCAAAAATATCTATATACACATTTTAAGAAAGGAAAAAACTGTATTAAAATTGTAATACTCAATATATCCCGATAACAAAAAAAGAATACAAATCATGTGTATACTTTTTTTGGCACCCTCATATAGACACACACACACACACACACACACACACACACAGAGTCAATGGACACTTGGGTTACTTTCACCTTTTGGATGTTGTTAATAATGCTGCTATAAATGTGGATGTACAAAAATATCTGTTAATGTTCCCGCTTTCACTTCTTTTTTGAGGGCAGTATCACTGGCCCTCATATGTGGGGCCTAACCGGGGCCGCTGGCTTCCCAGGCCAGCGCTTAACCGCTGCGCCACTCGGCCGGCCCGTCCCGCTTTCACTTCTTTTTGCTATGTATCCAAAAGTGGAATTGCTGGATAATACAGTAATTTTATTTTCAATTATTTTAGTAACTGCCATACTGTTTTCCATAGTGACTGCACCATTTTAGATTCCCACCAGCAGTACACAAGGGTGTCAGTTTCTTTGCATCTATTCTGAAAATGTCCTATGTACACTTGAGAAGAATGTGTATCCTGTTGTTGTCGGGTAGTGTAATGTATATTTCTATTAGATGTAGCTGGTTTATTGTGTTGTTCAAATCCAGTATTTCTTTATTTATGTTTGGTGTCCTATCCATTATTGAGAATGGTGTATTGAAGTTCCCATTTATTATTATAGAACTGTCTACTTCTCCTTTCAATTATCAATTTTTGCTCCATATATTATGATGGTTTGTTATTAGATACATAAATGTTTATAGCTATTATATTTTCTTCTTGCAGTATTGAGCCTTTTACTAATGTATAATCTTCATTGTCTCTTGGAATCTTTTTTAACATTTTTTGATTTAAAGTATATTTTGCCAGATGTTAGTATAGCTACCCCTACTCTATTTTAATGACTACTTGCATGGAATATCTTTGTCCATTTTTTCAGTTTTAACTTATTTGTGTCTTTGGATCTGAAGTAAATCTCTTGTAGACAGGTAGTTGGATCATTTGTTGTTGTTTTTTTTATCCATTCTTCTAATCTCTATCTTTTGTTTGGAGATTTTAAACCATTTACATTTAAAGTGATTACTTATAGAGACTTCTTTCATTTTGCTCTTTTTTTTTTCCATATGCTTTATAGATTGGTTTGTCCGTAACTTTCTGAATTACTGTCTTCTTTTATGTTTAGTTGAGTTTTAGTAGTGAATGTTTTAATTCTCTTCTCTTATTTTTTTATTTTTTTATTTTTTGTGTGTATATTCTATAGATATTTCTTTGTGGTTACCATAGGGATTATATTTAACACAAAGTTATAACACGTTTTTTGAATTTATACCAGCTTAACTTCAGTAATATACAGAAATCCTATACTGCTCTGTTCCTAACTCCTTTAATTTATTGATGTCACAAATTGCATCTTTATGTATCAAAAACATAAAATAATAATTGTTTTATGTAATATTTTCTTACAGAGAGAACCAAAAGTGGAGTAACAAACCAAAGCTAAAATAATACCAGTTTTTATAATTGCCCAGATACTTATCCGTACCAAAGATCTCTGTGTCCTCACATAGCTTTGAGTTACTATTTAGTATTCTTTCATTTCAACCTGAAGGACTACTATTAGTGTTTCTTGCATGACAAATCTAATGGTAATGAACTCCCTCAGCTTTTATTTATCTGAGAATATTATAATTTCCCCCTCATATTTAAAGGATGGTTTTTGCCAGGTACAGGATTTTTGGTTGACAATTCCCCACTCCACAAACACACACACACACACACGCACGCACGCACGCACACACACACACACTTCAGTCCTTTGAATATACCATCCCACTGCCTTATGACTTTTAAGGTTTCTGGTGAGAAATATGCTGAATTGCTTATAGAGGATTTATTGTATATCATGAGATACTTCTCGCTTACTGTTTTTAAAGTTATGTCTCTGTTGCTGGCTTTCCATAGTTGGAGTATAATGTGCCTCATTGTGGATTTCTTTAAGTTCATCCTACTTGGGGTTTGTTGAGTTTCTTTGTTGTTTATGTTCATATCATTCCTCAAATTTGGGAAGTTTGGGGCAATCATTTTTTAAAATGCTTTTTTGCTTTTTCTCACTCTTCTTCTTGGAATCCCACAGTGCATGTATTGGTCCACTTGTAGGTACGCCAAAGTTCCCCTAAGCTCTCTTTACTTCTTTGAATAATTTTTCTTCTGTTTCTCAGACTTGATATTTTTAATTGTCCTGTTTTCAAGTTCATTAATTCTTTCTTCTGCCTGCTTAAATCTGCTTTTTAATTCCTCTAGAGAATTTTTAATTTCAGTATTGTGTTTTTAGCTATAGAATTTGTTTTTTGTTTCTTTTTATGTATTTTATATCTCTATGATATTTCCATTTTATTCATGCATTGTTGTCCTGACTCTCTTCATATCTTCTTTTAGTTCTTTGAGCATCTTTAATACAGTTGCTTTATTAGGCAAAGAATTGATGCCAGCCTTTCTCAAATTTTTTAATAAAATATAAGGAGAGGAAGTATTCCAAAACTCATTTTATGATGCCACCATTACCCTGATTCCAAAGCTAGTCAGTGACAACACAAGGAAAGGTAATTATATGCCAATATTGCTCATGGGTATATATGCAAAAATTCTCAATAGAAATCCTAGCAAGCTTAATTGAACAGCAGGTTAAAAGGATCATAGTCCAAGATTATGTGGTTTTATCCCAGGGATGCAAGGATAGTTCAACAAATAAAAATCAGTTAGTATGATACATCACATGGTCATCAATTAATCAATAAATAAAATGACAAAATTCAACACCCTTTCATGATAAAAACTTGCAACAAAATACATGTGGAATGAACTTACCTTTAATTCAATTTCATTTATGAAAACACAGCTTAAATCAAAATCAGTAGGTAATCATGAAAACCTTTTGCTCTAAGATGTGGAACAAGACAAGGATGCCCACTTTACTACTGCTTTTAGCATAGTTTTTGAAGTCCTAACCAGAGAAATCAGGCAAGTAAAAGAAATAAAAGGCATTCATATCTCATGGGAAGAATTAAAATTTTCTCTGTTTACAGGTGTATGATCACATAGAAAACTCTAAAGACTCCACAAAACAATAGAACCAATAAATAATAAAGCAATTTAAAGGATACAAAATCAACATACAAAAATCAGTGGCATTTCTGTATTAACAATGAAATAGTCACAATGGAAATTAAGAAAATAATCCCATGTATATTATCAACAAACAGAATGAAATACTTAGGAATTAACTTCTCTGTAGAGGTGAAAATTATAAAACATTAGTGAAGGAAATTTAAAAAGCACAAATAAATTGAAAGACATCCCATGTTCATGAACTGGAAAGAAATAATGTTGAGAAAATGTCCATACTGCCAAAAGCAATCTACAGATTCAATGAAAATCCCTATTAAAATCCCAATGGCATTTTTTTACAAAGAGAAAAAAAAAATCCTTAAATGTATGTGCAACCTAAAAAGACTTAATATAGCCAGAGAAATCTCAAGCAAGGTAAACAAAACTGGAGATACCACACTTACTTATTTCAAATTATATTAAAAAATTATTATAATGAAAGCAGTATGGGAGTAGAAAAAAAGACATATAGATAAATGTAACAGAAAAGAAAATCCAGAAATCCATACATTTATGTTCAACTGATTGTCAAAAGTGGTGCCTAGAACACACAATAGGTAAAGAATCTTCTCTCCAATAAATGGTGTTTGGAAAACTAGATAGCTACATGCAACAAAATGAAATTGGACCCCTTTTCACAAAAATCAACTCAAAATGGATTAAAGACTTAAACATAAGAACTGAAACTCCTAGAAAAACTATACAGAAAAACCTTCTTCATATTGTTCTTTTATATATATA
The DNA here is from genome assembly GCA_033961575.1 of Aselliscus stoliczkanus. Taxonomy (NCBI): domain Eukaryota; kingdom Metazoa; phylum Chordata; class Mammalia; order Chiroptera; family Hipposideridae; genus Aselliscus; species Aselliscus stoliczkanus. The sequence continues at coordinate 139,668,961 of CM066731.1, forward strand.
TATAAAAGATATATATATATGATATAACACCAAAAGTGCAGGAAACAGGGCTGGCTGAGTGGCACCGTGGTTAAGCGCTGGTTTGGGAAGCCAGCGCCCCTGATTCGGGTCCCACATATGAGGGACAGTGACACTGCCCTCAAAAAAGAAAAGTGCAGGAAACAAATGCAAAGTATACAAATGGGAGTAAATAAAAATAAAGACTTCTGCAAAGCAAAAGAAACAATTGAAAAAAATGAAAAGTTAACAAATGTAATGTGAAGAAATATTTGCACATCATACATATTCCAAAATATGTAACTCATATAACTAAATATAAAAATTACAAATGACCTGACTAAAAAATGGGCAAAATACCTAAATAGATACTTCTCAAAAGAAGAAATTCCGGTGGCTTATAGCTATGGGAAAAGGGGATCAAAATCCCTAATCATCAAGGAAATGCAATTGGAAACACAATGAGATATCATCTGTTAAGATGGCTATTATCAAAAAGACGAGATAACAAGTGTTTGTGAGGATGCGGAGAAAAGTGAACCCTTGTACACTACTAATAGGAATGTAAACCAGTACAACTATATAGAAAACAATATGGAAGCTCCTCAAAAAATTAAAAATAGGGCTACCATGTGATCCAGTAATCCCACTGTTGGATATATATCCAAACAAATTTAAATGATGATAGTAAAGTAATATCTGCATTTCCATGTTCATTGCAATATTATTTCAAATAGTTAAGAGATAGAAACAGCATAAATATCCTTCAGTGAATGAATGGATAAAGAAAATGTGGTGTGTATACATATATATTACTACATATAATATATACTTATACTATGTATATATGTATGTGTGATATTCTACTTTTAAAAAGCAATAGGATATTATTCTGCTTTAAAAAATATTGCCATGAACAATTTTAATATTAATGTTGAAACAATGTTTTTGATCAAAGAGCCAGAGAACAATGAATCCTTGTCATTCAAGAACATCTCTAGAACTAAACACACATTAATAAAAATACTCTGATTATCATGAGTCAAGAATTTAGCAAATTACTTGGGGGCTTTTATACTGTATGTAAGATTTTTTTTTTTTGAAACAAGTTATCAATTCATAATTTATTCAATTAAAACCAAGGATCTTATGAAAAAAGTCAGAAGTTGCATTACTTTAAATAAAAGTAAATTTTCTTTCATGCAAATCTTTGACCAAAAAAAAACAAAAACAAATTAATGCAAAGTAAGTGTTTCTTTTCAGCAGTGTTTTTAAGACCTGCTAATTCTTCTAGAGCCCGTAGCTCATTCTCCTTGATTCTCAGGTTATCTTGAATGTCTTTGAGTTCTTGAATCTTGGATAAAATAGAAGCTGCCTGGGAGCGAGCACCTCCACTCAATGTCCCATGAGGATCAAATACATCACCTCCTAGAGTTACAATTCTAGTCATTATCCTTTTATCAAAGGCCACTTTTTTTGCATTATCCATATTGTCACAAATAAACTTTGTTCCAAAGACAAATGCTATTGCTTTTTGAAGTTCTGGTTTGTATTCAGCAGGGGAAAGAGCCGCGAGAACATTGCTAGGGCCAACAAGATTCTGAGCAATCCTCAGAGATTCTGGAGCAGTGTACGTGGCGAAAATTTTATTGAGTGGGATTATAGTGTATCAATGCCCCAGTTCTCCGTTTTGTAGTAGCTTTTTTTCCAATAACCTTTGTGTCTACTACAACATTGTAGAGTCGTTCTCCAGCTACTAATTCTAAAGCTGTGGTTGCAGAAGTATCTTTCACTCTAATCAAAGAAGTTACAAGTCCTTTCTCACACAATTTCTATTCCAGTTCTTCTCTGGATTCCTGTAGGAAAACTGAAGGTTGGGAAAGCTGGCCAGGAGAGCTTCATATGTCTCTTTCAATCTACTGATATCACGAGATAGCTGCCTTCGCTTTTCCAAAAGCTTTTCCTCCTTGTTTTCTCAATCATATTTTATTCTAGCTCTTTGCGTTTGTTCTCTTCACTTGTCAGATTTTTCTTCTTGAGATCAAAGGAGCTTTGAGATTTAGTATTAACTCTCTGAGCTTCTGCAAGTTTATCTTCTAAAGATTGGAATGCACCTTCAGTTTCCTTATCTATTCTTTTTTCCAACTTTTCTATTTCATGGCTAAGTGTTTTTTGTTTGTTTGTTTGTTTTTTTATCATTCTCAGACAATTCCTCTTGGACCTGTACAATTCTATCCTGCATTTCTTTTAACTCCTCCGTTGAGCGTTCTTTGGTACCTTCAGCCAGGAAAAACTGATAAGCAATATATAAATGACTCAAGTGTTCTATTTCGCTCTAACTTTTTGGTATTACAAGTAGGAAGATCTTTCCTCTTTTAATTTTTGAATGGTTGGAGTAATCTCCTCTTCAAGTATCGCCGTGTCCGGCCACCTGGGCCTGCGGTCCCCGCAAGGCTCTTCTTGGTTACAAGGGCGGAGAGCGTGTCACCGTGCCGGCTTCGGGCACTACGAAGCGGATCCTACCATTGCCGCTACAACATTCACTCTCTGTAAGGTGTTTTAAATGCTTTTTTTCTAGAGTAAAATCTACATCTGTATTCTTAATTATGTCATTGGAATATAAATATGCAGTGTTTGTTCAAAACTTGGGAAAACGTGGAAAAGCTAAACCCACTGCTGTATAGCTGTTGCTTTTGCCTCTATTATTCCGTCACTGATGCATTATTGTCCCTGAAACTTTTCAATATCTTTTGATAAATCAAATTGAAGTTTTAATTGCATTAATTTTCAAAATGGCTCAGATATAATAATGGTGAAGAAAAGGTTAAGCGTGGAAAAATAGACTCATGAATGAATCTAGAAGATCAAAAAATCAACTAATTTTTTTCAGGGGAACCTTTTAGGTAATCCACAAGAGATATTTCCCCAAATGGGACTCACCTCTCTGTATGAAAAATAGGAAGTACTTATTTAAGCTTTCAAGCTCTGAGTTAAATCTGATGAACTGGATAGTGATTATATTGGGAAAAAACGTATTGTTTTATCTGGTAAACTACTCATTATACTGTTTCAGAAAACATAGTTTTCTAGAGAATGTTTTGAAGATATATTTTGTTAAGAACCAATCATCGTAATTTTTTAACACCAAGTCGAACAATTTTTATTGTGGTAACATCTTCCTAGGATGACAGGATGTTTTCTAAATTTTAACTAAATTATCTTCTCCAAAAGCATAAGTCTGATTTTTGAAAAGCAGATACAAATGTTTGCAAAGCCGATATCAATGTAAAACAAGTGTGAGTGTTCAAGGTTGTTCATTAAAACATTGTTTATGATAGCAGAGTAGTGGAAATAACCTCAACATCCATCAGAAGGTTGAGGTTAATTATAATACACACTTACAATGAAATATTCTGAATAGAGAAATAATTTGAAGGCTTTTTTATGCCAAAATTGAACATGCTTAAGGGCCGGCCGAGTGGCACGGTGGTTAAGTGCTGGCTTGGGACGCCAGCAGCCCCGGTTCGGTCCCACATATGAGGGCCAGCCACACTGCCCTCAAAAAAACAAAAACAAAACAAAATTGAACATGCTGAATTATATATTGCCATGAGAAAAGCAAGATAGAAAATAAGCGAAATATGTAAAAAATGGTGGAAAAGTTTGTGTGTGTATATATATATATATATATTTCTTTGCATTGTTTGTATATGTATGTGATCTAGCTTCCTAAAAGTGTTTTTACTGATTGGCTGAATATCAGGAATAGAAGGGAGACTATGCTGTCTATATTCTCATACTTTTTTGAAGAATTTGAATCATATAAATGAATTAAATTATAATCTATATAATAAAAATTGTGAATAGTATGTTTTGGTTTATGTATATATCTTGATTTCATATGACTCTTTAGAAACAAACCTGTATATAGGTGCACAGGAATTTTGTATCCTGGCACTTTCTCACACAGCTAACATATGCCCTGAACAAAATCCAGAATAACACATACAATATAACAAAGTTAAGAGTAAAAGAAATGTTTTGCTTGGGAAAGTAAAAAGATAAAATGTGTTTGTAGTGCCTGATTAACCCATATTTTTAAGTATTAAGTATTACTAATCAAGGAATGTAATTATGAATTCACCCAAATATTATAATATCTAATTATAAAGTATATGCAAAGTATTATAAACAAAATAGTTTTAAAAGTGTAAATTTACCAATAGCATAAAATCATTTGGGGATTTTATGTCTATTGAAAACAAATTGTGATTTATTATTGAAATAATTTTACTGTTTTCTTTGATTATAAAAATGATTTGTTTCTTTCATAGAGACACAGTACTCCAAAAATACATAAGGGATTAAATAAAAATATCCATTACATTTGTAAGCTATTAATCTGCTAATTATCTGGTGAGCATTTTTCTAGGTATCTTTCTTTGCAAACACACATGTACACATATATACATATGTAAATATCCATGTGATTTTGTTTACCGTGGAATTGTAGTATGAACATTTGACACCCTTTTACTTATGATTTGAAAATTGTTCCATGTTAATAAATTTAGATAAAAATCACTATTTTAATCGTTGCCTTTTAATCATTGTATTTTGAAATGTTTATATATACAATGATCCATTTAAGCAGTCTTCAACTGTTGGAATTCTATTTTCTTTATTTTAAATTGCATGAAACAAACAACCTGTTAAAATCTTACCTTTTTCTCTGATGCCATGTTAGGATACATTTATAAGTATAAAGCAAGGTATATCAAGTTATAATTCTGATCCATTACTATAGCATAAGTTTTCAAAAGAAGCCTTATATTTAATTTTTAATTTTAGATTAGATGTACTCAATTATTACAGGGGTAATTTGGTAGACAACATTCTAATTTTGATATTGTCATATTCTCGAAAATTTTTTGCTGTTTATTTCTATTTCCATTCTGAATTCATAAAATTTTTTATAGCAAAGTAGCAGACTGGCTTTTGCAGTTTTTTCATGGCTACAGGAATTATGCACGCACTTTCATTGCAGTATATATAATTCTTTACATTACTATTTAAATTAGCTTGTTTGCTTGGTGGTCACACAGGATTGGGGTTAGTGCCTGTTCCCACTAGACAGACTCAAACCTGATAATTCAAAGGGGCACTACATGCTAATTGATGGGTCTTGACTTAATTGTATAGAATAACAGGCCCTAGACCAAGAACTACTCTAGTTCCACTTAACACATTCTTAAAGGAAGACTCCAAATTATTAAATTTTCTAAGTAACTTAACTGTGCCATGATAGAGCTCAAGAATAAAAACAAACAAACAAAAAACAAACAAACATGAAACAGACCCCAATAAAAATGTGTAATTGACAATGTCTGACATCCAGTAAAAAGTTAATGGGTATGCACAGGAGGAAAGTAAAGAAAAATAAACCCTTAAGTAAAGAAAAATAAATCCATTGAAAATAGCCCAGAAGTGATATGGATGTTAGAATTAGTAAACAAAGACAATAAATAAATGCATTATTAGATGTATGCTTTCTGTTCAAAAAGATAAGACACATGGAAGATAATTTTTTGTAAAAGACCAAAATCAAGCTAACGGAGGTCAAAATTACAATAACAGTTGAAAATATACTGGATGTGATTAACATCAGCAGATTAGACATAGCAGAAAAAAAATAGTGAGCTTAATCAATCAATCAATCATTTCACTCTTAGATTTAAATATCCCCAAAATGTACATATGTCCACCCAAAGAAGTGTACAGATAGGCTCACAGTAGTAGTATTAGTATTTATAATAACCCCCCAATGGATAAAACCCAAATGTCCATAAATATTAAAGTAGATCAATAAATAATGGTGCATTTATAAAATGCAAAAACACACAGAAATGAAAGTGAACAAAAATATGCATCTCTACCAATGTCATCAAAAGTATCTGTATTCAAAACAATACATATAGTAAGATCTTATTTATATGAAGCTTCAAACAGGCAAACCCCTTGACTGTAATAGTAATCACAGTAGTGAACACATTTGGGAGGGTAGCTGTTTTGAGAGGGCATAAATGGGATTCTGATGTGCTGGCAAAATTCTATTTCTTGATATAATTGGTGGTTGCATGAATGTGCTTATTACTGTGATGAAACTGGATTCCAGGGTATTTCTGGAGACAGAGAAAGGGAAGAAAGCCTGTGTGTTAGATGAAATGAGAAGTTAGAGAATATGCTAGCACCAGGAATTGAAAATACTTTTATTTCTTATAGATCTTTTATTTGGATAATGCAGAAGATACTTGGTAGATGCCTCTTGAATTTTTAGCAGTGTTAAAATTTTTTTCAACCTTCAGAAGAATAAAATATCCTCTTGGGATAAGAATAGTGAGAGACTCTATGAAAATAAAGTTAGTGACATTTCTCCAAAATTTTTATTTCACCAATAATATTTTTATGTCATCTTTCCATATTATGCATTATTCATGTCTTTGGATACCTTCATATTTTACATAAAATATCAAATGCCATGCTTCATATTGTTCCTACTGAAGAGTTCGTGTCATTCAGAATTGATCAGTGTCATATTCGGTTTGCTAGATTAAAAAAGGTGATTGTTAACTTTTGACAGGCCAGACTTTTGGGGGAGAATTGTTGCACTTTAAACAGCTAATTAAATTAATATCTACATCACTCTACATACATTTTAGGAACATGCCTATCAGCTCTTCTCTTTGAACTGCATTTGCTCAATTTATTATATTTCCCAGTATATTATGAATTGTGTTTTAGAATTGTGGTTTTAGACTGACAGTTCTTCCTGTTTCTAAGGCTCTTATGGCAATGCTGACAATACTTGACCCTAAAGTTTCAACACTGTGTTTTTGTCTATATGCACATAGATTTCTAGCTGAGTCTTTTATTAACCTTTCCTCTCTGAAAAAGGACTTTTGTATAATTTTCCCTACACAATTATGAGAAAGTATACTTTTCTGTTGTCCCCTAAAATACAATATAATGTTAACCATGTCAGTGACATTGAATTGATTAATCTAATGAATTTCTCTAAAAGTTGATTGCCATTATTTTTCAATACACCATTATCAAGAAGTTCTAACCACAAGTTGTTATTAATGAATTCATATACAATATATAATTATACAATTATCCTCACCACCAGATTGACATACACAGGTATGTGTGGGCGAATACCTCCCCCACACATGCACACACAGTTTATGATAGTCCAGTTTAAATCTGCATGGAAATATTCTAGGTTTCTCTATCAGTATAAAATATATCTTTATATTTTGTTGAATGGAATGTTTCTGGAAAATATAATTTGCACCTCTGATTCTATTTAGATGATTACATAAAATCCTGAATGCCCACACGAATATTTTACTATTGGGTTGTTGGAAAAGCCATGATGCATTTTTGTAACAAAAAATAGAAAAAAATATGTCATGACTTTTCCAACAACCCAATATTTTATATACATAATAAATTATAGCTTGACAGAAACGGAATTGAATTTTTGTGTATAACTCATGATCAACATTTGCTAAATGGGCTTTGTATTACACACTGTTGCTTAGGGTAGTGCTTCTAGGATTTTTGATACCAATAGCACCTTCAAAGATGACTAAGTTGTTACTGGGGTAGTACTGTACCCTATGGAATTATTATCTGAGTTGGTATTGTTATTAAGGCTGCATTTCTTTTCCTAGTGACAGCTCTTCTCTAAAAAGAAAAAGGAAAAAAAAAAAAGGTATGCCTCAGGAACATTTTTTCAGTGAAAACTAAACATCCACTTGACCTGAAAGGGTGAGACCCATTCCATTTTCCTCCACATCCTGTATTCCTCCCCAGCCCCAGCCCATTAAATATAGTGGATATTTGAGCTAACATTTCCAGAGCACCCCATCTTCAAAAGTTATCTACAAAATGGGGCAATGTTTTCCCTGCATATTTTGTAAATTGTGTTTTACTCTTGATTTCTTATTAGGTAAAGGAAGCTAATTAATATGAACATGTCTAACCTAAGTGTTAATGAACTAATTAGTGTCTGCATTCCAAAATATCAAACAATCAAGGCGTCTTTGAATCTTTCTTATATAACATATCATTTGTGGGAATGTGACAAGAGCGCTATTAGGTGTAAGTTCTCTCTTTTGTGCAGAGTATCTAGAGGATTGGATAGGTACTATACTTTAAAAGGAAAAACATAATTTTAGAAACCCATCAGAAATAGTCACATATTCTGTAGGATAATGATAATATTTCTGTATTCTTCCTATTCAGTATCTTTTAGTGCCTACAGTTCAGATGTATATTTGGAATATCTTGTAACTCTTGGCTTTCCTCTCCCATCCTTGGTTTTCTATCTCCCATCCTGCTTCACTCCTCTCCTTCCTCCAAGTCCTCATTTAATGGAGGCCAAGCCCTCAGAGACAATCATACCTGGTTCTCTCTAAAGTAGGTTAGTGACTTTGCCTTTCAGTTTTTTTAAGATTAGGTTTAACACTCGAATTCTTTCCAATGGAGTGTCTCCAAGAAAAACAAACCTTGCTCCTATTTATTCTGAGTATCTCATCAGAATAAAGTCTATGTGTTACCAAACAAAGTGACCCTTCTCTATCTAAACAAGGACAAGCTTTTAGTCACATGTCTGGTTTAGTTAGGGTTTCTGGTAACCTCTAAGTCTCAACCAGCATGTACTAAGAGAGCTGCTCATCAGGAAATGCTTTCTGCATAATTTTTTTCCTATTTGTCAGATACTCATCAGAGACTTCCTCTGAATTATTAGTTGAATACACCAAAAGTCAACATTTAAGATTGAATCATTTGTCTTTAAACCATGATAAGCAGAACAAACAGTCAAATGACAAAATGGCTTTGACAGCTTTAAGTGGTGATAATTTTGTTTTGGGGATTATACTTTTAGCCTCCCAAACAAAGATTTTATGCGTGTTTGTCCCAAAATTTCCACTTTGCCAATTAACACTAAGTTATGGGGGCATAGCAGAAGAGGATTCTGAGAGAGATGAGTCCCTCTATATCTTAGAGAGGTATAACTCACATGTAATATTTAAAATACACATTGTATTTGCTACCATTCACCTACAAATACCCTCATGTACTATGTTAATATTTGCATATTAAAATTTTTACTTTTCATAGGTGTCAGCCTGTTTTTTGATGACTATTGGCAAAACAACTGCTTTTGTCTTAGAAAATACTTTTCTGGTGAACCTTTCTTTGTAGCTTTTTATAAAATCCTGGCAACAAGGAGTGGGGTGAGATGGCAAAATAGTGGTTATGAAAGTTTAAATATCAAGTTAAACACTCATAAGTAAAGCTTAAAGTAGTGGTTTTGACACAGATCTTTGTTTCCATTCCTTCAATTGCTAGTTATAGGAACTTGGGTGTTGTTTATCTTTTCTCTGTCTTTGCATCCCCTTCTATAAAATGCTAACTGTATAAACATTTACAGGATATTATGAAAATTGCATGAATTATTATTTATAAGGCACTTAGAAGGACATAGATAAAGGTTATATATGTGCTTGTTTAATAAATCTTTTATAACACAAGTCATTACTATACTAAGTCAACTAGTTTTGGATGATTACCTCAAATGAATGAATATGGTGCTCAAAAGGCATCATTTAGATTTGAGTTTATTAATTCGTCTTAGAATATATTATAACCCAGTTTCATATTTTATTTTATTTAAAGGAGTTTAAATTTAAGTATGATAAAGGATGAGTAAATATTTTAACATGAACATACTTTTAAAAGTAATGATACATAGGGGAGTTCTCATCAAGATGGCAGAATAGGAAAGCTCTGTGCTCAAGTCCTCCCACTTGCACATTGATATTACAACTAAATTATAGAACAACCACCCTTGATAAATTTCTGAAAACTGACTGAACAGAACTCCTGCAACTTAGGATATAAAAAAGAAGCCATGTTGAGACGTGTTGGAGGGTTGGAGGCACAAATGGTTTGGTTCTACACCCACATGTGTTGGTTAAGAATCCAGAGGGATATCCAACTGCAGAAGTCCCCCTGATGAGCAAGGGGTCCCAGAATCACACCAGGGTCCCCAGTCCAGAAGTGCTAGGAAGAGGAGTCCACGAAACAGCTCGCTATGAAAATCAACAGGCATTCCATCTAGGTGAGATAGAGGGCTGCTGTAGACCGAGGGGTCCTCTTAAAGGGCCCGCACATAGAATCAGTCACTCATAATCTCCCTATACTCCAAAGAAGGAAAAACAGATCAAAAAGCACCAGGGACATAGGGGAGGAACTGCATTGTCTGGCTGCAGGACAATGTCTGGAGAGGCAGCTCTCTATGGGACTAAAGTGTTGGCAGAGGCCATTGGTCCTTTGTTGAGCTCCCCATACAGCCTGCAGGTGTAGGCTGTGCCAAATGTAAGTCTCCATTAATTTGGCTAACACAGCTTGCTCCAGCTTTGTGATTCCCTGAGACCCTGCCCCGCCCCCCAACTCAGGTGTCCTGCCCAAACCTCTTTCATAGGCTAATCTACACAAGTGGCCAGCCTGGGTCCAAGCTGCAGACTTGCCTAAAATCTCTTGCCTAAAGATCCATGAATACCAAAAAAGCAGAGGCTAGTTTGATGTGTCCTCTGCCTCTTTTTCTTTTTTCAAAGTTTGCATCATTTATTTACGTAATGGTTTCCATTTTTTTTTTACAAGGAATTTGGTGCCACTGTAGATGTTGACTGTTTTGCATAGATTTGAAATGACATGGAAAAATTCCAGCCATCCTTTGAACATGTTCACTGGAACCTGGACCCATTTTCCTTAGTACTGTGTGAAATTGGCTGTGATGTATTCATGTTTGAAAGCTATGTAGTCAGCAACTCCTTCATTCAAAAGTGTCTCTCCACTAACGAACTGCCAATGCATCTTGTGATTCACATTTTCAGCTGTATTGTTGATAGAAGAGATGACAAGGCCCCAGGATGTCATTGTGGTTTCATATCCAGGGCTCTAGCAGAGCAGTGGCAATTTGAGAGGTGCCAGAAACATATAGAGAAAGACTGAATTGTGTGGCTTCAGAGTGAGGGCTCCCTGTACTTCTTGCTAAGTTACCCCAAGTCCAGCACTAGTAGCTGCTGGCCTTGGTTCATAGCATAACTACCCCAGGTTGATCTAAGCCCAACACATGCAGCTACTAACTATAGATCACTTTTTATATCTTACCAGGTATCTCTGGATTTTGGACTAGACATAGGCAGCAGTTCACCTTGGCCTGCACCTGAGCCATTCCCAAGAGGCTCCAGAGCCAACACACCTGATGAGTGGCTTCAGAGCACACCAGAGCACCACCCAATTAGCACCACAAATGAAACACCCAAAGAGCGGACTTGGCTGGCACCAAAGCCTTACTAAATTGACTCTTGGTCCATAGGGTAATCCCTGAATACCAACTTGTTTGATATATTCTTGGCCAGTTCTCACAGCCATTCTCCCTTAGGGTCAATCCCACTCACTGATGTGCCAACAGCAATCAAGGCTCAGCTACAGTAGGAGAGCATATGCAACCCACACAGTAGACACCCATGGAGCACTCAGCTCAGTTGAACAGGGAGACTGTGCCACTGAGCTCAACAGGTCACATACTACATAAGGACACTCTGCCAAGACTGGGAGACATAGCATATCTTCCTAATACATAGAAACTAACACAGGAAGGCAGTCAAAATGAGACAAAGAAACATGTCCCAAATGAAATAACAGGACAAAATCCAGAAAAATAACTAAACAAAATTGAGGCAAGCAATCTACCAGATGCAGGGTTCAAAACACTGGTGGAAAGGATGCTCAATAAACAAAGGGGAAGAGTAGATAATCTCAGTGAGAACTTCAACAAAGAGATAGGAAACAAAAGGGAGATAAAAGCATAATACAAGAGCAAGTAAGAAATAAAAAAATATGACTGCAATGAAAAATACATTAGATGGAATGATCGCAGATTAGATGAAGCAGGGGATCAAATCAGCAATTTGGAAGAAAAAATAGCAAAACATCCCATAGCGACTGCAAAAACAAAATAATAGAATAATGAGGATAGTTAAAGGGAACTATATATTGAAGTTATCAAATAGAGGATTTAAAGTAAATAAGCTTAAGATGTATAAGATGATAAAAACTCAAGAATTTGAAGGGAGAAGTGGAGATAATTAAAACTAATCGAGATAATTCTAGAATTGATTACAACACAATTTCAAAATCAAGGTGGATTTAAGTATATACCAGGGTACCAAAAAAATGTGTACAAGTAGACATTTTGGTCAGCATTGCTCAAGCAGTAGTTCGCAGTAATCAGAAGTGTGTGGACACTGATGGTAACCACATTGGGCACCTCTTGTAATTGCAGAAGTCAAATGTGACATCTTCATCTTTTGTTATTTGTATATATTATTACAATTTTAATACTTTATTTCTTTATTAAAATGTGTATACATTTTTTGGCACCCTCTGTATGTATGCAAACACACACACACGCGCGTGCACACACACACACACACACACACACACACGGAGGTCTGACAATTAAGGTCGAGAACATCCTAGAGAAAGTTCTACCTACATCTCTCATTGCTGAATATCACTATGATCAATTTTGAAGTACTCTCCTAGGGAAACTATGCACTGATGCCAGTACCTAGTTCACCCTTCAAAGCAATTTTGGAAATCCTTCTGGAATGGCCATCAGAGCTATCCTTGTATTATCCTTGAAGCCCTGAATGTCACCAAAATGTCTTCCTTTCAATATTTGTTTTATCTTCAGGTAAAGAAAGAAGTCATTGGGAGCCAGATCAAATGAGTAGGGAGGGTGTTCCAATACAGTTATTTGTTTACTGGCTAAAAACTCCCTCACAGACAGTGTGTGTGAGATGGTGCATTGTCGTGATGCAAGAGCCACGAATTGTTAGTGAAAGGTTGAGGTCATTTTCATCTAACTTTGTCATGCAGGCTTCTCAGCATTTCCAAATAGTAAACATGGTTAACTGTTTTGTCCAGTTGGTACAAATTCATAATGAATAATCCTTCTGATATAAAAAAATAGCAACATTGTTGCAAACAAGTTCCCGAACGTAATTGTCACACCACATATATATACAAAATATTCCATCGTGTGTGTGAATGAATATCATTCAGCCATATAAAAGAAGAATATCCTGCCATTTGCCACAGACAATATGGCTTGACCTAGAGGGTATTATGCTAAATGAAATAAGCCAGATAAAAAAAGACAAATATTATATGGTATATCTTATATGTGGAATCTAAAAAAATAATTTAAAGAAAGCCAATCTAATAGAAACAATAGAATGGTGGTAGCCAGGGGCTGGGAGAGGGGGAAATAGGTGTAGATCATGGGTGCTAACTTTTAGTTATAAGAAGACTAAATTCTGAGACTCTAATGTATAGCTTGGTTACTATAGTTAATAATACAGTATTGTATACTTGAAAGTTGCTGAGAATAGATCTTTAGCATTGTTAACACACATACACACAGACAGACACACACACACATTAAATATGTGAGTTGACAGATGTGTTAATTATCTTGATCTTGGTAATTATCCCACATTTTTTTTTTTACCAATCATTACTTTATATACTTTAAATATATGCAATTATATTTGTCAATGATTTCTCAATAAAGTTGAGGAAAAAGAAAATAAATGAATTTGGGATGCATAATAGACCTAACTGTGGAAGCTAAAGGTATAACTCTAAGGTGATATTTTCTTAATCAAGAATACAGTAAAACCTTGGATTGCAAGTAACTTGGTTTGCGAGTGTTCTGCAAGATGAGCAAACACTTCTAATAAATTTTAACTTGGTAAACGAGAGATGGCTTGCAATATGTTTCCAGAATGAATTATGCTCGCAAACCAAGGTATTACTGTATATGAAATATTTATTGAGAGGACACACAAATCATCATACATAAAAGCATATGTGGAATAGTTGGACTTCATCAAAATAAAAAAAAAGTATCATAAATATACACTGCTAAGAAAATGAAAAGTCCCAGTTTGAGAGAAATTTGTCACATATATAATTATAAAAGGACTTGACTCTAGAATATATCATGTGCACCTACAAATCAATCATAAAATGAAAAACAACTCAGGTTTTGAAATGACCTAAGACTTGGACGATTCACAAAAGAAGATATGTAAATGGTCAATAAGCATGTGAAAGGTACTCAACATCATTAGTTATCAGAGTACAGTTAAAGTCAACAAAGGATATGACTTTATAGATTATAGAAGATCAAAAAGTGACTATAGCAAATGTTTACAAGGATGTAGAGGGACTGCAGCTGTCATATATTGCAAGAGATACTGTAAAATGATACTATAACTTTGAAAACTTTTAGTTTCTTGTACAGTTAAATATACATACTGCATGATCCAGCATTTTTACTCTTAGGTCCTTCCTAAGAGAAACAAACAAACTACAATATATCTGTGCACAAAAAGACTTGCACCTGAATGTTCATAGCAACCTTAACTATAATAGTCTCAAAGTGAAACATGTCACATATCCATTGACAGGTGAAAAGGTTAAATTGTAGTGTATTCATAAAATAAAATACTAATCAGCAATAAGAAAGAACAAACTATTGATACACACAACAAGATAAACAATCTCGAAAATGTGCTTTAGCCGGACACAGAATACATATTGTAAAGTTCTGTCTCATGTACAAGTATAGGCAAAACTAATCTATGCTTATAGAAATCAGGACAGTGGTTGCCTAAGGGAAAGAGGGCTGGTGGTTAACCAAAAGTAGGGAATTTAAAAATTTTCTTAAGTGCTGTATATGTAACTTTCTTGATTGTCACTTTAGTTTTAGGAGTATATACATGTATTAAAATTCATCCAGTCAGAAACTTGATATCTCAGCATTTTACTCAATGTAAATTGTTTTCCTTATTTAAATACATTAGACAATCATTGTACTTAACCACATTAACAATGTAAACGAGAAAAATCATATGATTATCTCAATGGTTTAAGAAAAAAATCTTAAGTAAATTTAATATTAATTTATGACAAACATTTATTAGTATATTAGGATTAGAGTGACACTTTTCAATCAAATGAGGATGTTTACAATAAACATGATACTTAATGGTGAAGTTTGGAAGGTTCTTTTTAATTCGAAGAATAAGAAACTGTTATTTCCATTTCATACTGAACTATAGTGTTCTAGCCAGTGTAGTCTGGCAAAGAACAAAAATGAGGAAATGTATAACAAATGAAGAGTAAGGAATAAACTTGATTGTGGACAACATGATTTTGTATATAGAAAATAGGAAAAGCTAGCCAAGCTGACTTTTTAAAATCAATGTCAGTTTAACATATTGCTGGGCACAATGTCAATATTAAAAGTTATATTTTTATGTTCCAGCACAGATATTTTGAAAACAAAGTTAAAAATCCTATTTATAAAGCCTGTAAATACCAACTACTAGAAATAAATATAACAAAAATTTACAAGACTTTTATCCATAAACTTATGGATGAATACTAAGGGGAAATGAATAAGAACTAGATAAATAAAAGGATATATGATATTCATGATTTGACAAACTTAATATTGTTTATAGATGCCTTTCTCCTAAATTATTCTCAACATTTAGTGTAATTCAAAATGTATGCATTAAATGATACTTGATCCTCAAAAGTATATGAAATTCAACATATTAAGAATGGCCAAGACACTCTTGAAGAACATGATGAGAACCGTAGCTCTACTAGATATCAAAAAATTATTATAAAGGAACAGTCATTATGACAATAGATTTGGCCAAAGTTAAAATAGATGAAAAACAGGAAGCAGTGTTTTCCACTGGAGGTAGTTTTGACTCTTGATTTAGAAGACACTTTGCAATGTGTGGAAATATTTTGATCTAGCGGGTAAAGGCCAGAGATGTTGCTAAACATACTAAAATTCACACACTGCATAGAAAGAATTTTCCAGTCCAAAAATGATAATTTGGGCCCCTTTTGAGAAACATGGAGTAAAGTATTCAGATGGAAGTGAAAAACACTAGAAAAAAATTATCTTTTCAGTAAATGGTATTGGGATACTTGGAAATCCCAATCAATGAAAACTTGGCCCTGACTCATACATTATACCACAGTTAAATCAAGGTGGCTTGTAAAATAAAATGAGAAATATTAATAGATTTCAGAATATAAATTATGTGGGAATCTATATAAACCTGGGCAGAGAAAGACCTCATATGTAGGGTATAAAAACCCTAATTATAGGGAAAGGACTGCAGATGTGGTCACATGAAAAGTAAGAAATTCTGTTCTTCGAATGACATGGCTTGTTAAAAATATTAATAAATTGCAGAAACTCTGGGGGCAGAAGGCCATCAAGTGCAAATGTTCTGGTACAGAATGCTTGATGGATTTGAAGAACAATAAAAAGGTTGGTTGAAGCAGATTTAGGAGGATAGTAATAGGAGTAATAGAAAATGAGATTACAGAATTTACAGAGTCAGATCAAGAAAGCCAATTTGGGGCCATTTTGTAAGGATTTTATTCTGAAAGAGACCTGAGATCTCATCATTGGATTTAGCACTTTGTAGGCCATTGAAACATTAAAGATGTTTCCATACAGTGGTGGGAGGAGTGGTGTGAGGGAGGGGAGAGGAGGGATGTTACAAAAACCTGATTGGAGATTCAAAAAGGAATGTAAGAAAAGAAGACAGTGACTGTTGATGACTATTTCTAAGAATTTTTCATGTTAAAGAAGTAAATAAATGGGATCCTAGAGTAGGGAGGGGAAAAAATGATTTTCTTTTTTTAAATGGGAGAAAATAGAGTAAGGCTTGTTCGCATGGTTTTGATTTTCTCTGTCCATGTTCAGCTGCAAGGAAAAATAAGCTGGCAAAGTAAAGTTAGAATTAATAACATTTTCACTTAGCTAGGTATTTAAAAGGAGCTGAGAAAGGTGCATGGTAATGTAGGATATATATATAAAAGAAGTGAACGTAAGTCTTTTAAGAGGCATCGAAAAAGTTGTCAGTGGATTAAGGGTCCAGGTGGGGTCAAAATATTCTTGATGTGGAAGGACTGAATAGTTATATGCTAAAATTAAAATGGTGGGTTGAGATGCTTAAAACTGAGATTTTAGGAATGTCACAATTATTAGTGATGACAAAACATTTTGTATTCAATAAAGAATGGACTTTTGAGATATGTGTAAAGACAGGATCATTGCAAGAGAGGAACAATTTCACTCTATCATTTCATGTTGGGGTCATTTATGCATAATACTGAAATGACTAAAACTGATGACAGGAGTAGTGTTGAATTATTATCAATGAATCAGGAACAAAAGCCTCAAATAAGTCAAAATGGATCACAAATTTACAGTAAACACAAAGCTATAAAACTCCTAGAAAATAACATACGAGAAAAATTAGATGACCTTGGGTGTGGTAATGATTATTTAGATAAGCACCAAAGGCATGGATCCATTAAAGAAATCATTGATAAATAATTCATTAAAATTAAACTTCACCACAAAGACAATGTAAAGAAAATGAGAAGCGAAGCACAGATTGGGAGAAATTGTTTGTAAAAGACACACCTGACAAAGAACTGCATTCTTATATGTACAATGGATATTTAAAATTCAGTAAACTAGGAATATACAGATTTCTCAACTTGATAAAGACTATGAAACATACTTTTGCTCACAATATTCAACACTATCCAATTTTTTTTCAGAAGTACTTCACTGGTAAAATTAAAAAGCTGAGGATGGCTACTATTTACTATCTCTATCTTATATGAATTCAACCATAAAGTAGTTGGAACACAAATGGCAGATTTCCATAGAATAAATGTTGCAGCGAAAGAAAGCATGAATAAGAGATGTGGAATTTACTGAGGTGGGTAAGGTGACTAAGGTTAACACCCCTGTGTCATTGCAAACTCTTCCTGGTGACCTGTGTTTGAGTACAGTAATATAATGAATCAATCAGATCCTACATTTCAGTTCAGCTGGTGAAAGGCTAATAATAAAATTTGTGGAACAGAATTGCTCTATCGATCTCTCTTAAATCTAATCTCCCTTCTAGTATCACTAGGTTTCTACCCCTGCAGAGGGTTGCTGTTATGTCAGGAATATTCTCATTCAGCCCTGTTATCCATTATCTCAATGCAGTCATTAAAAACATGACAGCAAGCCCTTCTATTAAGTTTGAACCATTTTGTAAGAATAATGGAAATGAATACACACACACACACACACACACACTCACACGCACACATTTCCTAGTCTAGCCTTTTAACAGGAGAAGAGATTGGGGGCTGAATCAGAGAAGGGAAAAACAAAACAAAACAAAACAAAACTCAATTCCCCCTCCTCTATTACTCAAGTTAGAATATTAGTAGTTAGAACCTGGAAATGTGGATGCTTCTTACTTTCTAGCTCAAAGAAGAAAAAACAGCTGTACTCTAGACATTGATTATCATTTTTAAAAGGAAGTAGATGCTTATTTCGGTGACAGTCTGACCTTTCATAATGTCCAAACTCCTGCTACCTCTGAAATGGCTTTGATGTTTCAAGGGGATCTTTTCTCTTCAACCAAGATTTAAAACTGCAGAGGTGAAGTCGGGTGTCCTATAGAAAGAGAGATTCGGGGAAGACAGATCCAAGGAAGAATAATTCCAGTTAGTAATTTTGATGAGTAAAAACTAAGCAAATTATTTGCATGTTAAATAAGTATGGGATTATAATTTTTACATTTTTTATTAAAAGGAACTTGTAATTTGAATTAGTGGAAAGTAAAGCTTTAATTTAATTATATATGTATATATGCACATATCATTTATAATACTTACGGATACAGATTGATAATGTGAATTTGATACATTCCCCATTGAAAATCACCTACCATTTTAATGAGGCTTTGAAAAAACTCAGTATTTTTTTGATGGAATATAAAATGAAGAATCTTAGTTAAAGATAATATTTCATTCCTGAAATCTTTGAACATTGAAAAACATTTTCTTACCTCTTTTGTGCCTAACTATAAAAGGTACAATAAATAGGTTGAAAGGGGCCTAATGACATCCAAGCTTTTAACAGCATCATTTTAAAGACTTTTATGAACTATAGTGAGATAATTACTGCTAATTAGTATGTTAAGATAGCAGAATTATTAGAGTATATAAGAGAATTAGCAGTATGTTGAATGTATGGCATTCATCCAGGGATCAATGGGCTGACATTTCTTTGCTCTTTCTGACATTGAATAAAGGACTGCTTTTGGTCTTTATTAACTCCAAATGTGATTTTGCTTATAATTTTTACTAGTTTATACTTGACACTATTTATGTTTGTGTTTGATATATTGTCCTTTTCTATGTAGCACAAGGGAGTTTAACATATTATTCATGGAGAACTGAAATCTAAAACCAAAACTGCAAACCGAACTGTGAGGAACATTTACATTTTGAAAGTTCTTTACTCTTAAGCATTGTATCTATATTTAAATAATTTATTATAAGAAAATAATGCTTGAAATGACAAATACTTTCTGAGAATATGATCATCATAACAATGCTGCCATTATCTCAAATGTAAGGCAGCCTGGTTTATATGTGAAAAGTAGAATGAAGGTAAACAGGTTTTTCCAGATACAGCAATGGACAAAACATTAAAGATAAAGACAGAACTATACCAATAACATTAAACTATTAAAAAAGTAAATTAAATTCTCAAGCAGCCTGTCTGTGTACTTTCTTTTTAGCACACAATGCTATTTAGATCTTTTAAAGAAAGAGCTAAATAATACAAATGAGTAAAATTTTATGGCCTCTAATATACATGGCTAGAATATTGGTTTAAGAACGGAAAATAAACACAAACATGCCTATTATAAGATATTCAGAGACATTCATTTTCTCACAGATGAATGATATGAAGCAAGCTGGTCCCTAAAGGCAGTATTAAGAATTGCTAGATATTATCTGCTTTTTGAGCTATAACATTAAACATTAGAATTTCTTTGCAAAACACTTCATTTAATTCTGGTTCCCCGTACATACAACATACACACACATACCTTTCAGGACTAATAGACTAGGATTCTGAGATATAATTTTTGCATGTTGCTAAATACCCAAGAGCAAATCTTTATTCCAATGTAAAAAGCCTCATTTTAGGCCAACATTAACATTATTGCTTTATGCTCCAAAATGTCAGGCATGTTCCGCGTTGGAGTTATCCTAATAGATCTTTCTTTCCTTGCTGATTTCCCATAGCTACTAACACATTTAGAAACACAGAGCCCAAAAGCATGGCAATAAGACTTAATAAATTATTACTTCTACCATCTTCCATTCATTCATAAATGGTGTACATAAAATAAATCATAAGATTTATTTTACCATAGGTCATTAACACAACTATATTAAAAAGAATTTGATATTCACCCATGAATCCTCATCTGTCACATAGCTCTTTCATTCAAATTTTTCCTCCTTTCTGTATTTGTGTCCATTTGTCTAGATGAGCAGGGTTTCTCTCTCTCCTTAGCTATGTATCATTTTTGGAACCTTTTTTTTTTTTAAGAGTGGTGTGAGGAACCCATGTCACTGAATGTATAGCTCTGTGGACTGAGGCACAGTCTTCCATATGTTTTAAAAATTCCACAGTTGTTTTTCTTTCCATTTAATTCAAAAAGGTTTATTTTATTCTTGATAAATTTCATTTATTTTTATGCATAAATGGGCACACATAAAAATTTTCTTGTACAATTGCATATGTGTGTATATATACACAAACATATATATATATATATATATTTATACACACTTTTAAAAACAAGTATAGGGCTATATTAGTCACATATATTGTTTCTCTTTTTCTCTAATATCTTTACATCTTTATGTCTTCCTTTTTCCTTTCTCTAA
The DNA here is from genome assembly GCA_033961575.1 of Aselliscus stoliczkanus. Classification (NCBI taxonomy): domain Eukaryota; kingdom Metazoa; phylum Chordata; class Mammalia; order Chiroptera; family Hipposideridae; genus Aselliscus; species Aselliscus stoliczkanus. Next base: position 139,689,973 of record CM066731.1, read on the forward strand.
GGAATACATATGTTTAAGGCCCCTGCACCACAGCGAGTAATTTAATAACAACCTCCCCTTCTTTTCCTAGATACCATCCTGTATCTTTGCCTTCTCAAATGAGCTCTTTAAAAGAGTAGTGCAAACCCCCTGGTCCTCACTTCATCCAGTACCAATGACTTTTCTTATTGAAACCTGCCTTGACAACTTGACTCCACAGAACCTGCTCTTGGAAAAGTTATTGATCATCTCTTTATGGACAAATATAGTAAACACTTTTAAAAATATTGTTATAAATTAAAGCTATATTGCCTAATGAATGGCTTATTGGGTCTTAATTTTTCTTTCTTTCTTATTTTCCTAGACATTTTCTCCTCACTAGTATTGATTCTTAGCCTCTATCTTGAGTTGCTTGGTTTGCTCTGATAACCTTTCGTGTCTTACATAAATCTTTAACTCTTTCCTCTCTACATATATTCCCTTTGGGTAATCTCATCTCCTTTCAGGGTTTAAACTGTCATTCCACTAATTAATTTAACTCAATCTTTCTAAGCCTGGTTTATTCTGAAACTAGTGATGATGAATCCAACTTTCTTTAACTTGTGTGCCCTATGGATTCTTCAAATCTTTCCTACCTCATACTGAGCTCATGATCTCTCTCTCTGGCCCCTACTCCACCCTACTCAACCACGTGGTTTTTATTGTATTCCATACCAGCTATTAATAGCAATACCAGATGTAATGAGTTAGAAACCTGGAAATTATTCCAAACTCTTACTTTTTCAATCAACTGCTAGTTCCTTACAGTTTTACTTCCGAAAAAAATTTTTTCAAATATTTTCCTCCTTTGAGTACCATCCAAACAAACTTTTTTAGTTTTTGGAAAAAAATAAGAAGAAACTTCTAACTATATACAAGCTATCTTTAATATTTGATACCTTGATCATACAACAAGGCAATTAGGAGAAATAAATATGAAAATGATCTTGAGAGGCTGAAGGGTCCAGTCTGTGAGAGGAATAGGTGTAGAGAGGGGAGAAGTACATGTTTTTTTCACTTATAGGGCAGCTTGAGGCCAGAGGCTTGTCAATGGCAAGCTGTGGAATTTAAATTTTATTTTAGGATATGGCCATCACTGAAAGCTTATTAATAGAAGAGTGATCAGATTATGGCTATGTTTTAGGGTTATTAATCTGACCATATGCATTGTTTCAATTGGAGGGCAAAAATAAATAAGTAAACAAACAAACCTGGAGGTGGGAAAACCAAGTGGGAGACTTTTTTTTTTCAAGTGGGAGACTTTTGAATAAAAATATAAGAAGTAATAAAGATGTGAATTTGATGCCAAAGGGAATTTTTAAAAAGGAATAGATCAAAGAACTTTATTATGGTTCTAATTTAAACTAAAGTAGACTTTACTAAGAATAAGGTGGCGATTTCTTTGGTTATTTATTTAAACATTTTTCCCATTATGTAGACTTATTTTAAAGTACTGAGGATTAAGTAGAACAATAAAATTTACATCTAAAAACATTGATTAAGTCATCTGCCTAATCCTTTATTTATTCGAATTAGGTATGTGAAAGAAATACAGAAATTTCAGGTGCATTAGGAAAACAAATGGAAGTGTCAGCCTCTTCATGCACCATTACACGCTCACTATGATTAGACAATGAACAAACTGACGTCGATCACCTTTGTTTGGCTTGTAAGATACATTCAGAGTGTTCAGACACATTGCTTGCATTGCTGTAAATGCAGTTTAATAAAACTGTTTCTCCACTTGCCACACCTACTGTGTTCTGACAGTAAATAGTACTACCTTCTTAGTAAAATCAATGGCTTTAGAAGACTTAGCAGTTGTTTTAGGGAACAGACACAAATCTCCTCATGAGTAAATTCAGGAGTGAATTTTAACAACAATTTGTCATTCTGCACATTTAACTTTTTTCTTCTTGATCTGTCTTGTAATTAAAAGGCCATAGTGTAATTGTTTAAAATGGAGAGGCTTCTAAAATATGACACTTTGATAAGGACATTTTGTAGACTGATTCACAATCACCCTTTCTTATACTTCAGCTTTAGAAAATTTGTAATTCAAAAAGCCCCAGGACAGAGCTCTTGGGTTGATATATTTTGAAATAGATTATCTCTGTAAAAATGTCTCCACATTAGATTTTGGAGAGTCCAGAGCAATAATTAAGCCTGTCACTTTGCATTTCTGTGACTGTCCATAGAGCCTTTTATTATCCTTTAGAGAAAAAAGGCTGGGATTTGTGGCTTCTCTGAGACAGAAAAAAAAAAAAAAACAGTATGAGAGAGTTTACTATCATATCTTTAATCATAATTCTGTGACCATTATGGACACCAAGAATTGATAATTTCTCTTATGTCCAGAAATGGAAAAATAAAAGCACCCTAATGCCTTAAATTATTACATGACATATCTAGCAAGAAGAACATGGGATTCCAAATTAGATAACCATAATTCAACCCAGCTTCTGCCATTTACTGCATATGTTATCTCAGCAGGTGGCCTAATGTCTCTGAGTCTTATTTTTCTTATGTATGAAAAGTTTTATGAGAATAAAATAGAATTTTATGAGAATTAAATAAGTAGTGAATACCACATAACCTGGCAAACTTTTAAAACATGTGATTCAAGAGTTTAGAATACAGAATGTTTAGCAAATAATTGATCACATTTACTTAACAATATTTTAGTTCACTAATAATTTTGAGTAATTTAGATAAAATTATATATTTTACTACTTTAACCAATATCTACTGAGTTTCTACTCTGTATCATATCCTTTTCTAGGAACTAAAGATAAAGCAGTGAATAAATTCCAAGCTCTTGTAGAGCTTCTGCTATGGTACATAGAAACCTACATTAAGGTAATCAATTAACACATATGTAATATTTCAGGTAGTAATATGTTTTATAAAGAAAGGTTACATAGGTTAAGGAGAGAGTAGGAGACATAAACTAGGAGGTAGGTATTATTTTAGATAGAGTTGTTAAAGAAAGACATTTAGATTAGGGGAAATTTAAGCCAAGACCTAAGTTAAGCAAGCATTGGGATTATTAGAGTTAATTTCCTAACAAAGCAGAAAAGCACAAAATGACCCTGGGATGGGGAAAGCCTAAGTATGTTCATTTCTACTGGAATTCTATTAGGTATTACATTATTTCCCCCAACAGGTCTTAGAAGTATTAAGTAAAAACAGCAAGTATGTATGACACAGAGGTCAGAAAAATGTTAAGGACATAATCATGTAGAATTTTTCTATTGTCGAAAGGGCTGAAATACAGAATGAAAAGTCTGTAAAATCTCACATACAGCACATTTAAGTTCAGTGATAAGTAAAGTTCATAAGAAAACACTTAAGGATTTAAATGATGGAGCACTAAAGCATCTTAGATGTGATGTTGAAGGAATTATTAACTTTGAAACTGTAATTAATTCAATTATGTAACATACATTTAAAATTCATTTGTTTTGAAAATCTTCATTTTCATATACCATCTTCCTCCCTGATATATGGCATGTTTACCTTTTTGTGTGTTCATTTTTTTGCTTTTTTCTTTTGCTTTTGGTTATTGTTGGCTTTTTGATTGTTTTGTTTTTGTTTTAAGTAATGGAGATATAATGATCTACAAGATGAAATCTGTAAAAACAATATGTGCATCTATAATTTGTTAGAGCTAAAGTAATACCTTCCTGGGCTCTCCAATTTTAAAAGCTTCTATTTCTATCTTTTTTTGTGTTTGTGAATAATTCTCTTCTTATAAAAGATACTACTTCTGATTATATTTTGCCTTAATTTGTAGATTTTTATGTGATGTACATAAAAAACTAGAATAGGCCACATACTCAGTCAATACACAGTTCTGTACCTAACATCTTTTTTTACCCCCTCTATTTCTTTCAAATCTAAGATCTCTAACTTAATTTGAAAACAAATTAATCGTGTTTTTTCACTTTATAGGATTTAGGCTGATAGAAATAGTGCTTCATTATTGTGTTTTCAAAAACTATATAATATTCTGCATACCTTACAAATTTTACATCATAACTTATTCTAGTGAGGTACAGTATGGTTTTGCAGAAAGAAGGCTGCCCTCAAAATCAGGAACTAATTTGTACTACATTTGTTGCTAACTAACTTGGTCATCTTGGGCAAGTAATACCTTTCTCGGCTTCAGTTTTCTCACCTGGAATATGAAGTGATTGAATTCGTTTCTAGTGTATTTCTATATCCTAACCACTTCAATTGTGTAATATTTTAAAATACTCATAGTTATTCAATGCTATATGGAATTCTGTTTTAACCACTCTTGTTTCAAACACTTTCAGAAACCCAAACATAATGTTGAACATCATTTATACCTTCATGTTCTCAGTTTTGTATCAAGAGAGGACTATCAAAAAGTGTGAATATTTTAAATGTCTCCAACTCACCTACTCATAAGTAAATAGATTTACTGCCCCCATATTGTATCATCTGTTATATTCGTTTGAACTCTTTTATCTGTAGTTGTTATTTTTTTTATACATTTATTGTATCCTTACTACATTGTAAGCTTTATGAAGATAAGATGTCTTTTGTTATACCCAGTGAATTTTAGCACAATGTGCAAAGCAGTCAAGTATAAATAAATACATTTACAGATGTTTACTTAATCAGGGACATTGGATAACAGGAATGATTCTTAAACTAGTCTTACTAAACACTGATTTATTATTTTCATCAAGTAAAAGAACCATATACAGATATCCAACCACAAAAACTAGCGATAGATTTCCTTAGGTATCTTACATCAAATTCAATTTGTGTCCTATTAAATTAAGGGAAATAAGTCAGGTAATGCCATGTCATGTTAATGCCTAATCTCACCATTATTTCCATGGACGCTTCCTTTAATATGAATATCATCATGCAATAAGACTGAATTAAATAAAAATGGGATTGGAGAGCAAAAGGACTTTATCTAAAACTGCTATTTTGTCAATTTCTTCTTTCATGGTTTCAAGAGTAAAAAACCATTTCAAAAGAGATATGGCATAAGAATACCTGTCCTTTATTAGAGTAAGTTTTAATTTGCTTATTTAGTTGTTTCTTTGCCACATTCCATCTAGACTCTAGGGTAAGAGTAAATAAAGTTTTTCTTTTCTAATGTACAGTTTTGTTTTAGGAATTTGTATTAGAAGCAGAAGCTGAATTCATATTAATCTTTTTTTGGCTGGGGAGAATCGGGGAAGGGGAACAAAAAGTTGCTGTCTTCTTTTTTTGCTGCTCTTCTTCAGTCTAGTTGCGGAGGATTGTTGCTTCACTGGCCCATGTTGGTATCATCATTGCGCTCTTCCCGGATGAGGCAGATCATTCGCCGGCCTCGGGACTGCCACTCACAGCGGCTATTGGCAGCTCACGCTGGCTGCCAGCCACTCACGCTGGCTGCTGGCCACTCACTGTAGCCTATGGCAGCCCACTGCAGCAGGGGCTGCAGTCTATACCATTGCCAGGGCTCACAGTCCAGCTCCAAGTGGAGCTGTTGTTAGCTGTAGAGGGCAGTGTCACTGGCCCTCACATGTGGGATGCGAACCGAGGCTGCTGGCATCCTAAGCCAGCTCTTAACCAATGTGCCACTTGGCTGGCCCAGAATTCATATTAATTTTGACATGTTTATGTTTTAAAATCTTTAATGAACAAATTTGTATGTTATTAAAAGTAAGAAAGAAGTGATTCTGGTTTGTTTTTTGTACCCATAACAATTTGACAGTTGGAACACATTTTAAATTTAATTTTGTTCCAGATTGCCACTGCAGTTAAATGTTTTAAGATAAATTTGTGACCACTTTTTCTTTATGATAAAAAACCCAAACAAACTGCTAGTATACATTCCCACTATCAGATATCACACAATATTAACAGCAGCAGAAAAACTTGCAATTTAGTCATTCTTTTTATACAAATGGAATGGAAAATTTCTTGTAGATTATTGTTAAGTGAACTATGAGCCAGATGTCTTCATAGGACTTAAACAGGTGCCAGAAATTGGACTCAAATGTTTTCCCTGGTACTTGCAAGGATTCTTTTTTTTATGACCTAGGGTTCAAGCATATGTGAATTACTCACCTTTTGAACTTCTTAAGTGCCTGTTATGTTTGTTGACCTTTTCAGTACATTATCTTTATTTAAAGGTTATTCAGACTTAATAACTATTAATAAAACTAAAAAAAATGTTGATTTAGGACACACTAATTCAATTTTTATATTTGGGATATTATTTTGTTTAATTATAAATTTAGTTAATAATTCTATAAAAGAAGTGAATCTATAAATAGGTCATAACTTACTGCAAACAACATAATAAAGAGAAATCACTTCAAAAAGTGATTCCAGGCCGGCCGAGTGGCTCAGTTGGTTAAGAGCTTGCTCAAGAGTGCGAGCTGAGCTCTGAGCAATGGCGGTTCGATGCCAGCCTGACCTGAGTTGCCGTTGAGCTGCCAACAGATGGCAGGATAGCTCAGTTAAAAAAAAAAAAAGTGATTCCAAATAAAATTAAGCTTGGAATAAAATACTCTGTTGGAAATAGTAATGTGACAGCCCATATCTTTCTTTAATAAACATTTTGCCATTATTATATTTCAGATAAGAGAATAGTTTGAAAATTAATCTAATTAGTGAACCTTCCTAACTAGATAGAGTATGCTCTCATGCATATTTGTCTTCTGTTCTTTGCCAGTTACTCCAACCTTATACTTTTCTCTACTGTAGTTTATCAATGGCAAAGAGTATGAAACAATAGAGTGAAAAAACTGAGAGCTATGATATATATTATTGCTTGAAAATAGTTGGGTTCCTTTTGGTGTACATTATAAACTCATTCCATTAAGATTTTATTCTCAAAGTCATCCTCAAAATATGAGTTCTCTGTGTCTTATATCCTTTATCACAGTGGTGATATGAAAACTTTTTCATAGGGTAAAGATGAGATAATTGATGAGTAGCTCTAAAACTGCTTTTATTTATTGATTTTTTTTTGAATTTCTAAATATGTCTAATTAAGTCTTTCTTTATCCTCCTGCTCCTAACACCCATATTTTGCCCTTAATATTTTGTCTCCTAATACATGAGTCTTAGTATACATAACTCCAAATGGTAACTATTTCTAAAGCAGCAACCACATTGAATTCTTGTGACTTAGAAATGCTCCCTATGAGTTGCTCACATTAATTGGAAGAATTAGTTATGGTTGCACTACTTTCAAATGGAAACATGTCAAGAAACAAAGTTCTGATATGAGATGAATTTAAAAATTCTATTAACACATGTCAACAAAACTGAATGAACAGAGTTATAGACCAAATTAAAAATCAATTTGTTTCAAAACCCCCTCACTTTTAGGGGTAATGATCATTGTTTTGTATTTCAAAAGTATTGAGTTTAGAGATCAGTTGTATGATAATGTCTTTGTATATTTGTTTTTCCCATGTATTTTTAAATAACAAGTGATCTATTCTTTAATATAATTTTTCTTTGGTATAAAAAACAGTAGATAGTAAGTACACTTAAATATTATATACATTATTATTATCATTACCCTTAATATTGTTACTGCCATTGCCATTATATGGTGAATGAGGATATTTACATGAGAATAATGATTTCAGAGGTTTGTCATAACTGATTTAGGAATCTTTTGGTTGGAAAGAAAAGAGATGACTGACCAAGTGGTGTGGATTCCTATGGTTAATAAAATGCACATACTGTTTATGTGGGGCTATACTCTCCCATTTTAACATAAACCCTTTAGCTTTTTATGTTTTCTAAAATTATTTCTCATCAAGGATTTCCTTAGCATGCATATTATTTTTTCATCTGTATAAAGAAAGAGTTATGTGGGTTGAGGAAATACATGCTGTGCACCTTCCCTTTGTTCATATGTCAAGGCATGACCTTAGTTGACCCATGCCTCAGATGCCTCAGATTCATGTAAGTTCAAGTTTCTGTGCAATTATATGACATCTCTATACTGATTTCCTTTCTATTATGATACTCTGTAATCTAAAGCACGCTTCTTGTCTTGTGTATACTTGCACTATCATTGTCAACAACTTAACATCTCCATCATTTCCTAATGAGTTTACTATAATTCTTACCTACATAAATTCCCTTCAGTCTTTTCTGAAAAAAGCTGTCACTGCAACCTACCCTTTTTTATTAATATATATTTGCCCAATTTAATAGTGATGTGGATGATACTATGACAATTGTAATATCTACTTCTTATTTGGTGCTTGTAATTTTCAAGAGCTTTATACATATTAATTCATTTATACTTATGTTAGTCCATGAAGTAGGTGCTATTATCATCCTCATTTTATAGATAGGGAAACTGAGTCACAGAGTGCTCAGAGGACTTGCCCATAGTGAAGGCATGGCAAAGTTGGAAAAAAATAGCATCTGAATTCACTCATTAAAAGTCTATTATTAAATAATTTCCAAAGGCTTACTATGACCTAGAGTAGCATTTTCATTCTGTGGACTTACTGACACTCTGTACAGTAAATATGTTATAGCACCCCTTTTACTATCTTGAAGTATTATTTATGCATAGTACAGACTATATAAATGGGCTAAATAAAATTGATATATTGCTCTAGTTGTAAAGTGAAAAATAAAAGGTAATTAATTTATAATAAAGATACTATTTCATGTTTCCAATTTTTGGGTCCAACTAAAATATTTAAATAAGTAAATCTGGTTCTTTACCTATATGTAGAATCAACATGAATAAGTCAGACATATTGTATTGCATGGAGTACATGTATACACATACAAGTGTGTTCTATTGGTGACATTATTTTCCAAAATGATGAACAATTCCTAGTAAAATTCTGAAAGAAATAAATTGCAGTTCTTCTAGTGATTCACATAATTACATTGATGGAAAATTCAATATATACTGTGCAAAAAGCCCTTTTTGTTTACATCAAATGTTTATTTAGTTCTATGCTTGGATAATTGTATACATATCATTTACTTTATGAGTGCCTGGTTGAATATTCAAAAGCTATGGGAGATATGGGATAACTCTTCTTTGCATGGAAGTGACAGATTTTAGGAAATCTAATATCCGTGGGCCTATTTCCCACAATTACTCCCAGAAATTTCTAGTACACCATGTCTAGGGCATGATACCATACTCACTGAGAGCATCTCGATTACATTACTTCTGACAATACAACAATTTGATACTATTTACACTTCCATAAGACAAATCTCATGTTTTCTTTCTGAACTTAGAAAAAAATATTTAATAGAGCAAACTCTTTTAGGTCAAAAGTGCATTTCTTCATATAACCCTGGATAATTAGAAAATAAATTTTCCTTATGTTTTTAAGTTTTAAAAGGGAACATTTAGTGAAGGGAGAAAAAGTGATGAAGAATTTATTTGAAGCTGGTTTTCAAATGTTAAATTTGAGTACTATTGATTTGAAATGCTTTTTGATCTTTCCACTCTGCATTTTTGCCCAAAATGTAAAAGGTAATAGAGAAGAAATGTCACTAGTTTGCTCTGATAACAATATGATAGTAGTAGTAATAATATACATATATATAAAAGCATACCATTCTAGCAAGTGATAATAATAATTGGGGAGACTTGGCATATAGGTAGAAGTACATAGGAAATCTCTGTATCGCCCCCTCAATTTGTTGTAAACCCAAAACTTCTCCAAAAAAATCAAGTCCAAAAAAATAATAACCCGTCTAAAAGAATATGGGGAAATCTTTAGAATGAAAAATAATTAAAAGACATAAAAAATCAAATTTAGTGTTGGAAACAATTCAATCCTGCTTCAGAAAGTTATTAAATATATTATTAGAACAGTTGAGGCAGTTTGACTATACACTAGAATTTAGGCAGTATTATGTAATATTCGATCTTGTTAGGTGTGCTGCTGTTATTGTGGTCATGTAGGCGGAGTGTCTATTATGAAGAGATACATGCTGAGGTATTTAAGAGTGAATTGTCATAATATCTGTAACTCATTTTCAAATGGTTCAGCAAAACTAAATTGACAGAGAGAGAGATAAACCAAGCATGATAAAATAAGAACAGGTATAGAATCTACAAAGGGGTTATTTGTTATTAGTCTTTTAACTTCCAAGGTTTCTAAAATGTTTACTAATAAATTGAAGAAAAGTGAATGCAAAAGTCATATTAGAGAGGAATGGGTTTCATTCAATGAATGTATTTGAAACTAGAATGAGGGATGAAATAATTGACTGATATGAAATTGTTACAATTCTTAAAGTAAACATTACAATATAATAAATTGTTTCATTAAAATATACTAGGAACCAAAGGCCAGACACTTAAAACACTTATAAGACAGCAATATTTTGAACAATTTAAGTATGAATCAATAAATAATACAATTACTAAATTAATTATTTATTAGGTGACTCCCTTTTCAGAATCAGAAAGCATGCAATTGTTGGGTGAGAGGATAGCTTCAAAACCAACGATCATACTGCAGTACCTACAGGCCAGACAATCAGTTCCTTACACCTACTCCCCAGGCCCAGTGTCACTGTCATTGTAGCCCACTCTTCTAGAGTAGGATATGCTCTATTCTTTGAGTGTACTGGGAGAAAAAAGATTGAGAGCCATTGGTCAACTCCAGAGATCAATACAACCGTAAATGGGGATTAAGATATGGAACCTGCCTTGTCATTCTGTTAGACAAAATAAAATATATGGTAAAAGAGGATATCTTCCTTTAATTAATATTTTATATAAATGTCTGAAGAGTATGAAGAAAATTATTTTAAAGAATTTCATGTACACTACTAATTCTCAAAATGAAAATATTAAAAATTTTAGGTTTAGTTAAATATAATGACATAATTAGTATAAAGTTACTGTACAAAGCTACTACTTTTTGTTGTTGAAAAGGTGTCTGTCACTATTTTATTTTAAAAAGAATAATGCAAATACAACTTAAGGTTGTTTTGTGAATGGTACTAAAAGTCATCTTAAAAATCACACCAATGAAGTGTTAATATAGGTGCATAGTATCTTAAAAATGTATTGCAGACTAAAGATGAATTGTTCTTGTTTATCATAGACTGGTATTGAAGAGCTATGGTGTATATTTACTTAAACTCAGTAATGTACAAGACAATGCTTTCCACTTTTACTGATCTAATCACAACAGGGACCATATGCTCAAACTGGGACACACTGTCACTGGCTATTATAATGGAATTCACATCAATATCTTGAAGCCCTGTCTGTTAGTCTTCCCATTATTAGTTATGAATTTAGAGACCTATAAACCAATCAAATTGTTATTATTACTTGCTAACTTTGATATTATTTTATAGACTGTAAACCCAAAAATATAGAAACATGATTTCTATATCTATCAGTACAAAAATATATATTTACAAATATATAAAAATACAAATATACATATATATGCATGCCTGTTGAAAATAAATATAAATCTCAATTATATTTGATAAGGCCTAATGACAGTATGCAATCAAGTAAAACATATCCATAGATCTCATTTTTCATTGGCTTTAAGGCCCTTCATTACTATAATTACTATATTATGAAACAAATATAAAGCTATGAAATACAAATATATAACATATCACGGAAGTCACCTAACTCTCTAAATTCTAGTTATAATCAGGTTGATACCCTTTCTCAGCTTCTGCGGTAAAAAAATCTTTCTTCAACATTTTTTTCCTGTCTCCAGGGTTGCCATATTCTCACAGTCTCATTTTTAGTTTTTTTTTTCTTCCTTGTTTCTAACTTACTGTTTTCTTCTTTTTTATTCTACTGTCAGGTTTTTTGTTTGTTTGTTTGTTTGTTTGTTTGGTTGGTTGGTTTTTATTTTTTTTAGTTTGCCTCTACATTTACCTATACATTTACTTATAAATAGTACTTGTTTGTGCACTGAGATATGTGGTCAAATGTGGGGTTTTACAGTTCAGCCTCCACCTTGATTTTAACTTCCCTTCAGATCCCTGTCCACCAGACACTACTCACTGAACCCCCTGCTTAGCCCAACCCATTCTCCACTGTTCCCTCCCCATCACTCTTACCTTAGTCTTCCAGTTAGCACACATTCACTGAACTCCTGGATAATTATTACGTGCATTTTCTCTTCTTATTTCATTGTCTTTTACTGAATTCTTCTCTTCCTGCAGAAAATGGCACAAGCTATTTTCCTAAAGAAATGTGCTTCTCACATTACAGGAATTTTGGTGCTAATTGTTAAATTTTTTATTATGATTATTATTTATTACTACTACTTCTATACACACACACTAAGAATGAACCTATATGGAATATCATAATCACCCAATATCCATAGTCCATAGATTACCTTAAGGCTCATTCTTGGAAAGACACATTCTATGGGTGTGGATAAATGTATCCAATGCTATAATATCATACAGAGTAGTTACTCTGCCCTAACAATCCCCTCAGATCTGCCTATTTATCTCTCATAGTCCACACCCTCTGGCAACCACTGATTTTTTTTTTATATATATACTTTTAATTAGCTTCAGGTGTACAACAAAGTGCAATAGTTATACTTTTTACCCCTCAAAGTGACAAACCCCCTCCCCCAATTCTCCCCTCCCACTCCTCGCCACCCATATCATACTATCTATTACAATTCCTTTGACTCCCTTCCACCATATAATCCACATCCCGTGACTGTCTATATATTCAATTACTGTTGGCATACAATGTTATACAACATCAATTTCAGGTATACAGTGCCATGATCAAGCCTCTACTCCATCCATGAAGTGGTCTCCCTAACAAAACATGTGACCATCTGACACCCCACAAAATTTTAACAACATTATATTCCCCAAACTGTCTTTCATATCCCTGTGACAATACTGTAGTTACCTATTTATGCTGTCTAATCCTTTCCCCTTCTCCCTCATCCCCACCCCACTCCCAACTAGCATCCCTGTTTTTCCGCTATATCTATGAAACTATTTCTGTTTCTTGTGCTCATTCATTCAGTTTTTCAAATTCCACATATAAGTGAGATCATGTGGTATTTGTCTTTCTCTGACTGACTTATTTCACTCAACATAATAGTCTCTAGGTCCATCCATATTGTTGCAAATGGTACAATTTCATACTTCTTTATAGCGGAGTAATACTCCATTGTATAAATGTACCACAGTTTCTTAAGCCAGTCATCTACCGATGGGCATTTCGGTTGTTTCCAAGTCTTGGCTATTGTAAATAGCGCTGCAATAAACATAGGGGTGCATATATTTTTTCGAATTAGTGTCTTGGATTCCTCTGGGTAGATTCCCAAGAGTGGAATTGCTGGGTCATACGGCAGTTCCATTTCCAGTGTTTTGAGATACCTCCATACTGATTTCCATAATGGCTGCACCAATTTACAGTCCCACCAACAGTGCACCAGGGTTCCCTCTTCTCCACACCCTCGCCAACACTTGTTGTTTGTTGATTTGTTGATGATAGACATTCTGACTGGAGTGAGGTGGTATCTCATTGTGGTTTTTATTTGCATTTCTCTGATGCTTAGTGAGGTTGAACATTTTTTCATATGCCTGTTGGCCATCTGTATGTCTTCTTTAGAGAAATGCCTCCTCATATCCTCTGCCCATTTTTTAATTGGGTTGTTTGTTTTTTGGTGTTGAATTGCATGAATGTTTTATAAATTTTGGATATCAACCCCTTATCAGATATATCATTGGCAAATATCTTCTCCCATTCAGTAGGCTGCCTTTTTGTTTTATTGATGATTTCTTTTGCTGTGAAAAAACTTTTAAGTTTGATGTAATCCCATATGTTCATTTTTTCTTTCATTTCCCTTGCCTGAGGGGATATATCGGTAAAAATATTACTCAGGGTAATGTCTGCAAACTTACTCCCTATATTTTCTTCTAGGAGTTTTATGGTTTCAGGTCTTACATTTAAGTCTTTAATCCATTTTGAGTTTGTTCTCGTATATGGTGTAAGTAGATGGTCTATTTTCATTTTTTTGCACGAACCACTGATATTTTTATTGTCTCCATGGTTTTGCCCATCATTTTCTTCAAGCTACTTACAACTTTAAATTGTAGATAACTAAAAGCAATGTAAATAATGGCCATTTATAGTCATGGAGATAAATTCTGTCCAATAAAGAAAAAACTTAATTCCCCTACTCTACCCCATAGAAAAAATCCAGTTTTGCACCTATTTGTAAATGTAGGGCTTGTATATGACCCTGGGTTTTAAATTTTCCTTTTAACTGATTGTAGCATTTTACTGGTTCTCTCATTAATCAAATAAAATATTTCACATGTATTCATTTAATATGTATATATAGGTTATATTTTCCCTATATATCTTAAATGAATATTACTCTATTACTGAGTTAAAGAAGCCAATCCTGAGAAGGCTCCATACCCTATAAATCCAATTATATGGGATCAAAGGCAACGGCCCATAGAATCAGATAACCTTGAAGGATGTGCTGTAAATAATACATAATTTTCCATTGAAAACACTCAGTAATTTCTTGTTCCATTTCAAAACTTTTCACAATTTTCTCTATATCCTATGCTTGGTGATAAAATAATCTATTTGCATCCCAAGAAATAAAAAGCTTAATGGCTAATTCTGAGAGAGAGAGAGAGAGAGAGAGAGAGAGAGAGAGAGAGAGAGTCCAGGAGGCACACCCACTATCCTTTCTTACATAAGATCACACTAATTCTTGTTAAAGTTAAGCAGCAAATCAGGTTGCACAATTTTCTGGAACTAAGAAAGATGCTTACAAAGAAAATTATATTTTATGCACACAGAAATACATATATCCCTTAACAGAATTAGGACTACTGTTTTGAAATTTTAGCAATATATAATGACTACAATTTCAGCTATTTAGAAAGGTGACCATATCCTTGTGCAATCATCGTTTATCCTTTTCCATGGACATTTATGGAATGTGTCTCTAACTTCAAGTAGCTTAGTTGCTATTCAGTAACTAGATCAGTTTGAAGTTGGACGTTTTAAAAAAATTTTTACTGTTATTTATTATTATTTTTAGTTACAGATGTACAAAACAATGGAGTAATTATCTTTTTCACCCCTTACAATGTGAATCCCCCCTCCCCACTCCACTGTCTCCCCACTCCTGATTTCATAAATATCTATTACAATTCCATTGACTCCATTCCCACACTATACTCCACATCCCATGACTATATATGTGTTAAATTATAGTCAACATCTAATATTATTATTATTATTGGAAGTTTTTTAAAAAAAATCATAGCATGATCACTACAGAGACTATAATCCTATTGCACCCTGAGCTATTCATATGGATTTGCCCTCCAAATTAACCTGAGATGATGAGAATCTTTCAAATATGTACCAACTATGTAGAGGAGAGGAGTTTATCAACTAATGAACATAATAGGCAAACAAGGGCCAGACAGGAGGGGAAGGGGACATGCTATTCAGTTACAATAGATGATTGTCTTTTGTTTTACTACAAATTAATTCAACAATTTGATCATTTATTGTTGGTTGCATTGTTGGGTTGACAAGTTATAATTGATTTACCCATCTGATATAATTTCATGTAATTCTGCTAAATGCTAGGCACTATTTTAGGTATTTGGGATACAGAAAATAGTGTTCCTGAAAATAGCCTGTCAGAAAAAGTGGACAAGTTAAAGTGTTTCAATAAAATACAACATGTGCTAAGATAGACATTATTTTCTCAGATAATGGTGTTAATTTTAAATACAGTATAAAAAAATACGTTAATTTCTTTTTGAAAAAACAGGTGGTTTAACATTGTCTGAAATAAACACTAATTCTAAATTTAAATAAATTAATGTAGTTACGACTTATTTTGTTATATTGAAAGAGACTGGTTTTTATTCAACACTTTTTAAAATTACAATTTTAAAGTATTTTGACATCATTGTGAATACAGATTCAGTTGTAAGAAATCATAACAGAGAGATCCCATGTACCCCTTCCCAGTTTTCCCCAGTGATGACATCTGGCAGAACTATAGCACAATATTGTCACACCTGGATGTTGACATTGATATGGTCAAAATTCTGAAGAATCCATCATTACAAAGATACTACTTCCTGTTGCCCCTTTAAAGCCATACCCATTACCTCCTCAACTCCTCTGCCTCTCTCCTCTGGCAACCACTAATCTGTTCTCTAGTTATATAACTTATCATTTAAAATTTTATATAAATGAAATCATACAGTATGTGAACATTTAGGATTGACTTTTTTCACTTCACATTATCCCCTGGAAAACCATCTGACATATTGTGTTCATATTGTGTGACATAATGCATTCATTTTTATTGCTGAGTAATATTCCATGGTATGGATATACCACCATTTAATCATTCACCTTTTCAAGGGCCTCTGTGTTGTTTCTGGGTTTGGCTCTTATGAATAAAGCTATTCATTCATACCTGCATTCATGTGCATGTTTTTGCATTAAAACAAATTTTTATTACTCTGGAATAATGTGCAAGAGTGCATTTTGATGGATTGTTTGGTAGTTGCATGTTTACTTTTATAAGAAACTTTCAAACTGTTTCCAGAGTGGCCTTACCACTTTACATTTGTATCAGCAGTGTATGAGTGACTCAGTTTCTCCATATCCTTGCATTTGGTACTGTTACTATTTTCTAATTTTAGTCATTTTGATAGAAGTACAATGATATCATGATTTTAATTTGCATTTGTCTAATAGCTAGTGATGTTTAACATCTTTTCATGTGCTGACTTGCCATCTGTATACCTTCTTTTATGAAGTGTTTGTGTCTTTTGCCCTTTTTCTAATTTTTTTTTTTTATTGTTGAGTTGTAAGAGTTCTTTGTATATTCTTGGTATAAGTTCTTAGAAAAGTGGCTTACAAATATTTCTTATCTAGTCTGGAGGTTGTTAGTTCATCCTTTAGCAGAATGTTTCTCAGTGTAAATTTTTTTTTAAAATTGTAATATTTATATATACTTAAGTATTGCGGGTATGGAATATTTATATTAATGATCCTTTAAGTCCAAAGAGATCTACATGAATATTACAGCAATTCTATAAACCACCTGGAGGCAGCTATAAGAAAACTTAAAGACATAGAGAATCAGTACTTTAAATGTTTTCCCAAATAGCAGCTCTATACAACATCAGGAAGCAGACAGACTTTTGGTATTTTAATTCCATTTCCTTATCTAACTCCTTTATTTGCTAGACTTGCAACCTCCCTATTCCTTAGGTGACCGGTGAACTCACGGTTTTTTCATCTTCACTTTGTGAAGAAATTCCTAAATAAAAATCCTGATGAAAATATTCATGATTAAGGCTGAAAAATGCTAGTAACAATATGTTAATACTCTCATTTTTATAAAAGACTATGGTTTAAACCAAAAGAATAATGGGGCACAGTAGGATTTTTTTTTCCTATGACAGAAGTTGGTGAAAAGATAGAGATATATACATATTAACTTAGCATCTACTCTGATTAGTCACAGTATCAGATATTTTCATGTATTACCTTATGGGGATCAGATTGTTTACCCCACAAATTTACGGCCACCTCAAATTTATAAATGTGACCTTATTTGAAATAGGGCCTTTGCATATGTAATCAAGTTAAGATGAGGTTGTACTGCGTTAGAATGGGCCCTAACCTAGGAGGACTGTTGTCCTTATAGTAAGAAAGAAACTGAACAGTAAGACACTTCTCCTCCAGAAAGGAGAAGGCCATTTGAACATGTAGGCAGAAGTTGGCGTTGTGTTTCCACAAGCCAACAAATGGCAAAAGTTGCCCGCAGCCATCACAAGCTAGAAGAGGTATTTTTGTTGTGGAGGCCCTAGGAAACAAATATGTTGATTATCTCAGAATCCTAACCAAAGTTTCAGAGATGTGAGAATGAGTTTTTTCTTTTTTTTTAAAAAAAGATTTTATTGGGGAATTGGGGGAGGGGAACAGCATTCGGGAATTAGGAAAGGAGAACAGACAAGTTGCTGTCCTTTTGTGCTTCAGTCTAGTTGTGGAGGAGGCCACTTCACAGGCCCATGTTGGTATTGTGATCATTGCTCTCTTCCCGGCTGAGGAAGTTGCTCGCCGGCTATTGGACAGCTGCTCACAGCAGCTCACACGGGCTGCTCACGCTGGCTACCAGTTGCTCACGGTAGCTTATGGCAGCCCACTGCAGCGTGCTGCCACCAGCAATTTATGGCAGTCCAGCTCCAGGTTGAGCTGTTGTTCACCATCTCACCTGTAGAGGGCGAAGCTCACTGGCCCTCATATGGAATCCGAACTGGAGGCCCTGCTGCTCAGAGCTGGCTTCCCAAGCCAACTCTTAACCAATGCACCAGTTGGCTTGCCCGAGAATGAGTTTTGAGAGATTAAAATATATAGGTTTAAGAAGTGAGACTGTAACTTTAATTGAAATATTGTTTTCTGATCATAGTTTATGCAACTATCATTACACTACCTAGCTTGGCTTATCTAAATTTATGTTATAGAGGGAAGTAAATTAATTACTAGAATTTGCCTGAATATGCAATTCACTCGTGAGTGTGTATATGTATGTGCAAACACACACGCTTTCAAATATGTCACTTCATACCTAATAAATATGAATAGTTTAATTAGCCTTATTAAAGGACCAGGTTTTATAATCAGGAGACAAATCATTTGGAGAAAGAAACCAGCATCGGACTATAGGATTAAAATAATTGAATAGCTGATCTATGTAATAGATTTTTAGGTAGAGTGAGCTGTTAGAGTTAAAAGAAAATAAAATCAATATGAAAACCAAATAATAAGACAGGCGAGCAGAGTTGATGTATCTGACTTTATTCTTTATAATTAATTGTAGGGTATGGTGGATATAATTACATTTCTGCCCTTTTTATGTAGGGGAGAGGAAGGAAGGGAGGAAGGGGGAGGAAGAGGAAGAGGAAGAGAGGCAGAAAGAACACATAATTTAAACAGAATTATAGGGGTGGCAGGTACTCTTGGTAGAGTCTGATCATTGTCTCAGAACAATACTTGACATATATAACGCACTCAATAAGATTGTGTTGAACAATTTAATGAATTAAGACCATGGTTTTTAAGGAGTATCCCACTGCAAATTGAAAGCTATAAGCACTTACTGGCTCTATTGCTCAAAATTGAAACACATGTAAGGCTTCCCCAGCTTTCCCAGTATGGTTCATTCTTTTTTAAAAAAATTTTTTTTGTGCCAATCTTCTCAAGATGTTTCTATGAATTGGGTATCAGTGGAAGGAATGTGGCCTTGCTATCCCCTTGTCTTTTTCATGATTAGCCAAGCAGCAGTTAACAAAAACAGGTGGTACTGTTCATTGAACTGTGTATACAGTGGATGCGTGGAAATGACAAATACATAAGTCACAGCCACTACATAGGCACTCAATTCCTAAGGATTTCTTACCAGCACAAGTTCCTGCTCTACTGCTCTTATGCCATAAGACCAGAGCCTGCTTACCTCTCAGTAGAGCAGTTTTTCTGAGTATATCCATGCCATATAGTCAGGGACAACTGACCCTTAGCCCCAGGGTTGGTTGACTTTTAACAATTCAAATCTTGTTTGTTTTTTTAATTACAATTTATTGGGATGACAATCTTTATACTCGGTACTACATATGCATTAAGAAAATCATGCAACATATTGACAACACACTGTTCAAAGTTTGGACTATGCAGTTTTAATAAAAGAAAACATCATATTGTGTCACCTATCTGTTAGATCTACACTAAGAGTAGTCCATTTTTTAAAGCTCTGCTCATCAAAGGGTTAAAAAAACAACTATGGAGTGCATAGTTGCACTTTTGGAAAAGTGAGCTACACACTATATTGTTTCATAAAACAAAATAAAATACATAAGACAAATCTATAAAAAGTAAAAAATCGAGATCTACATTACTAGCAGAAGGTGACTGAATGTTCATGAATAAATTATAGAAGTTGCTTGAGGAAAGTATACAAGGTGATGGGAAATAAATTAATGCAAACACAGAGTGAAGTTGATGCAAGTAAGAATGAGGAGAAAAAGAAAATTAATATTGACTAAGTGATTGCTATTTACATGCTGCTTTCATATACAGTGTTTCATAGAAATATTATGATTCTGTGGATTAACAAATATAATTTTTCCATTGTAGAGATAAGGAAATAGTAAGTTATGCATTCCACATATCTACTGAAGAAGAAATTGTGATTTAAGCACACGTCTCCATAACATCAAAACTGATAGTGGCAACTGAAGGGTAAAAAAAATATTGGTGTGAATGAGGGAATAAGGAGCGATGGCTGAGGCTTCCAGACAGGCAAAGTTTTTCCAGGGGAATTAGGGATTTAATAACATGAACTGCTTTGGACAATACTTATTTAAAATTCTAATCAATAACATTGGGGGATCTGTTAGGAAAGAGGTAAAGGAATTTAGAAGTGGCACGTGTCCATAGAATTATTTTTAGGGTAGAGATGAAGTACAAACGAAGGAGTAACAGGGTTTCTGAAAACAAGTAAATAAAAAAAAGTTAATGAATATTGTGAGTTTGTGTTTGAAGAGCAGAGTAGAAGTCTCAGAGGTAACTTACAGAACTATAAAAATTTTGATATTATATAGCAGCAAATGTGGGGAAAGAAATGATGAAGTTGGGGAGTTAGACAAGTGATGGATGAGAAAAGGCCGTAAGTAAACTTAATTCTAGAATAACCTTGACTAAAAAAATACAGAGTGATTTTGAAACATTCCTATCAATTATATACTTAAAAAAATAAGTTTTATTCAAACCACTTATATTGATTGGATGAGTCTATATTTAAACAACATGTTTGGATTAGCATTCCAATGATGATTTGGCAGTAGAATTAATATTTGGAGAAAGTTTGAATTGGAGGGCAGAGTCACCAGTTGGGTTAGCTGTAGAAATTATGCAGTGATACAAAAATTTACTGACCTTATATTTAGCTGTTTGTTTGTTTGTTTGTTTGGATTATTTCTGATCTATGGGTAGTTCAACCCATAAACCAGCGATCTCCATGAGGTCTGGGATTTTATTTGTTGTTATCACCTAAAGGTATATAAGCCATGTAATAAATATGTGTATTTTGGGGTATTTTTTACTTTCCAACCCATTCACTTTTTCCTCTGAAAATTATAGCCCATATTATCTGTGAATGTAATGTCTTTCTCTTAAGTATTTCTAGTGGAATTGGCTCTGTCCCTAATTGTAAGGATATGAAGAAACAAGAATGAGTATAAAGGCTTGGAATATCGGATTGGTTTTATAACCAGAGACAATGGGATGCATAAAGATGTTGCTGTGACTTCTGGGAAAAAATAATTTTACTATTGCCATCTAGAATTAAAGTGAAACCTGAGAGAAAATAATGTATGGAGCTATTGAAGCTACCTTTTACCATGAGGAGAGAGTTTGTGTAAAAACGGAGTTCTACTCTGAGAAAAAGAAGTAAAGAGAATATGGAGAGGAAAAAAAAACAAAAACTCCCATAACATTGTTAAAGGTCATCTGATTATGCCTAAAGTTTGCCCTATTCTTGGACTCAGTTTTATTCCTTTTTTTGTATCTGAGCCTGAGTTGGCTTTTTTGCCATAAGAATCCTAACCTATATAAAGGCAGGTAATACTTTTTTGTTAAGTGAGTATTGAATAAATGAAAGAAAACATTGCTTCAGGAGGAGAAAGCTGTATCCTTAAATTTTAACTTCTCGGACAGGAATATTTAACCTAGTGTCCAGGATCTGCATATACTTCTTTCTAATGAACTACAATATGCTCCCAATCAATTATATACAACTATTTGAGAGAGAATGCTTATTTCCATTTCTCTTTGGTGAAGAGACAAACATTTTCATCACAATCTCAAAGAAGCCTATCACCTGTAACTTTGAAAGGAAAACTAAATGCAGAAAGCATAAAATTAGAATAAATCAGCATTTGCATGCTATCTGTACCTACAGGATAGTTGAAAAGCAAGTTTCAAAAATTATTAAATTTGAATGCTAGAAGATATATTAAATATTACCCTCCCATTTTAACCTGAATTCAAAGGGAGACTCTTCAAAATATGTTGATTTTTATAATGTGATATAAGACATTTAGACTTAATTGACTTTCAGATCATTACAAACTCAATTATCCCCTAAGATTAAGATAACATTATCACTTGGAGTTGTGGTGACATATTTACAACCAACTTTTGACATATACATATATATATATTTTGAAATACCAATAAATTAGAGGTCAAATTGAGAAGTTATATATATATATATATATGACAATATTTTCAGGAATAAATTTAGGCTTACTCCAAAAATATTTTATAAAGGTATAAAATATAGGCCTCATGATTATTGTGACTCTGTGTTATTTTCTACTTAAATAATTTATACCACAATAATTTCTACTTTACAAATATGCCTGTTTACCTTAATATTTTTGTTTTTATGGGACTCTTTGGGATGGATTTTAGTCACTGATTAACTTGATAATTTTGTGTAATACAGATAGCTATTCGGCTGTTTGCATTAGGATTTTTTCTTCATTGTTATTTTAAAGTTTTCATTTCACCACACGACAAAATATTTTTAACCAAAGCATTCAATCTTATATATAATGGTGGAGAAATACAATTTAAAGGAGAAAAACAACAACAGAAAAACCCTCCAGTAAACAGTTTGTCCTTTAATTCAAAACAGATTGTCTTACAAATGTATACTCAAATCCAAATAAGAAATCATTAAGCAATTGCTTTTTGTTCAAATATAGTTTTTCAGAGAACATAGCTACACCTGTAACATGGTATTTTTAATGCAATTTAAGTGGCAGCTATCCAAAGTTGATTATCCTAGGTCTGACAATTAAGTTTGCGAACTTGTTGCAATGATGTTGCTTGCCTTTTTTGATAACAGGTGGATTATTCATTATGAATTTGTGCCATCTGGACAAACAGTTAACCAAGTTTACTATTTAGAAGTACTGAAAAGGCTGCATGAAAAAGTTAGACGACCTGAACTTTTTGTCAACAATTCATGGCTCTTGCATCATGACAATGCACCAGCTCACATGGCACTGTCTGTGAAGGAGTTTTTAGCCAGTAAACAAATAACTATATTGGAACATCCTCCCTACTCACCTGATCTGGCCCCCAATGACTTATTTCTTTACCCAAAGATAAAGGGGATTTGAAAAGAAGACATTTTCATGCCATTCAGGTCAACAAGGGTAATACGATGACAGCTCTGATGGCAGTTGCAGAAAAAGAGTCCCAAAACTGCTTTGAAGGGTGGACTAGGTGCTGGCATCAGTGCATAGTTTCCCAAAGGGTTGAAGGTGACTATAGTGATATTCAGCAACGAGGTATGTAGCACTTTTTCTAAGATGAGTTCTCAAACTTAATTGTCAGAGTATTGTAGTCTGTGTATATATTTTCCAGTTTTCCCATTTATAATAGCTCAAAATTACTTAAGATTGGTGGGTGCTTTTAAGTGAAAATGACTGGAAAGCCTTTATAGTTTACTGATTAAAACTTGATTAATACAATGGACACTTTTCAGAGGTGATGATAGATTTTAGGGCGTCATGCAAACCAAGTAGAGAAATTTATACTTATATTAGAGGAGAATAGAGAAGATTCTAAGTGAATTCATAAGTAGCAATTAGTCAGTATTCCATAGGTAGATTTGACTCTTGGAAAATAAGGGATTGGCTGTGGCTCTGTGAACATAAAATTTCCTCCCACAGGATCCTGGGCAAGTTGAAGTAATGAATTCTTCACAACTTATATGATCCTAAGGAATTTCTTGAAATAGATCTTTCAATCAAAAGCATATGCATTAAGAAAAATTCTATTTATTTACCAGATTATGTCTCTCAGGAATTTGGACTAGAATAACACAGAGCTATTTAGTTGGTTAAGAAATGGAAAATGAGTCAAAAAGAGAGACATACTGTGGGCATCTGAGTTGTGCTGAAAGCAGATTACTGACTAGAGATCTTAATATATTGCTTAGGGGTTGGGGGTCAATAAAATGACTCTAGTGTTAAAGCTGAGATTCATTTTCCTAAATTATATTCCAGCTTCCAAGCACTATCTCTCCTGGGTTTCCATGAAATATAAGCTTCTATTGCAGGAATTGACAATATATCATTGTTTTAATAGGTATTCTGATTGTTTCCATTCCTTGAAATTAAATGAACACAAATAACATTCATGACTATTATTTGCTACCCTTTGTGGGAAAGTAATACCCTTTATTCTAGTTCA
This sequence comes from Aselliscus stoliczkanus, assembly GCA_033961575.1. Taxonomy (NCBI): domain Eukaryota; kingdom Metazoa; phylum Chordata; class Mammalia; order Chiroptera; family Hipposideridae; genus Aselliscus; species Aselliscus stoliczkanus. Next base: position 139,714,343 of record CM066731.1, read on the forward strand.
GAACTTGGTACATAGTATGTGCTCAACACATGTTTGTAAAATGAATGTAGTGAATGTAGTGAAAACTATGTCTGAATATGAAAGTGGAAAAAGGAAAGAGAGAATAAAAATAAGGACAAAGTAATTTAAAAAAAAGTCATAGTAGTAAACAAAATATAACGTCAGGCTAATTTTGGACAATAGACCTGCTTTGAGGATTTTTTTTTTTTTTTCGGAGGAGGCAAACAGCTGCTACCTTTTCTTTGGTCATGGCCAATTGAGCTTCCCTCATTCCCTTTATTTGTTTTTGTTCCTTTTTTTTTTTTTTTTCTTTTGAGGGCGGTGTCACTGGCCCTCATATGTGGGACCTGAACCGGGGTGGTGGCTTCCGAAGCCAGTGCTTAACCACCGCGCCACTCGGCTCACCCTGTTTTGAGGATTTTTTTAAATGGACGTTTATAAATCTCTGGTTGCACTGAATGAAAGAAAACTCAGTATTGAATAAAAATATTGTCTAGAAGTTTCTTAAAAATTGCATATTGAGGATCCTAGATTTAAAGAAAGGGATGACAAAGTATCTGTTTTTCCTCCCCTTTCATTGATTTTTTTTTTTCCTCAGTTGATTTATTAGTATCTATGAATTCATAGAGAGATGTGTTTAAAGAATCTGGTATTACAATGCTTGCAAGTACTCCATTCAACCCATGAAAATAATAAATAAAATATTATGTTAACTTTTGAAATTGTGAACTATGGAGACTGGAAAGTTTGGAAAAATGAGCGTGCTTTTTTGGGGGAGAATAAAGGAATCAATATACTTCCAGATGTTCTTAATATATCACATGTATAAAGAAGATGTTTATTTTGAAACTCTGAGTATTATTTTAAACTAAAAATCTATTTCTTGCCATCTAGTATGGATATTTACCACACTTTTGAAAGCTATTTATTTTTAATGAGTATTTTTGGTAATGTTAGACAACCTTCTGTTACCACCCCCAGAAATGACATGTTAAACTCCCAAATAATGTTGATAGGGTTTGTTTCTGTGAGTAGGATGAGAATTTATCTTCAGCCCAAAGATGATATTTCTAGAATCTTAATTATTTTACTTCTTTTTATTTCAGACTTCAGGCTTAAAAATTTGCTTTGGAATTAATTCCTTTCTATGTATTTGGTTTATAATTGTTATATGTATGCAAATTACTGCTGCTAAAATCCATTATTTTACTTCCTTTAATTTTGAAACCAAATTAAATGTTATTCTTTATTAAATGCATAGATTATAGTCTCAGATACTGCAAATGACCTCTAAGTTTATAGTAAGTGAATTGCGTAGCTTCAAGCCACTACTGCATTTTTACATTCCTTTGTCTCTTAAATCTTTGAAAATAATTGTTATTGTGTGTGTATGTGTTTGCACGCTTGTGTGTGTATATTATATTGTATATTTAAATATGTATTATATATTACATATATAATGAAGTTGTCATTCATTCTCTATTTCATATAGTAGATTAAAAACATGTGAGTCTCCTTTAATCTAAGTTATGCAACATACTGTACAAGTTGTAGGTATGAATCCTCCAGTTTCAGGTCAGCATCTCTGAATCTAATTTTCTTATTCTAAAAATAGAGAAAGTGTCGGAAAGGAGAACAATTTTAGTGTTGACATACATTGAGAACTGTACACATCCTTTTACCTTGATTGAAATGAGATATGGTGTTGAATACTCATTCGAGATGAGAGTTGAAGAACACTGCTTGTCTGTTCCGCCATCCCACCTCACCTCTCACTTCCTGTTGAAATAATTTAAATTATACTTATATTAGATCAAAGATTTCTGGAGGACAAGAAAGGATGCCAAATGTTTGGAATATTTTTTTGCAATAGAAAATAAACAAAATTGAATTGACTGTAACCTCCATAATGAAAAGTACCAAGTGTAGATCTAGTTGGTTCTTCCCTAGGAAGCTCTGAAGAGATCAGCTTAGACTTAATAAGTACAATGATAGGAATGAGTCATTAGAAGGTCACCAGGGGCATTAATTTAACACTGCATTGAAAACAGCTATATTGTTAATCTCTAATGCTATGGTCTGAAAAAGTCCTTGTCATCGCAAAATTCATATTTGAAATCCTAATTCCCAATGTGATGATATTAGGAGTTGGGCCTTTGGAAGATGATTAGGTCATGAGGGTGGAGCTGTCATGAATGGCATTTCTTTGTAAAGAAAACCCCAAGACTTTCCTAGCTCCTTCCACCTTGTGAGGACACAGGGAGAAGTCAGCAGTCTTTGATCCTCATACAACCATGCTGACACCCTGGTCTTGGACTCCAGCTTCTTGAAATGCAAGAAATAAATTTATGTTGTTTATAATCTGCCTAGTCTTTTGTTATAGCAACCCAAACAAACTAAGACACCCTACCTTCTTACCATATTTACTTCTTTTGTTAACAACAATCCCTCTCTCTAATATAAAGCACTTAAACTTCTCTCTCTAAAATGAGTACATAATCTACCCAAGTGTTTTCTTTTACAGAGAGATTTGATAAGTGAGTTGAGAGCACTTTGAGGTAATTCTTTATCTTCACAATACAAAGGAATGGGGGTAAAGAGGGAAAAAAGGCAGCTTCATTTAATATGGAAATATACTAAACATATCCCTTTCCAAAGTAAAGATTTCTTTACCTTGGACATTACAAGGGTTTTCAGACTAATTCCAGTTTCCTGCTTATACTCCCCAGAGTAAAAACTGACATTAAACTTCCATTTAAGAGAAAGTGATCAGAAAGTGGGCCTGCAAAACTACAGAGAAAATGATAACGTGACTCCCTTTACTAATAAACTTAGTTCATCATTACAAACAAATATGTAAGTGGGCAACAAGAATTACTAGTACAAAAGAGGACAAGATGAACAAACAGAAGACTCTAAGAGAATAATTCCATAAAAAGAAAACTTAAAACTCTGCTATTATTATGGAGAGGGTATTTTCAGTCAAAGTTAGAAAGTGCTGCAAGGCAAAAGGAATGGATAAGGAACACATATCTTTGGAAATTAAACAAAAAATCATTCACTAAATATAATGTTATATTACAATAAAATATTGTCAAACTGGAAGGCTAAAAGGTAAAGTCAAAGTAATTTTGAATAAAGACTAAAGACTATAACATATATACACACACAGACACACACAAAAAGAGGTGCCAAACATATTTTAAGAAAGGAAAAAACTGTATTAAAATTGTAATACTTAGTATATATTGATAACAAAATATAAATACAAGTCATGTGTATACATTTTTTGGCATCCCCGGTACACGCACGTGCACACACACAGATTCTGGAATTCAAAGATCCTAATAGTGTAAATTCAGAAAGAAGAAAAAACAATGAAAAGGGAAATAAATAGACAGTAAGGAAATTATTGACATATTGTATTATGATAGAAAGGATATGTTAAAATCTTACAAAGAAACAGTTAATGTAAAAAGGAGTAAGAATCACATTTGAAGTAACCTATCATGAACAACACTGAATGCTAGAAATCACAAAGCAATACCCTCAAAGTTCCCTATGGCAAGTGTTTATGAACACAGCATTAATATCTTTCTTAGCAATCAAGTGTGAAGGTAAAATTTATCGACATTCACCTATTCAGGATACTTACCAATGCTTTCACCCCCTTCCATGAAATGTTACACAAACTTGTTTGTTTAAGCATGCATTCGTGCACACAGACACACATATATATATACATATGTATGTGTGTGTGTGTGTGTGTACAGTTTAAAATGATGAAACAAAAGGAAAGCCTGAGTGCATTATTTAAACTTATAAAAGTTACACCAAAAGGAAATTTAAAAGTGAATTGTTCATAGTTGTTATTTCTGGAAAGACCCACAAAGGTGTGGGAGATGTAGTTAACTTTTCATTTAATATAATTATATTTGATTTTTAAAGCCCATACATATCAGTATGATGATATCAATAATAAAGATTCAAAAGGATTCAACAGTATATGTCTTTGGTTTATAACATTTATTCAATACATATTTATTGAATGCCTAATTTGGGCTAGTCTCAGTTCTAGGTGCTAGGTGTAACCAAACATACATTTTTTTTTTTTTGCACTCACATTACTAGTATGTTGGGTGCGTGTACACTTTAAAGTTAGACTTCAAGTTCCTAATATCTGCTCACTGTGTTATTTTAATATTGATTGATCTCTGTTTCCAGTTTCTTCTTCTGCAGAAGAGTAACAATGGCACCTACTTCTTTAAGGTTGTTGTGAGGATTAAATAAGTTAATGTGTATAGAGCAATTATAAGAGAGCTTGTCACATGGCAAATGCTATGAAAATGCCAGCTATTAATCCTATCATTGCATTCTAATGAGAAAAACATAAAATTCTACAAATCTATACAATACAGTGAGCTAAGCCTATGACTTTGATGTATTGTATGTCATGGGAACATACATCAGTCTAATAGAAACAGGTCTTTATTTTTAAAGCATGGTTTCTAAGAGAGAAATAATAGCTGTTTTAAAAAACAAAAACAAACAAACAAACAAAACCCATGTAGGTGATGAAGAATGCTGTAGACTACACTTATCCTGAAAGCTCAGAAACCTGGACTCCAGGTACCATCTATATTCCATTCAGCCATTTGTGTGAACCGTCTGGATTCTGGCATCTGTATTCTAGATTTGTGATTTAGGGCCTTAGAGCCTTTAAAAAAGCTCCAAATCTTTGTTTCTTTTGTTTTGTTTTGTTTACTGAAGTCAATTTATTTTAGTGTGTCCTACAATAAAGTTATATCCTAATTTTTCAGATATTTTTATTTGAGTGAATTAAATATTTTCTTTTTGGTAACACAATGATTTCTTAAAATTGACTTTTATTCTATACATTCTCAGAAACATCAAGAATTATAGTGAGTGTTTCATAATTTATATTTGAGTAATCAATACATAGACTTTTTTGAAATGATGATTTCTGTGTTAATTGGGCACCAGGAATTTGATGTCTTTCTTTCAAGTACCTCATTTGGACATTTCCGTACTTCCAGGATAGGTTCAAATCAGATGAATTTTTCCTGAAAGAGTGACATTGGGAGAGCAATTGACTAGAATCCCTATTCTAGTCATAGTGGCTAGATGACAAAAAGGGAGAGGAACTAGAAATATCAAGAAGAGCCTAGGTCGTGTTTTAAGTAGGGCATCAAGCCTAAATTGTGAGATGAGGATAAAACCGAAATAATTAACAATAAGAGAATCAGATGTGAATAAAAGTAGATTCAAGAGATGTGCCTATGAGGATGGTTCTGTTTCACAAGAGTGAATTCCAAATATGTTGCAAAATGAGCGTTGGGATGATGGAGTCTGAGACTCCATGCAGACCTATAGATGCCCTTTTTATTCAGGCATTTCCTTACCTTGCTCTTTAATACCTTGATATCAGTTTCTCCCTTATCTGTTCTTTACACTGCTGCTAGCTCAATATTGATTCAACATCACTTTCATGCTGAAGGACAAATAGTGTTACTTCAATATGAAGCCTGATATACTTTGCTCTTTAATCTGTTTATACCTAATATATGCAACTTCATCTGACTATTTGGTCTGTACTATGTGGCACAGAAGTCCAGTTGCCTGCAAGCCCCAAGCATTTGCTCATTTTTTTTCCAAATCTTCATTTTTGCTCATCTTCTTAGTTGGAATGTGCCCCACTCCCCCACCCCCATTATGACTGTTATATATTAAACTGCTATGTAGCTCTTTGACTCTTAACTCTTCAGTGTTCTGGGAAACCTTCTCTAACTCCTATGAACTCTATTTTAAAGGTCTCTACTTGATTTATTTATAACAAAATTTTATTTCTAAACTATATTTTTCATTCATTAAAATCAAATGCTTTTCTCTCATCAGTTTCTTGGTACTCCTTTAGCACAGGATAAGATTCTTTATCCCCTGGAAGAGATTACGTGTAAATTGTTTTCATTTGGCTTTTTGTTCTCTCTTTTTCTGTTTCAATGACCAGGAACATCTTTTTTGACAGACAAAAATTTTTTTTCATATTTTATTGTAATGGTCAACCCTTTACCATAATATTAATCATTAAGAATTATACTGGATATCTTTGTCTTATCTCTTTAATGGGAATGTCTCCAACATTCACTATTAGTATGATTTACTTTTAAAAAATAGATACATGCAATGTTTATATGTATACTCAAACTTCCTCTGAACTGAAAGTGTAGCAATCTCTTATAGGTTACATTGGTTATTAACCTTTTAAGTATAGAATTTATAGCTTAACACAGGTGGCTCTCCACTTTTTCTGTTTGGTAAAAGTTTAAAATCACTGTAGAAAAAGATAAAAGATAGGGTTTCTACTCTAGGGAAAATCAAGCACCACTGAATACCAAGATATTATATCAAAATCAGTGGAAATGAATGAGAGTTTACTTTCTAAGTGTTGATGTTCTTTTCCCCCTTTGGGCTTACAGAATATTGGTGGCCAGACTTACATCCTTTAGGCAAAAGAGAGGAGGAGTCTTCTCTAGGATATCTGAACAACTGAACAAGAAATACCTAAAAATACCTAATTCCTCTGTCTCCAATGACAAACCTCAGTCAGGTTGAATGCCTGTTGAATCCTATAGTTGACAAGTCTTACTTACAGGCACAGAACTTTTAACCCTTTTCAGCACCACTTTTGTGAGAATTTTCTAATATAAAATACAAAAAACATACTAACAAATGACAAGAAAGGCAACTGGGAAGAAATAATATTATGTAGTTATATGAAGTCTTTAAAATCTTTGAGATATTAAAAAAAAAACATACTGCATTCCTGAACAGAAATGGGTTGATGTTGAGAAAGAATATCTGGGACATATAAGTGAGCTCTTCAAAATAAGATTTAAAATGGTGTAAATTAATTCAAAATAATTTGAAAAGATAGTGTATATTACTATGTTCACTGCAGCATTATTTACAGTAGCCAAGTATGGAGCAACCTAAGTGTCCATTGGTAGATGAATGAATAAAGAAGATGAGGTATAGATACACAAAGAAATGAAATCTTCATACTTGCAACAACTGGATGAACCTATAGGGTATATAAATCAGGACAAATACCATATAATTATACTTATATGTAGAATCTAAAAAACGAAATGAACAAAGAAAACAACAGAAACAGACTCCTAGATAATGGAGAACAAACTGATGGTCTCCAGAGGGGAGAGGAGTGGGGAAGTGGGTGAAAAAGGAGGGAATAAGAGGAACAAACTTCCAGTTATAAAATAAATAAGTCAAGGGGATGTAATGTATAACATAGTGAGTAATAGTAGTCCATTAACTTTGTATAGGGACAGATGATTATTAGATTTATCACAGTGATAACTCAGTAAGGTGTATAAATGTTGAATAACTACGTTATACACTTTCAACTCATATAATATTGTATGTCAACTATACTTTAATAAAAATAATAAATAATATATTTTCAAGTGATATAAATTATAAACTCAAAAATGTTTAGAGAATAGAGATAATCCCCCAGGAAGGAGAATTTGGAAAAAATAAAATAAAATATATAATAGTGAGTTCTCTATCAATATGAGTTACAGAAAGAAAAACAACAACAACAACAACAACAACAACAAAAATGTAAAGGAAGAAATCCTTAGTGACAAATGAAGAAAATTTTCTAAACTTGAAGAATGTGTGTTTCTAGATTGAAAGAGCCCAATAAAATGAATGGGATCAGCAGCACACCAAGGCATATTGCTGTGAAATTTCAGAGCATTGAGGGTAAGCTTCTGCAGAACAAAATAAAGTTACATTAGACACAGAAGGTAAATAAACTAAACTGAACATTGTCATGATCAGTGCTTCAAAGTTATTAAAGAAAATGATTTCCACTAGAGTTCTATACCTATTAATTAAATATGAAAATAAATATGAAGATGTAGTCAGATAAGCAAAGGTCTCAAACTTACCTCTCTCTTTCTCACTGCTAATCTGTAGAGGTGGCACCCATACCATGGAATAAAGCAAGAGAGAATCATTGTGGGATACAGGGATTAAAGGACCCAGAATAAAGACAAAAGGAATTCCCAGGGTGGTGATAAAAGGGGATTAGGCCAAGGTAGTAAAAAATGTCTGATTGAGAATATTAATAGGATGGAGACATATCTTTGAGAAGATTAAATTGTTTGAATATCAGAAGTGGGAATGAGAAAAATTTAGCGACTGGGCAACATCGTTTTAGGTGGATGGAAAGGTAGGAGATCTGTTTACATGTCTGTTTGCTGAGGGCAGGGGCTGGAGTGTTCAACCTCAACTCCCCTGTTAAAAATATGAATAGGACATTTCTAAAACTTAAAAGTTAAAGCAGTACTGAAGTATATTATTTAGACAGAGAGAAAAAATTCAAGATAAATAGCTCAAAGATTTTGAAAAGATTACTTTCATAAAGTATGAAAAGAAAGAACAATCTGTTTGACTCTCTAAACTAAGAACATGTAACATTGATAATAAAAGTGCACAAATTAAAAGGAATTTTAAAAATAAACATCACTGAAATATTCAATTTGAGTAAATATTAAATATGCTGATCCAATGACAGAAAGATAGGCACTTGAAAGAGTGACCCTTTGGGGGGGAAACTGAGGTTAATTTGAAATAAATCAAGTTTGGAGTGATTCTGGGACATCCAATATAATATGTGTTTAAAATTTTTTGAGATGATAGTAGTAATAGTATACTACTGATTTTAATTATATAAAATGTTTATCATGGTGCTGTCCTGAATATTTTGCATATATATTTCATTTAATATTTATAATAATTTTACAGATTATGTCTAATTACTATCCTCTTTTTACTTACGTGAGTATGTAGACACAGAATAATAAGCCAAACTGCCCAGTTACAAATTCCTCAGTAGTAAGTCCAGAGCTTCTCTGGCAAACTCTCAAAACCCTGTTCTTAATCTCTAAGCCACTTAACAGAATTAACCTTAGCAAAATAGAAAAGCACTTAGAAAACAATGTAAGCAACTAAGAGTGCACTCTTTAAATTCTAGTAATTTGAAGGGAGTCTCATATTGGGTTTATTTCCATGTGAAGGGTAAATAAATGAGCCCTCAAATGTCAAAACTTCTCAAATAATAGGTAGCTTTCCCCTTAGCCTTTAGATTACTGTGGTACAAAAGTAGAATTAAAATACTGCATAGCTTTAAGAGACATCAAGACAGTGTTTTGACCTCCCTTAGGACTTAACCTCTGCACTGGATTTGGGTTTTATAATAGATATTGTAGCTTGTTCTTATATATTTTTTTATGTGGGAATGCTATGAAAATTTTAAAATGTTAAAAATTTTAAGAATATTTTTATAAACTACTAAAAATTAAAATACCAGAAAAACTTTCTAAATATGGCAAAACAACATTCTTATTTCTTCTTTTCCATTCTACAAAGAACATTCTGTGAATCATAAAATACATACACATGTTCATATGTGTTTAATTATTTATGCCATGCCCAGTGGAGGCAGAAAGGAGTTCCATACAAAATTGTTCAGCAGTTTGTCCTCTTCTTTTTTTCCTACCTGATTATAGAGTATGTAAAGTTTAATAATATATATGTAAGATCTTCTTATTGGACAATTTCACACTAAAACTTCAGTATACATTTTGTTGATTTACAAATTTTATGCATTGCATGGTATGGATGCCAAGATCCCAGAATTTAAGTCACATCTCAATCACTTTTATGAAAAAAAAAAACAACTATATGAATTACTTTATTGTCATATTTTCATGATTCATTAGATTACTGAAGTGCAAAATATTAAAAATTCGATTTCAGTATCAATAGAAAATAAGTGTGCATTGAGACAAAAATGCAAGTTTTCAGGAAAAAACAGTGCATCAATTAAAAAATACAAAGAAGTGAAATTATTTTAAATAGTGATTGACTGAGTGATAATGTCTAACAACAAAGATTCCCCTCTCCCTCCCGAAAATGACAATTTCTGGTGAGGTAAGTGTGATATTTGAGAGAAATAAAACATAAACTTAATTTGCATTTTGGCTGACCACTTCAAGTTGGTGTGATTTAATTTCCATAATCTTGTTTTTCTTTTATGGACTTTTGTCTATGTATATTAGGCTTAGGAAGAACTTTATTCAAAGTGAATGCCCCTTAAAAGTCCAATTTGTATTTTTGAATAAATGCATAGTGAGTATGCATGTATATGGACTTATAAAAAGAAAAAAAAAAGACTATTTTCCATAGTCATGTATCTCTTTTCTCAAATTGTCAGTAAATATCTGTATTAATCTTTTTGTTTCACTTCTAGATATTGGAAAAGTTCTCTTAATTATTATTATTTTTTTGTTAATTTTTCATAATTCTGACTAATATAAAAACATATTTTCCCAAGGATTTAGTTTTAGATAAACTCTGTCTGTTCCCTATAACTTCAATTTCCCCACACACCTGCTCTTCAGGAATAAAGGATTTATTCTTTTCTTAAACTGTTATGCAAAAGTCAAGTCTCAGTTAGGAATAGTTTTTGATGTGGTATTTCATGTATTTTTTTAAATGACTGATAAAATGGAAATTGAATAGGACTAGCTTATTTTCTCCTCAAAAAACATTAGGAAATGATACATATTCTTCATCATATTTTAACTTTTCTCAATTCTAAGTTCTCTGAGAGCAATTAATCTTGTATTTCACATGTATAAAACTATGCTTGTGTCCTGTATAAATTCCAGTCTACTTGAATACTTCTCTTTCCCCCAAAGCATGCCAAATTTGAATTATTGAATTAATAGTGATCAATATATAAATATATTTAATTTTTTGCTAAGTTAAGACTAACTCACATCGCACTCTTGAATATGATATAAGTGCTAATAAAGAGAATGGGTTATGCGCAGTTTCTTGAAAACCTCTCCTGTATGGGTTTTTTTCATTTTTAAGAAACCACTCATGGAGATATTGAAAAATATATAAACAAAAATGTGTTGTTACAGGTTATGAGGAAGTGTTTGAAATATATAAAATTTCTTAGTAGAAGTAGTACAAGATATGCAAAATGATTGTTAAACATGTCTGTGTGTTTCTATATCATAATGTTATGTAATATTTTATTATATTTCCCCATTGTGTTCAAGAATGAACACAACATATTTATTTCCATTTTAATAAACAAGGATTCGAAAGCCCATAGATTTTCTACTAATTATAAAAAGCCACAATTAGTAACAGATCAAATACAATACTAGAAAGATCAATTTGCCATCCCAAAATTTAGTCAGAATGTCCCTTCCCTGAAGTATATGTTTTCTTCATCCTCTCATTGTGTCAATTCTTAACTTGTTAATTATAGAGTTTGCCATCTACAGATAGTGGGAGAAAAATGAAAATGTAAACATAAGGACGCAGATATTATAACTAAGAATTAATATGAACTCAATGCCTTAATTTTAGAAAAGAGTCCACAAAGCAAATCGTTACTTAATGATAACTGAATTTTTATATGGATAGAAAATATTTTTTCATTTTTCATTATATTTTGCCATTCAATCTGTTTACTGCATCTATTATCTGAATTTTCACTATACTACTTGAAGTTTACAAGAACTTGTTCCTGCCCTCTAAAGGCTGAAAATTCTTGATGAAAGGGAAGGGAAATAGCCCAAATAAGTCCTGAAATATGCCCTTTCTACTACCTAAGTACCTTGAAGGTTCATTCGTTTTCTCTTACTTATCTCTCATTATTAGTGTTTTCCTTTAAAAGGAATAAGGCACATTAACGTTGTTTATTCCTTTTATTACTTGTCAGTGTAGGAAAACTATTAATTTGTTATTCTGGATTATGTAAAATGAAATATTTAAGAAAAAATGGATCAAACAGCATTTCTAGTCCCTGACTTATAAACCTATTGGTTGTTAGATAGATGGGTAATGGGGCACTTAGTTCTTGGGAAATCCCTGGGTAAAACAAAGTTGTCTTTGTCCACAGCATCTCTGTAAAATTCAAAATGTATTTCACTGATGTGGAAAAGCTTTTTGAATGCCAGCCATTTATCTAAGCAAATCAGTGTCATTTTGATTAGCACAATGTGAAGTTAGAATAAATTTCCAAGCAAGTAAATTCATTACATTTTCAAAGGCCAACAGATACGTATGCTTAAGTGAGCTTAATTGAAGTCACCCAAAATATATAAATACAAAATACAATTAAGATACAGCTAGTATAGAAAGATAATGAAAAATTGTTGTGGTGGATATTACAAAAGTAGTTACAGGAATGTTTAGGGCCTGACGCTAAATACTGTTTTTTAAAATAGTCAAAATTGCAAACAAAATAATTTTGGCTTTAATATATTTTCTAACACAGGAAAATTCTACCTCTCGATTCATGTGTTCCTCCATTCATCTCTCTGTCATCAATCTATTATCATCTAGCTATCCATCTAACTACAGTATAATGTATATACCTGTCTATCCCAAAATAAACTGAAAATGATGTAGGAAACATGTATACATTTTATCAAAAGAAACTCTGTATCATACATTTATCGTTCTATCTCATTATCTTACAGTCCTATAAAACATTAAATTGCGCACAGGTAGATAGATAGTAGTAAATGGCAGAAATTGATGTTTGTCAGCCATTACCACCAGGAAAATATCTGTAGTAGAACAACGTTAGGTTGTTGACTCCTAACAACAAGGAAAGATGTCCTCTGTGGGCAAACATGGGGTGTATCAGCAAGAATATTATAGGGATTGGGAATGTGTTCTCTGATTTTGAGCAGAATTCAAGAAAGCAGGGTTTTCCTTTCTTTCAATTTTTACCTTTGCCTAAGAAGCAAGTGTAATTCTATTATTGAATATCCTCATTATTGTCTAGAGAGTGGTAGGAATTGAGCACGACTAAAGAAAGGGGCAATTTGTAAAGAAGCAACAGTCACTCATTTTAGCCAAGATGGGGATTATTTGGGCGTTGCTGTGGTTTGTGCAATGCATTATTTATGCCTGTGTTCAGACTTGAATATAGAGAGATCTTATTTTTGCCTTGCTCTGTCATGGTCAGATAAGAACCTTGTTTGATGGTATTTTATGAACCTGTTTATGCTTAGCAGGAGATCTTGGTTTAGTTGGGAGTGCCAGGCCAGCTTGCAGCAGAAATGGAATCATTACTTTTTGTCACCTTCTCCCTATTAGAGGCTGCTCTTTACTTTCTCACATATTTTTTCAAATATTATTTAAATATTATCTTACCCCCTCCACCACATACACACACACACACACGCACGCACACACGCACACACGCACACACACACACACACACACACACTGTCTTGTTAAAAATTCTACACAATGAAGAGCTCAAATCACTAATATAAAATGTATAAATCTAGGGATAATTAGTATCTCTCAGAAACGTCTGTCCTGGTAGACTGTGACACTTCAACATCAGAAATACAAAATAAAATTAACATATTAATGATAAATCTGATTTTAAACCACAAAGTTTGTGATAAGTTGTTTGTATAAGATAGTAATAGATGACTAATGCAATGGGCTTTGTCCAGCAATATGAAATGGTTAACATTTTCATGTGATATGAAAGGGTATTTGTTTTCTGTTAAGAGTGAATATTACTATGCATGCGGTAATGCACATTGCTTTTAAAATAGTTTGCTTTTTTTTTCTTGAGAAAAAAGTCATGTGGTATAATGCACCTAATAAAATATTTTTAACTTGGAGGAAACTCAGTTTATATTAATTGAGTGTGATAAAAACAGACAGAAGCATGATTATTTGATATGGCCTATTTGTACTATTTTTAAGATGACATGAAATGAAAAGGAGCTTTGGGACCTCATTTAGGAAACAATAAAGTCTGTTTGAAGCATATCTACTCTGATCTTCTAACTTGATCAATGTAGTGAACTCGCTAAAGCTAGTGTCACAATGGTTGGTGACACATGTGCATATTAGGAGTTTTCAGAGAAAATGCAATGTTTAAAAGGTGTTTCTTTACTAATTTTAGCATAATTATTTCACTCTAAGCACAAACATTGTATAAGGTTATATATGCAGATATGTATACAAGAAACTGAATGACATTTCTGATTCCTCATGAATAGCTTAGTTAATGTTTAAAGAAAAGCTTCCAGTTTCTTTATTTTAAGATTACAAGAAAATCAAAGTGTACTAAGAATAAAGAGGGACTGTGTGGTCAATGGGTTTTTTATTTACATTTCAAAGGAAATTAGAGCCAAACATAAGAGAATGAGCAATAGAAGGATTTGTGGTTGCAAAAATCCAGATGGTCTGACAATTAAAAAATATGTATATACTCGTTTCCAGACATCTCTGTCTTACTTTCTTTTGCATTTATCTCAATATGCACAGGACTATTTATTGCTCTGAGATTATGGATAGCAGCTATTATTTTATTCTAACAATAGGTGCTTGACTAATAAAATACAGATTCAGTTGAAAGAGTTAAATTTTGAAATTCTATCTTTACTGCATGTTAGCACTACGGAAATAAGGTTTTAAAAACGTCATTAGTCCTCAAAACACATGCTCATTTCATTGTTCTAACAGAAGGAAGCTGACTAATCACTATCTAGATTAATTTACATTGTGAGCCTTCAAGTTGGTGTAATTATCGTGTTCTTCAAATTAGTTTAAGGGCAAAAGAGACTTCTTGAAAGGTCATGAAGATCTGGCAATGTATGCGTCACCTCGCTGCTTTTTTCTTTCTTTCTTTTTTTCGATGATACTCGAGTATACAGAAATGTTGTGCAAGGTGAAGCAATAACTTTGCTCTGTCCTGTTAGAGATGAAAGGAAGACACTGCTCAAAAAGGCTGGCATTTAAAATATATATCGATTATTGTAAAAGTTTTGTATATTTTATCTGATCCTTTTCAATGATGATCAAATCTGATAAAACTGGAAAAAATTGTTATGAAAGAATTAAACTAAATTGAAGATCAATGATTTTTTTTTCTTGTAAGTAAAAAGCATGCCTTTTATTTCAATAGCATTTGGGTTGATACCAGCAAAATGATGCTAGATAAATTCTTTCTCTAGATTATGGGAAATACAAATATTCCATGAGAATTACATCGCTCAATACCACTGGACAAGTGGGCTTAAACTATCTTTAGAGAGGCTGTGAAAGATACTGGGTTTCAGGTGAAACTGATTGGTGGATAGTTAGCTCTTGGTATTTTCTGAGCCAAGTTGTCCATAATTTTTACTATATGTAACATAGGTAATTATTTACTTTTCTGTTCTCTGTAAAACCCCATCTTTTTTTTTATTCTGTGAAAGCTTCCTACTTGACAGAAGGAAGTTTTCCATGAGACAGACTTGGGCTTGAAAAATAGCTGTGCCATTACTGTGAAACCTTGAGTGTCTGAGTTCCACTTTGCCAGTTAGTAAACTGCAGAGACTCTCTAAGCCATTAACTCTCTAGTTAAATATAAAGTGAGAAATATATGTTTAGTGCTTAAGAAAATTTTTGTTCTCCAGTAAGCAATTATTAAATAAAATGGGCCATGGTTTTTACAGTTGTGCCAGATCATTTCCATGGTTCACTAGCAAGGTGGTTTGGAATTCTCACATCAGTCCTTCTAAGTTGGCATGATTCTGAATTTCAACTCCTGATCAGTTCTTTGAGAAATCATTCATGTCTCCTGCCTGCATTCTTTGACAAAGATTTATTGAGTGCCTGATATATGCCAGAATGACATAAAAGAAGGAATATAATATTTTTACATGTAAAAGTGGAATATTATAATATTGGATAATCAATATTATAATATAAATTTACAAAAATAAAGCATTGCAATCAGTAACTAATGATAGCCTCCCTGATATGATCTCCCCTCCCTCCTATAAGTCCCCTTATTGTCAGTCTGGTGCCTACACACCCGTGACTGTGTCTACCCTATTCCTGTAGGACCTTATTTCTGGGTCCCAAATGTAAAAACTCTATTTGCATCTGCTCTCAACTAATTCCTAATTTTAAAAATTTATCATAAAAGTAGTATATTTCAGTTTATTTTGTTACATCAGAACCAAGATACTGTATTCTGCCAGACTTCCTCATGCCATCTGGATGTTTATTTATCTACTCCCTTCAGAGTTAGCATCTTTTCCTATATGGGCTAAGAACAGTATTGGTTTCACTGACCCTATCGAATTGTCTTCTCAGCAGTACCCCTCAGCTTGGGTGTTCTTTCGCTGGCACTTCACAAAATGACATAGGCAGATTCCAGCATTTTAAGTGGCCTTGTTTTTCTCTGTCATGACTTACTCAAAACAACTGTTTCTCTGATCACCCTTTTTGTCATGAGCTCTCTGAGTTTTCCCTGCTCCCTCTAGGATATTTCTTATAGTTTTTGTATCATTCTCGTTTAAGAGATTTATTGAGATAAAAATATCATACAATGAACTCATTTAATGTGTCCAATTAGCTATATTTTAGTATATTCACAGAACTGTGCTTCCATCATGAGAATAAAGTTGAGAACATTTTTATTATCTCAAGAAGAAATCATACACCCTTAGTCATCCTCCCACAGTTCTGCCATTCTTTCTATTTCTAGGAAGCCACAAATTTACTTACTGTTCAAGACTTTTGCCCTTTTTTGGACATTTCATATATAAATGGAGTCATTCAATCTGTGTTCCTCTGTGACGGATTTATTTCACTTAGCATAATGTTTTCACGGTTCATCCATGTTTTAACATGTTTCATTTTTTTATTGCTGAATAATGTTGCATTGTATGGTTATACCACAATTTATTTACCCATTTATCAGTTGCTGGATTTTGGGTTGTTTCCACTTTTTAGCTATTATAAATCATGCTTTTGTAAGATTTGAGTACAAGTTTGTTGTTGGTGACATACATTTTCATTCTCTTGGATATAGACACAGGAGCAGAATTGATGATAACTATGTTTAACTGTTTAAGGAACTGCCATATGGTTTTCTAAAGCAGGTGAACCATTTTATATTACCACTAGCAGTATATGAGGATTCCTATTTCTCTGCATCCTTAGCAACACTTAGTATCTACCTTCACACTAGTGAGTGTGAAGTGGTATTTCATTTTGTTTTTTATCACATTTCCCAGATGGCTAATGATGTAGGTATTTTTATTGGTGCTTAATCATATATCATCTTTGGAGAAATGTCTATTCAGATAATTGGGTCCTTTAACTATTTTGAGTTATAATCTTTTTTTATATATTATACATGCAAGTCCCTTCTTAGATATATGATTTGAAAAAATGTTCCCAGTTATGTGGGTTGCCTTTTGACACTTATTTATTTATTTATTTATTTATTTATTTATTTATTTATTTAGGGCAGTGCCACTGTCCCTCATATGTGGGACCCGAACTGGGGCCGCTGGCATCCCAAGCCAGCGCTTCACCAATGCGCCACTTGGTCGGCCCGCCTATTGACTTTCTTGATGGTGTCTTTTCTAGCATAAAAGTTGTTAATTTTTATGATGTCCAGCGTATCTATTTTTTCTTGTCACTCACTTGTGCTTTGGTATAGCTGTTTAGTTCTTAATTTAAAAGTAATATGAGATCAGTGTGAAATATTTGGTAATAACAGAAAATTTAAAAGAAAAAGCTCCCAATGTTCTTAACTTCATCATTCAAAGGCAACCACTGTTGATATTTTAATAATTCCTTCTTCATTTTTTTCTGTTCATTTTCATAATTGATATTGTTGTATATATACTTTTTATTATGCATGTTTTAATTAATATTATAGTCAAAGTATTTTCTAATACTTAATTCTCTTTTAGCTATGACCTTTATAGTGTTCAATTATGTTCACTGACCATACTTTAACTTACACATTCCTCTAATGTGATATCGAACATTTAGGTGTTTCCATTGTTTTATTACTTTTGTAATTTCATTTCATTGATCAATATATTCCAAACTGGAATTATTATGTGAAAGAGTTATGAACATGTGTAAAACTCTTGATTAAAATGCCAGGGCCAGCCAAGCGGCTCAGTTGGTTAAGAGCTCGCCCAAGAGTGTGAGCTGAGCTCTGAGCAACGGCGGTTCGATGCCAGCCAGAGCTGAGTTGCCGTTGAGCTGCCAACAGGTGGCAGGAGGGCTCAGCTAAAAAATAAATAAATAAATAAATAAATAAATAAATAAATAAATAAATAAAATAAAATAAGAGTTGGATAGACAAAAATAAACAACTCTTGAATATACTTAAAAGGGTCGGCCGAGTGGCGCGGTGGTTAAGCGCTGGCTTGGAAAGCTAGCGGCCCCGGTTGGGTCCCACATATGAGGGCCAGTGACATTGCCTTCAAAAAAAAAAAAAAAAAAGCAAAGGTATGCCAATTTTCACTATCACTAGTAGTGGTTGTGCCCTGTCAGTACTTTCTCTTTATATTTACCTGTTTTAAGCCTGTAGATGAAAGGATTTTATATGTAACATGTGGATTTAAATTTCTCAACTTTTATTTCATATCAAATTTTTATAAAAAAATATTATTACATAAAATAATAGCGCTTTTAGAAGTTGCGGTTGAGTAACTTGAAAGTCTGTATGTCTTTCCTCTATATTTTTATTATATATTAGGTGTTACTTGTTAATTTCTTGAAAGAAGCTGTATTTTTTCATTTGCTAGTGTTTATGTTTTATAAGTATATCATCCTAAAAGGTATTGATTTACTTGACAGAAAGAAAAAAATATATTTTATGTTCTATAATAGTTCTAATATCCTCATTAACACTTTGTATGAAACAGTAATAACTTAGAAAATTGAATGGAGAAAAATCCAGTGGAATATAATATAAGTATTATAGTATACTATAAAAGAAGTTGAGTGAATGACTTGGAGTTCTGAAATATGAGATCAACAGCAAGAGACAATATGACAAGAATGAAAGGCAAGATGCTGTAGATAATATGCTGTCAAAAATCACCCCCAGAATGTGCTTCATTTAATTTCTTTGTAACTTACTGACAAGAATGATGTATTACTTATTATTTTAAAAGATTCCTCAGTAAGCCAGAAAAGTGTTGAAAAGCTCTTTTTGACCCTGGGCCCAGAAATAATTATGATTATCTGCACTATTTAGCTTGAAAAGAGTCAAACACCGTTCATGGTCTGTTACTTCTACTTGATATTTGATAATCTATACATACAAGTCATTGAAGGTGACTCAACCTTATAATGCTTCAAATGGACTAAGTTAGCCTTAAATGAATAGTCAAGTGTATATGCTATTTTTCTATTATCCACCTATCTTAAACCTACTTAAGTATGAATTCCTGAAACATGGGCATGTTGATTTTATCTGCCATTAATAAAGCTTAAAATAATTCAGTTTTTTGGATTTGCAAGCATCCTTTTTGAATAGAACATTATAATAGAAAATATGTAGATACTTCACACTATGGAACTTTGCTGTCAAATGAAGCAAGAATCTCATTTTATAATTAACTGTCATTTGTTCTGTTGTCTTGTTTTGGATGAGCAATTATGCCACAGTTGTAAAAATAATAGAAATTTTTCTATGGTTCCCTATAGCATTAATGTAAATGTTAAAAAATGTTAAAACAAAGCATTTTGAAGTGCATAAGCATACGCTTATACATTAACTTGAAACAGCTGTATTATATAACTTTGCTAAGAAAGTCCTAAAATAATAATAATTTTACACAAACACATCTTATAAATACCAAAGATAAACGAAACAACCATAAGCTTAACTATTATCCAGATATCTAGGCTCAGGCATTTGTGTCTTATAACATTCTCTAAAAAGCAGAAAGAGGGCAATAGTACTAGACATCAGGATATTCAAACCTAAGCATGAAAGTTCTCTTTTGAGGATCTCATTTAATTTTCAACAGTAACACATCAGTGATAAGTTGGATCCTTTCCCAGTCTTTAGTTACCAAACAGGGGCATCATTTAATCAGTAGATTGTGGAAAAGAAAAGTGGCCTGAAGATAAAAGAGAGACTGTAGTGTTACCTCCAGTTGGGTACCGTAGATGGTCAACAGAAGGCTCATGGCCACAATTGTGGTTAGTGTGCATTGTCTAAAGGCACATAAAGCAATGGTGTGGCGAGTTACCAGGAAATATAGCTTCTTGCTCTATACTCGTACACTGTTCCAATGACCTGGCTGAATACTAGTTACCATCAGGGATTCACAAAGGATTAAAATACACTGGTTTTGACATAAGATTTCCTAATTTGTATTCTTGCTTTACTTCTTACTGACCTGGGGTAGGTTTCTTCATTTTTTAAAAATGGGAAAATAATAATAATAATAATATTTTATATTCTAAAAGACTAATAATACTCCTTTATTATTGAAAGACTAGGTTAGATATACAAATAAAATACATAGAACTGTGCCTGGCACATAATATGCTCTCACACATATCTGTCGTTATTCAAATATGAATTATTTGTTGGTGTGCTGTTTTCATTGCAATAGTGTTGAATGCCAGATATAAAATAAAATAGAGATAAGCTTATTAATAAAAAATAATTTTCTTAACAAAAGGCAAGGCTGGTGACAAAAAAAAAATATTGGGTCAATTAAGAACCTTTTGAAACAGAACTGACATATACATGATATACTGAGCTTTTCAGGGTGTGGTTTTCTAAGCAATAATACTTTTTTATGAGCTCCCACATTATGGATGCTACTTATGCAACTTTTGCAAGAAAAATAAAACAAGATTTTATGCCCTAATTTTGAGGCCAGCTGGAGAACTGGTAGGCAGAAAATGGGATATTTCTGATATTTCACTACAGAAGAATTATGGGTGACAGAGACACTACACCGAAAAACAAAAATTTAAGACAATTAGGTAAAAATATACAAGTGTCAACCCTCAAACTAGAGATTAAGACTACCTTATATAAGCAGGGGTTTAGGTATAGCAACAATTATGGGAACCAACTAAAAGTTGTCTTTTTGTGGCATTAGAAAATAAAATACCATGAAAAATGGCACTGAAAATCAATTAAAGTATAAAATATTTAAAAATGGAAGAAATACTTTTTTTCTTTTTCTCTCTTTAGGTTTCTTTTTGTTAAACTCAAACTATATTAAAATTTCTACATACTCAGGGGAAAAACAAAAACTAATATATTCATTACAACTAAAGATTTGAGATGGTATTTTATGTAGTTAAATCAAAATAAATCGATAAGCAATTATTTTTATACAACCTCATCCTCCTTTGAATACCACTATTAATCTTGAATTAATTTTCTCATACAAATGTTATAACAAGTAACAATATTATTGGTTTTTATGTCCCAAATCCTATTTAAAAAAATATAAAGGGCAGAGAGAAATATATTCTTTCCAAATCAATATTAAAGAAACAGATTAAAGCTATATTTCATTTATACAACCAAATAACAAGATTGACTATTCCCGGTTAGAGTACAAAGAAGTCTTCTATAAAAAGTAACAGAAAAATAGTAAATTTTGCTTCTTTGCATTCTCTCATCCATAACACCTTTTATTATATGTTTAATCACTAATTTTCATTACTAAAAATTCGCAGGTATGTACTATGAAGTCTAAATGCAAGAGGGCCGTTATCCTACAAAGGCTTCTGGCATGCACTTTCCTAAAGCTTCACTACAACATAATATTCATCCTTTGGCAGCCCCTAAATGTACACTAGATCCCAGGCTGTCTAAGTTCATTTCTTTTATAACTTTATCTTGACTTAATTTTACCTATATTTTTCTGCTGCTGGGTCTCAACTACAAGTTCCAGGTGTCTATCTTCAGTCCAGTGAGACAGCTGCCAGTAATCTCACTAGAAAGCCTTACTGCAAGTTCAAATTGCATGTGTTCAAATGAAGCTCGTGTTCTTCCTTTTAGTACAACATTGACCTATACTTGAGACAACATGCAAGTTAAACTGCTTACCATCTATACAACACCAAAATACATTTCTCAGTAGTTTCCTACTTCTGTAGAAATGTTTATTGGACTTAAATATATAAAACAAATATATATTTATTTATTTCAGTTTCAATGTTTTATTTCTTCTTTATCTTTATTATTTATTTATTTAATTTCTGGCTAGAGTTTTATTTCTTCCTGCTAATCATTTCACACTTGTCGTTTTGGCCTTCAAGGTAGAATAAGAAATACTGTAATAGATTTTGTAAATAGTTCAGGCAATTCATGCTTAGACTGAAATGTTTTACTACAGAAGTAGGAAGAAGGCATTTTTTTTTTTAAGATAGAAGAAGAGACTCACAGTATAGATACAAATTCATGGGGAAAAGAAAATGGAAGAGAGTAAGAACTATCATGAAAAGTTCCAAATAGAACCTAAGCTTCAAGAAGTATACATTTAATAGATAGGGTTGTCATGATTGAAGTTTATTTATTAGACAATCACTAAGGATCTGGAAGGACTGCAGATGGAATTAAAATGCTTGGTAAGAGGTGCAGGGGGCAAGACGATTTAGAGGTTAAAATCCATGAAGAAAAGTCTGGTCACACTTGTAGGAAGACTCAATGTTACCTGGCGATTACGTAAAGACATGGAGGAAGTAGGTAAAGGATGTAAGGCATAAACCCTACTGATAAGGTATTATAGAAGGATAAGGTCAAGTTATTGGGGAATTTGAGCACAAGGCTATAGGTGAACATTGTAAATCAAAACAGAAACATAGTTACTAAAAAAACGAACTAAAAAATTTAGAGTAAGACTAATAATAGTAACTATAGTTACCAATATTGAATGACTATTTTGAGTCAGGAACTGTACATATAATTTTTCTAGCCTTTGAAATGGATAATATTGATCCTGTTTCACTGGAGCAAAGATAAAATTTTAAAAAGTAACCCATATTACAAGCACTGGGACTGCAACTTAAACTTAAGATTTTCTTGAATTCTTAATGCTTACCTTTTTCATTTAGTTAGGACCTCTCATCAAGCACATGCGACTATGCCTAGTAAATTAAATACCATGTTCCCACAAATTAAGGCAAATTTAAAATTAGAATTCTGATGGAAGCTACATATGGTCTAAACTTTGCTTATGTTTAGAACCCAAATGCTGCATCACCTAATACAATGAGTCCTGTCCATCCTCTTATTCAAAGTGTAACTAAAATTAGATATTCAAAAGTATAACATTCTATTCAAGCAAATATGTGTATTAAATGTTACCATATTTTCATTTTTCTAAGTCACTTGAACTCCTTACATGTTCTGTTACTCTTTTGTTGAAGTTATTCTATCTCATTTACTATTTGTTTAAAATTAGCTTTTACAAACTAAGGATGGTTAAGTTAGTTCTTATGACAATGATTATGAATCATCAGATTTTGATGTGTTGACTTTTATTGCCATGGGATCCCAGGGTATACCTTCTTTAGTACTAGATAATCTCTAGTTCTAATTCACCTTTTCTCCCTGTAAAGGGGACTGGACCAGTCCATTCTTTCATCTCAAAAGGAATTTTGTGGCCCTTTTTGCATAAGGGAAAATCAAGGTCATATAACTATTTTGGACTCTTTATTATAAGCACATGCTTATTTTAGTTCTCAGAAGAGTACTACTTTGTTAGTATTAAGTTTCAAAAGGCGAAAATATGTTCTTGCCCCACATAGACATGAGACAAAGTTAAGGAGGAGTGGGCACTATATATTTTTATTTCATTTAGATCTTTTTCTAATACTATTTCTGTTCAAGGTTATGAGTAGAGGGTTCTACCTGAGGGAGAGCCTCTGGGCCAATATTATAGGTACATCTGCATGAAAGGACAAAAAAGAACAGTGTGTACCATGAAGGAGAATGTTTTAAGTCAGCCAAGATAATTGAGCTGTTCTATTTATAATCCCCTTAACTTTGCCACTAAAAGCTACCTTTTCTAGCGTGGAGACCCACTTATGTGCTTGGCATTGACCTATATCAGCATTCCTGCAACTTGGGAGTCCAATAAAATATGAATTTGAACAAAATAAATTAATCTTGAGCTCCCACAGAGGTTATACCATGTAACTAACACATATTGCTGGTAACATAATTGTTAAAGAAATAATTTTGGGTGACTGGGTGTTATTTACCTCTTTTCCACATGTCTGTTCTTTTGATTATATGGGATCCATTTTATATAGTTTAATAATATTGCTGTTTGGCATACAGTTTCATAAAGAAGGTTTAATATTTGTAGGCATCCAGAAATACATTTTTGACCTACTTTAGGTCCCTTCATTTAAATAAATTATTTATATATAAATGTTTTTACTCATAATTTAAATTTTCTTTATGTTTTAATTTCTCTTAATATTGTTTTTCTTTGAATATCAGTAGACATTATTGAGTTATTTCTATCAAATTAATATTAGTACTTACCAGACTGACCTCACTATATCCATACTCCCCGCTTTTCTAACCCTAACCCATATTATTGATTTCAAAATATTAAGTGATTTTCTGAATTTTTAATAATCACCTTATGTTTCATATATTCTTTTGAGGTTGGAGGGCCTGTGTAACTTACCTTCCTAGAAAGAAGCATAGCAAATGAGAAATGAGACAAGACAGTAATTAAGACAGACTTCATTTTACTGTAGTTGGCAGTTAAATGTGACAGTTACAGCGAATACTTCATAATAAGCCATTCCCTAGACAGCAAGATTGACATTTGTAAATAGTTTAAAGACAGTGAGTAGAGATTTCATGATTGGATGACTGATAAAATAGCAGTAAAACTTATCCTAATGATACACTTGTGCCCTCAACATTATCCACTGTGGCACCACTTCTAATTCTGATTGGAAAAGGCCAGTGAGGTTCACATCATACTGTAAATGATTCAAGGATACACTACCTGAATATACCATGGTATATAGAACCTCTTCATCCATTCTTACAATTTTATAGTTATCTAAGAAAGAGAGCAGACTACCACTATGTAGTTTCTAATGTTCCGAGAAGAAAAGAATATTGTGGACGGCTCCTTACCCTCCTTCTGTACCTCCAGTTTTCATTTCCTTATCCATAAGTTGGTTTTCCTTTCCCCCCTGTACACTAGCATTCTTTAGTCATAACTCTGGAATCAGAGAAAAAAGAATATCATGTGCCAATAGTATAAAACCTGAAGCCTATTCTTCCTGATCCAAAGGATTAGAGGGGAGAAGAGGTGGACAGAACTAGAAGAGAGAGGGCCAGGGTGTATGATAAAGAGTAGGGAGGTGAGGGAACAAAGAGCTCCCGAGAAGTTACCATAGGAGATGTAGTTACTTTAAGGCACTATTTAAATGATTAAACTGAAATAAAATGAGGTAGTGTATTGATTCATTCAACAAGTATATATTGAGGACCCACTGTGTGTGTGTGAGGTACTGTTTGGGTGCTAAGGATACAGCACTTGTTTAACAGACAGACTCTGCCTTCATGAGCCTATAATGTAGTGTGGGAAGATAACCAATAAACACATTCAAAATCATAATTAATAGGGCCGGCCGAGTGGCGCAGTGGTTAAGTGCTGGCTTGGGAAACCAGCGGCCCCAGTTCGGTCCCACATGTGAGGGCCAGTGACACGGCCCTCAAAAAAAAAAATCATAATTAATATATTTTTAGGTAGTTATAAGGACTCTATAGAATCATAAAATTGGATACAGCAATAAGGGAAGGATGGTCTCTCAGGAGGAGATAGGGAAGGGATTCTACAAGAAAACTTTATAGGAGTCCCCTGAAATAATCTAGTCCTTCTAATTTCAGATGCCAGGGAAGCTTAACATTTCCAGCTGGCTCTCTAAATTTCCATTTCCCTGAACCTCTATTGTTTCTCTTGGTGACAACAGTTCTCTGTTAGGTAATAATGTTCTTCAAGAAATAAATCCCATAGTTTATTTGTGGGGATAGGAATCAAACTAGTTGGTAGTGAGTCATTAGGTAAATAGTGAAAAATGCCACTCCCGATTCCACTCCTTAATTCCTGGACTCACAAAATATTGCAGTATGAGAAGTCAAACCATACATTTTTGCTGCTTAGGAATATTTGTCAATAATGTGGAACTCCCCAGCAGCGCAAAACTTTTATTACTTAGATTTTCAGGTGAAAATTATTTTATTCTCTAAGAGCATCATTTTTCTGAATTATGTGATATATATCAAAACTAGAAAATGTCACGAGTATCAGTCCCTTGTCTCCTTTAACTGCTAAGCAAATTTTTCTGTCAGAGGAGGTGTACTATGCGAAGCCACAGGTAAAAGTCATTCAGTGAGTAAGTGATGATTGTATAGGCAGAGGCATGGTGATATGAAATAAAAACTCATATGGGGAAAAATCACTACCTTCTCTAACAGAAACCTTTTAGTGAAAACAACTCCCTGTTATTGGTGGTGATGAGAACTCTGTGACTGCACTGATATTCTCTTAGCCTTCATGGCCATATTCTTTAGAGACCTTTAAGCAAACACTGATATGACTGGTGAAGGAAGATGACTCCTATAGATTCCTTGCCCATTTAACTTTGTTCATACGTCTTGGTCTGTTTTTCCCCAAGTCCTATTAGCCCACCCCAGGACATCAGCATAGACTTTAATATCAACTCATCTCCCTCTCCACACTAAGAGTCAAGTGCCTGCTCTGAGCTCTGCTTGCTTCAGGGATTCCCATCTTCTGCTCCTTATGGATCAAACCTGGGAGGGATTATAATGCTAAAACACTTAACA
This sequence comes from Aselliscus stoliczkanus, assembly GCA_033961575.1. Classification (NCBI taxonomy): domain Eukaryota; kingdom Metazoa; phylum Chordata; class Mammalia; order Chiroptera; family Hipposideridae; genus Aselliscus; species Aselliscus stoliczkanus. Next base: position 139,741,128 of record CM066731.1, read on the forward strand.
CTGTCCCCACCACACAATAGCAGCTAAAATCAGACCTGAGGTTTTCATCTTCTGTTAAGGGATCATAGGGAATTCTCTTTGAAGCCATAGTTGGGGTTGAAGCAAAATCAGCAATTTGGCAAGAGCAGGCATACTACTAGTATGAGCAAATTGTTCACAAAACATATGTGTGCCTTCAAGATCTGATCAGGCTGAGAACAAAACTCGATAGTACCAGTAAAGGTAGGCCTTTTGTGAAAATATAATGATGTGACTAAATGGATGGGACGGAGTAGTACGAAAGTGAAAGAAATTGTGTGGTCAGTCATTTGGTAGCTCACCATTTGGTATTTTGCCTTCATTTGAGCCTAGTAGCAAACTGATGCCAGTTTCTCAAAAGGAGAATAGTTATTTCCTGGGCTGAGATATCTGCTAGCTCTACATCAAATATCCAGAGGTCTCTTATCCTGTTGAAATTTATTTCCATATGGTATTCATATCTGCTGCAGAAATTTCCTATTTCATTGGCTTCTCCAAATCATAATGGCCACTGTCAGAGGCACTTGTGCCCTGAACAGATCCAGCTGGAGATTCTTCTCTTATTCTGTGTCATAGTAAACTATCACAGCTGTGGAGTTAACCTGGTAAATAGAACAGATCAAAATATTCAAGTATAGAAAGTGTGCCACCCCAGTTCAATGTGGCCCATCTGATAGCTTTCCTTCTTAATGGCAGGGCATGCAGGGTGCAGCTAAGGGTCTGCTGCATCAGGTCATTTTCAGGCTCCTGAAATATTATATAGCTCAGTGAAGTTTATTTTGTCCCATCCTCTGTCATACATCTCTCTTATTACAACATGTAAAGGTAATTACTACTGTCTTCTCTCCTGGTGTTCTGAACTAAAGGTCATTGACTTAGTAGACAATTCTGATATCCCTTGTAACAATGAAGCAATCAAGGCCCATGTGTCATGGAGACAGAGAGTGAGACATCCCCCAAAGCAATGATACAAGAGTATCAGTGTTTTCAAGGCAAGAGCAGCTGCTTCTGCCAGTTCTATGTGTCAGATGGTAGAAAAATGCCTTTGGGAGATAAAATAACATTGCAGATGCTAGGACTTTAACATTTTCAACAGCAAGGAGACTACAACTGGAACAGAAAGTCCCTATCAGATTCTCCATGTGATTAAATTTAAGTAAGCACTTCTAATATCTAGAAGCTTTGTTATTTGTTAAGATGTAAAATTGAACATAATTAAAGATATTATGCTTGCTTATGTTAAGTGTTTGATGCTAGCATTAATCTGTGTAGTTTCTTTAAGAAGATAATGCATTTCATTTTCTAATTTGGTAGTAATTGAGATTTAGAGTATTTTTAACTTATTGTAATAGCTCTAATTCCTTAAATATGGAATGAAATAGGATTAAGGAAAGACAGTATTTAGGGAAACTCAGGGGAGCTAATAAACATTCTGTCTGTGGTTCTCTTGTGAAATAATTCACCTCCAACAAATGCTTCTCTCTCTGTGCATCTCCTTTTCAATTTTTAAATTCCCAAAGTAGATAATCCCATTGATCCAGGTTTGGTCCATTTTCTCTTCTTGAATCGATTAGCCATGGCCAAGGAGCAAGAGGAATGAGAATGAGAAATGCCAGAGAAGAGTCATTATTAGCCTGGCAGCCAAACAAATTTAAATCCAAATTTGTAGTTAACTCACTACCCTGAGGAAAAGAAAATATATGCTTTGAGACTTTAGATGCATTTTAACTAAGAAAGTTAAAGTTCCTTTTGAAACAGAGCATTCTTTGTATACGAATGGGACCTTGGTAAAAACAGATAATACAATTATCTTCTCTTATTGAAAAAGTTCATCAAATTTTAGGCCACATAGCAGAGTGTTTAGTAGTTTGTACTACAGGCTTCGATCACCCTTTTGAATTCTGTCCTCATGCCACATCACTTAACCCTCTGTGCCTCAGATTCCTCAACTGAAGATGAAAATAACAATAGAATCTATCTTGTTGGGTTGTTTTGAAGGAGAAATTAGTTCCTGTTGGAGTGTGTTTGTGCATTGTGTCTGACACATAGTAAGCACTGTATAAAGTTTGCTAAATAAATACATGAAGCTGCATTTATAAGAAAAGTGAAAACTTCAGCTAAACAATTTGAAGTTTTTCATGTAAGTCTTGAATTCATCAAGACTATGCGTGTATGTGGAGACACTCTTTCAAAGTGATATAATACAAAATATAATGCAAGTGGAAAAGTTCAAAAGAAGATATGAACCAAATGTTGAAAATAATTAGGTAGATTCTGTTAAGGAAAACTATTGGTTTTTCAATTAGATGACATGCAAGAATTATAACCGGGAAAGGATTTAGGAGGTCTAAAAAGATGACAGGAATTTTGCTAAGCATACTGCGTATACTTAGCCCTTTCCTCAGTCTCCCTTCAAGATTTTTCTGCTTGCAAAGAGCACACATACTTTTCCACTCTCTGCTATGTTTTAACAGGTGGCTCTGTTCTTTCTTAGATAGGCAAATAGATCTGATTCTAGAGTGAGACATTTAAAACACCCTTGTTATCACACAATTAAACCATGATTACTGTTATTTAATCTCCATCTGCTTGAATGCTTTGTCTATCTTTATGTTGGTTCTGAAATCAGGCTGAGGAAGGAGGTGTTGTTTATTCCCAACATGTAAAAACAAAAGGGAAAAGATCCCCCCTTGTATCACAAGCTAGATGTCAAAATGAAACCACTATATCTATGCTCGGACAAATATTCACACCTGAGACTTCTGCTCTCGAGTAAGTAATGCAGCCATGCAGGCAAAGGGAGAGGAAGGACGTGATGTGGTGCTGACCATCTCGTGTAGTTGTGTGCTGATGGTTCCAGAAGTGTCTAGGGGTTGTCGTGATGTTCAGTTTTGATGGTGGTTTGCTACCTAGCCTGTCTGTGTTTTTGCCCTTTTTTCTGGATTTGACTTTTCCAAGTTCTTATTCTTTGTTTTCAGTCTCCGCTTGTAGTGATGTTGAGTTTTAAACGATTCCATTCTAAAACAATAGGGCAAAATATTGGTGATTCATTAAGAAAACAAATCTAAAAATACAAATATAGTGTATGCTAGACAGTATAATGGAGAATATTCACAATTAGTAATTATTTTATGAAATTTCAATTAAAGCAGTTAATCACAGGGAAAGCAGATTTAAAAATTAGTGGGAATTTGACCTAATTATCTCTGCATTGAAATTAATCTCAAGAAAGCAATAAAACTAGATAAGTAAATTCAGCAAATTCACTTTTAAACCAAATTTATGCTATATGTTTTAATGAATTTAGTCATAGATGTTACTCAGTCACTGACTATTTGTATGAATATACCTAGAACCCCTTTATTTATGACAACTTACCTAGGATAAAATATTAGTAGAAATACGTCAGGAAAGTATCATTTCACATTGTTTGATTGAATACACAGCACTTTGATAATTGAAAAGAATATGAACTAGTGGCAGGGATTATATGACTGTTCAATGTCACCTTCGGTATGTGTGAACAAATACCTAATAATATACCTGGAACTTATTCCTTTCATTTATTTTACACATTTGTACCTTATTAGATTTCTATCACCCTCAAAGAATGCAACAGGATATCAGGAAGAGGCATTTCCAAACTTATAATAAATTTTTCAAAAGAAATTGAAATGGCCCCTTGTTTAATTCATAACTCTGAAATATGAGGTGAAGTTTCAAAGGCAGGGAAAGATGAAGAATACTTCAAGTTTTGACTTTGAAAATATTCAGGTAATGCAAGATATAAAATGATTCACAGATACTACTTCACTTTATTGTATCACAATTATGTAGTGCTTGCTGCATTTATCAAAGCATCTTTAATTCTCAACTGCAGCTTTGCATTGCATTATTTTTCTATACACTGAATGTATACTGAATTTACTCACACCTATCTATAGAATTCTTAAAACATTGGATAATACACTGCCATCTATCAATACAGATAAAACACATCATTTTAGTGTATATGAAACATGCATAAGTGAAAAATGTCAAAATTTTAATCAGACATAAAGGCAAATATCATATTCAGAGCCCCTCCCCCCTAATAAACGAGTGAAAGTGAGAAAGGATGGGAACAATCTTGGGCAGTTTCTGACTATATTAACTTTTGTTTAGGAGAACAAATGAGGTGTGCTTACTAATTTACCCATTTGGAGATGTGGAGACTAATAATACCCAGATTTCCTGTCCTCCTGATTCTCCTCCCAGGGAGTAATCCCAGTCAATGCTGATGTGCACATTGGGGCACGTGGTGCTGGGCACAAAGGTGCCTAACTAAGGGATTGGAATCCTGCCTGTCTCCCCCTCACCAAGCCATGAACCTTGGCACAGTGCTATGTCAATCTAGAGAGGTGCCTTTCCATAGACACAATCACCTGTGAGCTAGCAGTGGTGCTGATACATTTTTTCACAGTCTGGACCAGCAGTTTTGATATTGGCCATTGGGTCGTTATGAAGGAAACTATGGATGCCCAGTTTAGTAACTCCTTGTAGGCTAATTCATCAGTTGAGTGTGTACCTTATAAGTGAATGAGTCACATACACACAGAGATTCCGCTGTGCATAGAAGAACAGAAAATATTGGTACTTTGATGGGTTCAAGTACATCAGAGATCTGTCTGTCCTTGGTGTTGGAGATTACTCTTTTAATGTAGAATGGAGGTAAGACTCCCCAGGACTCATCTGCATCCCTCCACCTCAAGAAGTCACATACCTTAAGGTTCTGGGGTAATATAATACAAAGTAAGACAGTGCAGTGACTGGTGCAGTTTTGTGCCATGGGAATTGAACCTGACTCCGGCATATCAAAATAACAACTTCCTAATTCCCCTGTGTCGAATTTCATATCCTCCTCAGTACAATACCATCACTCCCCACAACCCTATGGGAAGAGAGAGAAAGGTGGTTCTTCATTCTGAAAACAGCTTCTAGTCCTGTGTTATCACAGCTGCCCCTGGAAATCATGAGCCAGAGTTTCTGCCTCTGAGTGTTTGGACTTGTTTTCCCTCAGCTAGAACTCCTCACTCCCCAGCTTCTCCTCTCCCAAGATGTCTGTACTGCTCACTCTGCCCGTAATTCAGTTTCTCAGGAAGACCTTTCCTGGCTACCCTATCTAAACTTGCGTGGTCTCACAAACTCCCATGTGCCTGCTGTATTTTACTTCTTATCACTTATCATCTTACAATATACAAAATCTTTTATTTGAATTTCTTGTTTATTGTCTCTGTCTCCCACTGGACTTGTTCACTATTGAATCCTGAGGCCTTGAAAAGTGCCTGGTATGAGAGGTTCTCTAAGTATATGTGGAATGAATGAATGAAAGAATGGTGAACTCTTAACATTTGATGCTCAAAATCAACTAAGCATTAAAGAACTTACATTTTTCTAGATATATAGTGTTCCATATCAAACTATGAATACCTAAATTGTACTTTTTTGTATAGCTTTGTTGTAATTAGTACTATTAGTAAGCAGAAGCCTGGAGTTATATTTAACAAAAGTTTTTTTTGTTTCGTTTTGTTTTTTTGTTCAATCACTTTGGTGGAAAAGGAAGAAATGGCAAGACATTCAGAACTATCCTACCTTTTGTGCTAGCAAAAGAGAGTGGGTTGATTTGCCTCAGTTTCTAGTCCTTATCATAAAAAAAAAGACTAACTGACATCTATCATTAATATTAATTTAAGCCTGATAACATTTGTGGTCTTAACACTGAAATTATTTTTTCTCACTGAATTAATTTCTCAGTAATATTGACCAACTTTTAGACACGCTTTTTTATGGTATATAAGAATTTGTTTACAAATTAAATTGAGTGCTTTGGGGTAAGTATTAGTGCCTTATATTTATTTGTCTCATACTGCACACTTTAGTAGAGCTCTCTGTCTTAAAGTAAGTTATAGTCTAATATAATATTATAAGAATGAGTATATTTTTTTCTTAAGAACAATTACTGAATGCAAAGGTATGTATAAGTATCTCCAAATTCGGTAAACTATTATACTATATCTATGTAGAGAGATAGATATCTGTAATTTTTCATATTAACACAGAGAAACAGGTGGGAAGATATGTCACATTGGCCAATTTAAGGATTGAACTGGGAGGGAGTGATTATTAACTTTATATACCTCAGAATTGTTTAATTTATTACTAACAGGATTATCTGTATTAAAAAACAAACAAACAAATAAAAGAAAGTCATCTCCTGAGTTGGGAGACTGGAATTATCTTTATAACTGCTTAGATACATTTAGGGGAATGTTTCCTTTTTTTTTGCATTGGAGAGAAAGCAGTTCAGCTGCTAATATTTTCGGAGTCGAGAAATCTTCAAAAATTCAGCCAGCATTTTAATCACGACTTGCTGGACATAATCTGAGATATAGAAATTTTGGATTTTCTTTGTTGTTGTTAATAAGAGGCCATTATGCCTATATCTTGCCTTAGTCATTATTTGTGTTTCTATAGATTTACATCTATAACTATTGTGGGGGTAAAAAAAAATTATTACTTATACTCCCACCATCTAACTTCTTCTAGCTAGACTAATAATCAAATTAAAAGAGACAGATTAACAGGAGACTATCAAAATTTTAATACATGTGCAGGGGGAATTCACATAGGCATGAAAATTCTAAAGACAGTGAGGCAACATTGGGTATATAAGACATTTTTGAACAAAGAAGAAAGTTAAGGATGGGGTATTGGATTTTAGAAGTGAGAATGGTTGATTTAAAGGTACTTAGGAAGAGGGGAGCACACATGTCAGGGACATTATTGCTGGGCAACTCAGAAACAAGGGACACGGGGGGGCGGGGTATCTATCTAGGAGCAGGCGCCTGCCTGATGTCCTCTTATTTATTATATTTAACTCAAATTAGGCTCAGGCACCATTCTAAGGATTTCCTTTCTGTAGGTTTCTCCATCTTAATCTCTTGTGTAGGAAAGGGCGGGGCAGGGAGGGAAAACAAAGATTCTTTCTGAGTCTGTTTCTTAATAAACAGCTTAAAATCAATACTCCAAAAGGCAGCTTCTGGGTAGCAAAATTTGGGTCCCTTTACTGTATGTAAAGGGACACACACACACGATGCCCAAAAAATGTATACACAATTTAAGAAAGGAATAGATCATTAAAATTTTATACTCAATATATACTGATAACAAAAGATGAATACAAGTCATGCTTGACTTCTGCAATTACAAATGGTGCTCAAAGTGGTTACCATCAGTGTAATTTTAAAACATGGTGTTTCTTTTTTTTTTTTTTTTTTTTAGAGGACAGTGTCACTGGCCCTCACATGTGGGATCCGAACCGGGGCCACTGGCTTCCCAAGCCAGCGCTTAACCAATGCACCACTCGGCCGGCCCCCATCAGTGTAATTTTAATACAGTGTTTTCCTTTCTTAAAATGTGTATACATTTTTTGAGGCACCCTCTGTATATCCCAAATGTGGTTACTGATGACTCTTAATATGTCTCCCGGTAGAAATAGCCAAAAGATAGACAATAAAATATAATTTCCTCTTTAGCACCCACCAGGTGATGAAAAGGATGTTACTCAAGCAGGGTGTGACCATCAACTCCACACATGGCATTGACCTTATGAATGTTTGGATAAATATTTCTCTCTCCTATTTGAGAGTGCCAGTATGTGGGGTCTGCTTTTATTTCTTCCTAATTTTGTATAGCCTATCACATCTTACTTGGATGTTCAACATTTTTCAATGCATGTATTCACTTGTACTCATCAAGTTAAAGTTGGGGGAAGAAGTTGGGAACCCCTTTCTTCTAACTCTACCTGTATAATAATCAAGATCGGGGAAGTTTAGCAACCGAAGCAATCATCCATGTGCTCCTTGGGGTGGTGGAAGCTCATGCTTGTATAATAATGTGGAAGATAGGTAATTGGAGCTAGCTATTTAGAATTGAGTCTCTGTTTTGTGATTTCTCTAGTTGAAATTATATGATTTTTAAGAGTGGGCAAGTTTGAAAAAAATGACCCATATATTCCTGGTGAAATTAATCAATACCTAATTATTTAGAAGCTATAAATGCTATCTTTGGCTGTCATGCTCACAAAATGTGTTTTCTTCTGTCAATAAAGGCCAGCAAATCAGAAATCTAGTATAAGGGAGGTTATTACAGAGGACAAAAGACTCACCCTCATTTTTGCACTTAGCTATTTCATCAATTTAATGGCATTTATGCCACTTTAATAAGAAAAAGAAAGAGCTTGGGCCTTTCAAATATAATTGGAAAATAGTAACAAAAGGATAATACCTGAAACCATAGAAAGCACAATACTCGTAAAAGAACTTTAGAATTTAGGACATTAGAAAAACAACTCCTGAGATATAGAAAAATAAATATCACTATGTTGACCTTAAAAATATATTTTAAATGTCACGCATTGGTCTGCTTTATTTCAGCGTTTATTTTTGAATCTGAAAATCAGGTTTCATTGATTGTAGTAGATGCTTGGAAGGCACCTTTCAGATCCAGGGAGTATTCCCTCAATTGCAGGAAAATTGGGCTGTGGATGGCTCAGAGCTAATCCCCTCAGACTAAGAGAACCATCTCACTTGTGATCAATCACTTCCTGAAGAGCAGCTCCTCCAATGGCTGCTTAGTGCTGCCCCCTTTGTCTCTGGCAACAACTCTGAAGGACCATTCAGACTTTAGAAGTCCCCCTGAGATCACCTGTTGTAGAATCCTTTGTTGTGACTGCATAAAGATTCACAGGTTAACTCCTCCCTCTGCCCACTCCTATTGTCTCCATGTCTTTACAGGTTTTGAGTTCAGGCTACTGTGAGGGTATAAAAAATAATCTTCCTTTTACCTTGTAAACGCTGGCTTCTATGCTGGCTAATCATCAAATTCACAGAGGCGGATTAATAGGAGGAAAAATCCAAAGTTTATTATATGAATTCACGTTTGTGGGTGTCATAAAATGAGACCCAAAGAGACACTGGGCATTTGAGGCTTAGATGCCTTTCTGGAGCTAAGGGGCTGGAGGGGGGTCGGAGGAGGTTGTGGTCTGGGACTTCAAAGGGCAGGCAGGCAGTTTACATGGAGGTAGTAAAGCAAATGTTTGGTAAATAAATGTTTTACGGGGCCATATTTAACAATAGGAAGCTAAGAAGACTTGGAAAAATTGGCTTTCCTAGGTGTCTCTCTCTGTCTTCACACACTAGTCACTAGTTTGTGCTAAACTATAGTTATCTGTGATGGTATCTCCCTTCCTGAAGCAGTTCCTCTATGAAAACCGCTTTTAGGCAGGGGGAGGGTCAAAGGTTTTTTCCTGGGTCTTTTGTTCCTCAAAAACCAGCCTAAAAATCAATATCACAAAAGGCATATTTTGGGGTGGCATCTCTGTTTTCCTTCACTCCTCACCAATTAATCTCATACATGACAATCACCTTCTCAGAGTTTATTTCCCATGGTACAAGACCCTATAATACTTATCAAGCAAAAACTGTATACTTGGGTTTAAATTATATCATACAAACTTTTTTTTAAATAGTGAAATTATATGACAGAAGAGCACCCTCCCTGGTATCTACATTCTTCACCGTTTCTTAGCATGTCTTAAACCATACATATTTTTACTCTTTACTGTAAACTCAGAAACTCTTAGATTTAAAAATTCTTCACATCAGTAAGAACTAACTTTTACTATTTAGCTCATCACCAATATTTTCTCCTTCTAAAATCACTCAGTTTGGATTGTTATCATTCCTAGGACTTAATCTTTAGGGTCTTCATTGAAATTAACCTACGCTTGGGAAGAATCACCAGTAAATGTAGGTTCACTTTCTGTCTATCTATTCTCTCTCTCTCTCTCTCTCTTTCTCTCTCTCTCTCTCTCTCTCTCTCTCTCTCTCTCTCTCTCTCTCTGTCATCTTCACATATCTGGGTACTAAATCATATTTACATTGGATTATTTTTTACATTAAACCTGTTCATTGTACATTGTACACTATCTTTCTTCAAATCTTTTCTTATATAGCATTTCTAAATTCCATTCCTTTTTCCCCAAATAAATAAAATCACATTAATACCATTAGAAATTGTACATAAAAATTTGTACTGCCATATAAATATCAATATATACAATACTTAAAAAATCAAGGTAAAATCATTCCATTAAACTCCTGAATTATAAAGGCCACCAGCCCACAAATCACTAGAAAGTAATATAATTCTAACTTCATCTTTAAAACTTTTCTTCATGATAAATATAATGCACTACCTGAAAAATGCATAAGTATAAATATACACTGCAATACACATCTGTAAAGAAAAAAACTGTGGGATCTATAATATGAGCCAGGAACTAATAGAATGATGTTAGACTTGGAAGCAATTGCTGGCTGGCGCCGCTTCCCGACACTGACTCCTTCCTCCATTTTAGAAGTGACCCCTATGTGTCTTCTATAATATTACCTCTACAGATGTAATGACCTAGTGATTAATTTGTTAGTAAAGTCTTACATGCCCTACAACCAACATGTTATTTAATTTAATCTTCTTGAAGAGGCTGGCCTTCCTATTTAACTGCCCACTGGCCATTGGCATTTTGATACGCTCATAAACCTAAAACTCAGTACCACACCCTCCAATATAAACTTAATAAATTCTACTCAATTCAGACAATTTTCTTTAATTTTATTGACACATCTTGTGTCAATGAATAGCACCTACTTCCACACTTCAAATCCCAAACCTGAAGTTACACTTTTGTGTAAGCTAAGTCCTGGTCTTTTTTTCTTCCAAAATATTTCCAGTCTGTTTTTTTTTGTTTGTTTGTTTTCTTTTTCTATCTGTAGAGCTACTCCATATGTCTATAGGAAATTGTAATAGCCACTTACTTTCCCCCCTGCTCTAGTGTCAACACTCTGGTCCCTTCCCAACTTCAGCGCCAAAGTAATTTCATGAGCCTCAATTCTAACTGTACATTTCTCTCTTTAAATTTCAACTGTCTCCCTTTCACCTAAGAGATAAAGTCCCAGACGTTCATGTGTCATACAGATCAATTGATATGCTGGCCCCATCCAGTCTTTCTCTCATCTTCTGCCATTTCCTCTCTCTCACTTTATACTACAATAATGCGAATGGTATTATATATCCCTGGACAAACCATAGTGCTTGCTTACAATACTTACTCTTTCTATTCACTAGCCTATATTCCCTTCCATATACAGTTACATTTTTTAGAAACAATTTTTAATCGTTTTCCAGGAAAGACTTTATCTTCTCCTGGGATCACCTTCATCCTGGAAGAGTCAATGTTTCTCCTCCATATTACCATTGTACTTTGGATGCATACTTTTATTTTTGAACTTATCACGATGTCACAACATACTGCAATGCATTCCAGTGGTGTGCTTGTCACTCCTACCAGCTGAGAACTTGAAATGAAGAGAAAATGTAATGTATCTATGTATATTTAGAAGTAAGCACAGTTCCTATTGCACAGAAGATGATATCTTAATACTTGTTCAATTGAATCTTTCTTTAAACTCTCTGTTTTCATGTTATACTAATTCATATTTCTTGTGACAGTGCATGTGTGTTTTGCCCAGCTTAATTTCTGCATTACTCAATTGGTTCCTTGAAAAACTTATATTGATTCAAGGGGCCCTTGCAAGGATATAAGGACCCAGGTCTACCAGTTCAAACAACTACTAAATGATATGGAGTCAAATCATGCACTTTTACAGGACGAAAAGGATTTAAGCCTATATTTATGAACATAGTTATTTTCATATTGTATATTATACTATAAACCATTATAAAAACAATGGTCTTTTTTATCAACTTTAAAAATGTGCCTAGTGGCTGTTAATTGGGTGTTTTATCTAAGAAGTAAACATATATAATATATTCAGATTATTAACATTGGCAAAATTGAGATGGCAAAGTCATATCTCCTTCGAATGTTCTCTGTTTTTGTCTAATTTATTTTCTGAAATGACTATTGAAAATAAGGTTTTATAAATAGAAAATTTGAGAACTAAGAATTTTGTATTTTCGTTTTACTCTTTTTCTTTCCTAATGGGAAAAAAAAAGCAAACCCCTTCATTTTTCTGTACACCAAAGAAAGAGTAATGTTGATTTGTGGTTTGGCACCAAATTGCTCTAACATAGAGATATAGTTTCTTCTGGGTGAATATTTTTCTCATTTATGAACTGTCATGCATACTGCTCCTTTCTCTTTAACTCCTTTCATTAAATTTGATTGTATAAAACTGCTATTTTATTGTGAAACCTATGATCGAGCCTTCCTAATTTGTAAATTGTTTTCACTAGTTTGGTGTAATTGTGAAAATAATAAAACTCAGGATCAGAATAAAATAGCCTTTCAAAATCTTTCTTTGGCATTCTTTTCTCCCTTTAAGATGTAACATTAATATTTTATGGAAATAACTGTGATATTCTAGTGTTGGGTTTACTGCTGCAGAACTGGTAAATACCTGAGAATTGCATATTCAATAGTGTTAAAAGATTGCAATTTGCAGTTCAGGATGGTTCATTTTTAATGATGCTCTGTGTTGTAAAGGGAAGAGATATAGAGCAATAGACTCTTCATCACATTTGGTGAATTCATATTCACCTCAGGGGAGACTTTAGGCAAATGTAAAAGACAAACAGCAATACCTTTGCTAGAAGTTGAGCAGTGCATGAAGGTTATTGGAGATGGTGTTTTGAGAGAACATAGCAGACTTTGTTTAACCTTTGTTTTCTTTATCTTTTATATAGCACTTTATATATTTTACAGTGCTGTGTCAGAATACAGGCAGCTGTTCTTTTGGTAGTAATTTTGTATCATTGTTTGCCTTCTTTCTCCTTTTCCCCTCTCCCTTCATTCCTTCCGCTTCTTCCCTACTCTCTCCTTCTCTCCCTCTGTCATTTATTTATTGGCTAACTTATTTATTTATTGTTTATTTTTTCCTAGGAATCATGGCTAAATACTTGTGAACTTGGAAGTAAGTATATAGATGCTTCTAACTTGCGATGTGGTCAAAATATAAAAGTAGAAATGTTTACCAAAGTTGTAGATAACAAGCATGCCATTTCTTTTGGTTATATTTCTATAAACATAGGGGTACCGAATAAGTAATTTATTGCCGCATATCTCATTACTAAAGTAAAAGCTTTAAGACATCCTTTACAACGTGCTCAGATTAATTTTCCAAATGCATAATCCAAATCATATCCTTTCAATTCAAATAAATGTTCACGGGTATTCTACTGATTATAAACAACAAGCTACTCTGACATTTGAGGCTTTCAAACCATGGATTGAGCCTTTCCAGGTATATTCTTCTCCATTTCTTAGTCTTCACTCCATCCTCCAGTCAAATGGGCACACATTCCAGGTCATGCTCCCTATTTTTTGGTAGACTTTTTAAAAATTATGGTAAAATATACATAACTTACAATCTACCATTTTAACCATGTTGAAGTGTACAATTCAGTGGCATTAAGCACATATGCAATATTGGTGCAACTATCACCACTATCCATTCCTAGAACTTTTTCATCGTCCCAAGCAGAACCTCCTTACTCATTAAACAATAACTTCCACATTACCTTCCTCACCCAGCCTCTGGCAACCACCTTTCTACATTTTGTCTCTATGAATCTGACTACTCTAGGTACTTCATATAAGCAGAATCATATAAGATTTGCCCTTTTGTGTCCGGCTGACTTCATTTAGAATAATGTCTTTAAGTTTCATCCATTTTGCAATATGTCAGAATTTCCTTTCTAAGGCTGATTAATAATATTTCATTGTATGGGTATACCCCGTTTTGTTCCATCCTTCTGTTGATGTGCATTTGGATTGTTTCCACCTTTCCCAAGAATTTTACCAAGCTTCTTTCCCAGGTATGTCTGCTGTATGTCTCCACCTGGGATCTCTCGCCCATGAGCCTGTGGTGTTATAGTCTCCTTATAGCATTTATTAATATAAACAGTTCCTGCCAGTTTCCTCACGTGTATTGGAGTTATGTGAGCTAAAGATGAGCAGATCCATCCTCCAGGTTTCTCCCTATACTAATTAGAACAGACATAAACAATAATTTGCAAAAAAGTCTGCTCTGCTCTCTCTGGTTGGAGGAAGGAAAAGGGGGACCTTGGGCTGCCACCATTTAGGATTAGGGCAAGATAGCCGCCTTTATAGGGGTGGGCAAAACAAGTAAAATGCCATAAATCTCTCCTACAATTTAGAAGATGGCTTTTTTTGTTTTTGTTTTTGCTTTTTTGATTGGTGTTCTTTTTCCTGCTGTAAACTTTTGATGGTTTTCCAAAGCTCCGACCAAGTTGATTCAGACAGCTTCTTGCTTTTTTCTGCTGCTTTTTAATTTTTTTAGTTTTATTTATTTTTTTATTTTTTTCCTGTGGGGAGTCAAGAGCTTGGAGCTTTCTAGTTTGCTTTGTTTTTCATATTTTTTCATCACTATAATTTATCTGGAAATAGCTTCCCCATTCTACAAACTCTCCAAAATCTCCCATAAAATTTGGGCCGTTTCTTCCTGAACATAAAACATATTCTCTTTCCTATTGATTGTTTTCTCAATTCTTTTAACTGGGAGTGACCCTACACTTTCTGGAATAATTTTTCTCAAGTTTAAAGAAAACTAAATCCTCAGTGATTCTCAGATTTGTGTTTTTATGAATTATTCTCATATTTTAAATGTATTTAATGCATACAAACATAATGTATTTCTTTAGTGGACTACTCATATATTACAACCTGAAACACAAATATAATAGAACAAAGCTATAAAAATCACTGATTCAGATTACATTACTGCTGTATTATAGGGGATAAAGTTGTTTTGCTCAAAATTCTGGATTAAATAACTAAGAGAAAGATATATTTGGGTGTTTATTGATTTATAGGTTCAATCTAATTCCTATCAAAATTCCAGCATGTTACAGAAATTGACAAGCCGCTCTTAAAATTTGTGTGGAAATGGAGTGAACCCAGAATTATCTAAATGTCTTGAAAATGAATAAATTTGCAGGACTCAACCTCTCCAATTTCATAACTTACTACACAGCTATAGTAAAAAAGAGAATATCATAGAGGTGTAAGGTTGACATATAGATCAATGCAGTAGAATTAAAATTCTATAAATATACCCGTACATCTATATTCAATTTATTGTTTTACAAGTTTGCTGAGATGATTTTATGGGGCAGCAACAAACTTTTGAACATAGGTCCTAGGACAACTGGGTATCCATGTGAAAAAGAGTGAAATTGGAACCCTTCCTTACACCATATGTAAATATTGCTCAAAATAGATTATAGGCCTAAATTTAAGAGCTAGCACTATAAAACTCTTAGAAGAAAATGTAAGAGTAAATCTTTGTAACTTTAGGTTAGATAATGTTTCTAAAACATGACAGCAGAAGCACAAGTAGAAAAAAGAAAGGAAGAAAAGTAGATAAAATGTACTACATCAAAATTAAAATTGTCTATGCTGCAAATGATACCATTAAGAGGATGAAAAGACAATCAACAGAATGGGAAAAAAATTGTATACTATACAAATTATGTATAGTATAAAGTACCAGAAGAGATGTAAAATTTTTAGAACTCAATAATAAAAAGACAAATAACCCAAGTGAAAAATGGACAGAAGATTTGAGTAGACATTACTCTGAAGTAGTTATACTAATGACCTATAAATACAAGAAAATAGGTTCAACATCATTATTTATAGGGAAATGCAAATAAAGTCCATAATGAAATACCTCTTCACACCAATTAGTATTGCTTCAATAATAATAATAATAATAATAATAATAATAATAATAAAAACAGACAGTAGCAAACGTGAGAATGTGGTAACACTGAAACCCCTTTCATTGTTGATGGGACTGTAAAATAATACAGCTGCTTTGGAGAACTGTGGCAATTCCTCAAATTGTGAAACTTCGAGTTACCAAATGACCCAGCAATTCCACTCCTAGAGATAAGTGTATTTTTTATTTCACCCTATGATTTAGCCATATGGAAACACTTGCAGTTCCTTAACTTTTAATTGCATCCTACATTTTCTAGCTTTGCCACAAGCTGCCCCATTTATCTTTTGCCAAGTAAGTTAACTTCTTCAAGGATTCTGACAATTGAGATATGGACATCTTTTGTGGATCCCTTCAGCCTATGTCAAGAAATCATTAAAATTATATAAAAGAAATACTTGTAGCTAATTTCCATGAACACTACATGGCCTTGTTCATCAGTAATGGCTCTAATGAAAACCTTTTAAATTCAAATTGCCAAATAAGTAAGTTTTGATTTTGTCCCCATATTCAAAATTGTATTTTCTTTCTCTAAGGCCCTTAAATACACATAGACGTCCTCTCCACTGTAGCAGTGAGAGCTTAATCTTTAAGGTGTTCCTCCACCAAATTATATTGGCAAAGTTCAGTCCTGCTATAAAATCAATTTTTAAAGTTAGAAGATCCCCCAAAGACTGTGCTATGCTGTTTGAAATGTATCCAAATAGGTAAACTTAATGTTTCCCATTTATTGGTAAATGCAAGCACATAGCTTATTTAGAGTGAATGTACCTAAATGATCATTTTGCTTTCATAAATACATATTGGTTGTTATCTGAAGAATTTATTTGTCTTCTAAAAATATTCAGTTCAGTTCTGTTCAAATAATATTATTTAGTACTATCTATGTACCAGGCAATATATTGTATTATATATAAAGAAAACAAAACGAAGACATAATATATTATAGAGCTCAAAATCTATTCAATAAGAGTGAAAAATACAGCAAAAGCTTAAATGTATTGGGATAATAACATCATGGAGGTAAGTCCAGTATGCTAAAGTAGGATAAAGAGGAAGATCGGTTAAGAGGAAGAAGAGGGAATGTTAGAGGAAACCAAAGCAAATAGTATATGAGCTAAATATTAAGTAACACGTAAGCTCTAGTCAAGCAAAGACTAGATAAATCTTTGCTTTTCAGATAAATGGGGCAGCTTGTGGCAGAGCTAGAAAACTGTAGGATGCAATTAAAAGTTATGCAACTGCAAGTGTTTCCATATGAAAATACAATTTTGAATATGGGGACAAAATCAAAAGTTACTTATTGGGCAATTTGAATTTAAAAGGTTTGTATTAGAGCCGTTACTGATGAACAATGCCATGTAATGTTCATGGAAATTAGCCACAAGTATTTCTTTTAAAATCATTTTAATGATTTCTTGACATAGGCTGAAGGGATCCACCAAAGATGTCCATATCTCAGTTGTCTGAATCCCTGAAGAAGTTAACTTACTTGGAAAAAGGAACTTTGCAGATATAATTAAGTAAGGATCTTGAGAGAGTGAGATTTTATCAGGTAGGCCTGATGTGATTACTAGGGCCCTTCTAAAAGGGAGACAGGAGGTCACAAAGAGAAAAGATGTTCTCTTTCTGGCTTTAAAGATTGACGAAGGGCATGAGCCAAGGACAGTAGGTGACCTCGGGAAGCAGAAAAGACAAGGAAATGGGCTTACTGCTGAAGTCTCCATAAGGAACATATCCCTGGAGACCCATTTTAGACTTCTGATTCATAAAACTAAAACATAATAAATTGTTGTTATTTCAGTTGTTACAGTAATGAGAAGCTATAATAATATAGTTCTCCTGAGTGAGGACCAGCTAAGTTTGCCAATACATTTACATTTAGTTTCAAAAACTGCTGTGTAGTTAGGAAAACCAAAGGACTTGGTTTACAGAGTGAATATATGCTACAAATAAAACGATGTATTTATTTTTTTTTTATATAACTGTTTTTCTCTGACCGAGTTAACCAGGAATATAGGCAAGATTCATCTGGGGTTGTCTTACTTTATCCAAGAAAGAATTCTATAAATTATAGCTCCTAGGATCTTGCAATAAAACAATGAAGGATTCCAGTTACAGTATGCTTAAATAGGAGACATTTGTTGCTAGACAAACATTTGTTAAAAAACAAAGTCTTTCATATGTCCATCTTGGGTTTTTTTTTTTGTTGTTTTTTTTTTTGTTTGTTTTTTTAGTATGGCTTTTACAACTATGCCATACTTTTTGACATCCAGATTCTCAGACCGTCAGTTTTTTGATCATCAAATAAACATTTTGATGATCAAATAACACTCCAAACACTAAATTGCACAGTAGAACAATATACGTAGCCACAAAGCATAGCTCTTCAGCAATTATTTCTGATTTAAACATTTCCCTGAATTTTAAAGATTCTTAAGTAACTCTTAAAACTTTATAGTTATTTTAACTGATATGCACAATTTACAATAAAATGATGGAATTAGCCTTTTAAAAAATTAGATTTCTAGGAGAAATATGATGGAGTTCAGATAGAATCATAGCTGTGATGCATGTATTATAATGCGATTTAAAACTGTGATAGCGGTTATATATCTAGGTATCACACATACAAATATTTTCCACATCACTTCCTTTGACAAAACTTCAAAGTAAATGCAGAAACAACTTAAAAGATTCCCCAGCAGCACAATTAGCACTTCCAGATCTTTTTCTAATTAATCACTGGGGATACTTGACTAATTTGGATTTAACTCCTAATTCTAAAAGTTTTCTTTAAGCTACACTACGACTTTAACTTTTTTAAATGGTCACTTGTTAGATTCAGATAAGTCAATGGTATTAAAGTTATCTTTGAGGAGGTGAATTCATGTGGACATTTTACCAGGTAAAATTTCAACACCTGTTAGAGCTGCTATGGGTACATCAATTCAATGTCTACTATCTCTAGACACCTTTAAAAACTCAAAGTTAGAATTAATATTAAACATACATTTTTTTTTAAAGATTTTATTGGGGAATTGGCGGAGGGGAACAGCGTTGGGGAATCGGGGAAGGGGAACAGACAAGTTGCTGTCTTTTTGTTCTTCAGTTTAGTTGCAGAGGATGTTGCTTCACTGTTGGTATCATCATTGCGCTCTTCCCAGATGAGGCAGATAGGTCGCTGGCCTCTGGATGTCGCTCACCGCGGCTATTGGCAGCTCACTCTTGGCTGCCAGCCGCTCACGCTGGCTGCAGGCCACTCACTGTAGCCTATGGCAGCCCACTGCAGCAGGGGCTGCAGCCCACACCATCACCGGGGCTCGCACAGCCCAGCTCCAGGTGGAGCTGTTGTTAGCTGTAGAGGGCAGTGTCACTGGCCCTCATGTGGGATCCGAACCGGGGCCGCTGGCATCCCAAAACCAGCGCTTAACCAATGCACCACTCGGCTGGCCCAACATACATTTTTTTTAAAGAATATAAAATAACATATCAATTAATTTTTATTAATTTTTCTTTCAGAAATATGGGGAAATGTCCAAAATTAGGCTATCTTTTACCGAAGAGATAGTGCCACTAAAATACATTTTAAAGTATTTGTCTTTATTTGTAAAGTGGTAAAAAATATATATATTTCATATAGAAACATATTCCTGAAACTATAATCTACATAATTACAAAATATGATTTAATGTATACTTTCCATCATTGCACATCGCTGGGTATAATTAGACTAATATACTTTTGTATTTAAGGACTTTTAGTTTACTATTCAGATAAGTTTCTGTAAGTAATTACGAGATTGGATCCTTATGTCAAGAATTTTTACATCTTTGAATAATCTAAGAACATTGATTGAATGTATTTGGACCTTTATTTTAATATTATGCCTTCTCAGGAGTAAGTACTGAATCTTGGCATTTAAGGGCAAGGAGAAAACAGAGACAGACATAGGTTGCAGCAACAGGATTCCTGTTACTGGAACAGAAGTGACACAATAGATTTTTGAGTACAAAAGGAGACTGCGTTATGAGTAGGAAGATAGTTCCCATCTGTGATTTTGAAAAAGAATTCGTGGGGCTTGGGATTTTGATGAAAAGTATGGGAACGGAATGAAGGAGAGAGGCCTGTAGGGTAGGGAAAGAGCCAACAGTCCCCAGTGGAACTCTGCAATACTCAATGAAGTAAGCACGTACAAAGATGCCCACTGCCATCTCTGCAAGCACCACTGATCTCCCCAGCCTGTGAATTGCATGGATGTCAAGTCAAGTGAACAGAACTATTTAGTTTCCTTTTGATAAGCAGCATACTATGCCTTTGTCAAAGTGTTCCCTGAGTTATTGGCTTTTCTTTCAGCATCCATTCCTTCATGAGCACTGAGCTTACTGTCCACTGACCTTTCAAATAGGGATGATAGTCATCCATGTCCAGAGACTGCTCCATCCATATTTGAATGACCTTATGTGGACAGTTCATTTTGGCAAAACTGCCACCGACACTTTTTCTTTTTTTATAAACTTGGATTACCTTCATTTATTTATTTGTGAGGGCAGTGTCACTGGCCCTCATGTGTGGGACCCGAACCGGGGCTGCTGGCTTCCCAAGCCAGCGCTTAACCACTGCGCCACTCGGCCGGCCCCGCCACCAACACTTTTTAAGTCTCAGAATATTGGAACATATCTAAAATAAAGATTAGGTCTATGTGTCTAGTGGAAAGGTGATGCAATGGAAAGAATGGTTAATGAACCTGTACAACTGTGGAGCTAAGCAGAAGTATCTCAACACTCCTGTCTCATCACATCCCTTTCCCCCACTATGCCAGAATAACAATGAAAGGCTTCTGTTTCAGAGTATAGAGGAGGAAAAATGCTATTTTTTTCTCTGCCCTTCTAGGTTCTTCACAGAGACACCCCTCTAATAAGACAGACTAACAGGAGCAACACAAACAAGTTTAATAACATGTATATATCCTGTATACATGGGCGACACCCAGGAAATTAGCAACCCCCTGAAATGGTGCAAGCCACCACTTTA
This sequence comes from Aselliscus stoliczkanus, assembly GCA_033961575.1. NCBI lineage: Eukaryota > Metazoa > Chordata > Mammalia > Chiroptera > Hipposideridae > Aselliscus > Aselliscus stoliczkanus. The sequence goes on from CM066731.1 coordinate 139,762,046, forward strand.
AAAACCATCTCTATCTAAAGACAAAAGAATCTATTGAGGTGGGTAGGGAGCCAGTTATAGGAGATTACCTAGTAAAGCACAGTAATAAGGATAGAGTTGTTATGCAGATTTAGTCAGGGGCCTTCTCCATTGACAAGAGCTTTTGTAGATTTAGTCAGCCTCTTCTTCCTGGTACAGCCCCAGAGACCTTTACAAATGAAGATTTTCCTTTTAAATGTAAATATCACTTACAAAAAGGTAACTTCTACTAAGTTTTCAGAGCTTCTCCACGGTCTGCTGTTACCTAAAAATAACCAGTTCAAGATTATCCTTATGCCAAAGAGATTTATTTTGGGGAAACAAGTTCAGCTCCCTTTTAAGGGTCATGTCCAAAATTAATGAAAATTATACTTTTATAAGTCCACTATGACACTGAACGGATTCCACAAAATAGTCTAGGAGAATGTTCATGCTGCCAGATTCCCTGCTTATGTTCTACCATTTCTCAAAAAAGATGCTGACTGCAAAGTGATATGAACATTGGAAGAGGTCCTAATCTCAATTTGATTCTAATTAGATATGTGTCATGGATAAGTGATTCTGTGGTTTTCTTCTTCAGTAATATGGGAACTAAGCACATCTGAGTATATTAGTGAGGACAGAATGAAGAAAAATACACATGCATGTTTCTCTGTATCATAAAATATTTAAAAATACAAAAAATTATTCTAATGTATATGTTAAAAATGCATAATAATAATTAATATCAACTGTTAAAAAACAAAATTCTACTGAGTAAATTTGAAGATCTAATTGGCTTTAAATGATTCCTGAATTGGTCAGCATCCCATCTAGCAGCTAGTAGGGTGATCCCAGGGGTAGTACAAAATGAAAAGTCTTTATAGGATGAAGGATGGGGGAAGGGGGTATTAACAAAAGAAAACAAAGGATTATTCTTGGGCATGGGCCTCCTGGCTTTGGGGGAAGGAAAAGGGAAGGGTTTTTTTTTGTTTTGTTTTTTAAGATTCTGTTGGGGAATTGGGGGAGGGGAACAGCATTGGGGAATCGGAGAAAGGGAACAGACAAGTTGCTGTCTTTTTGTTTAGTTGTGGAGGATGTCACTTCACTGATTCATGTTGGTATTATCATTGCGCTTTTCGCAGGTGACACAGTTGCTTGCAGGCCATTAGATGGCTGCTCACTATGGCTCACGGCAGCCCACTGCAGCAGAAGCTGCAGCCTATGGGTCAACGGGACTCACTGCAGCCCAGCTCCAGGTTGAGCTGTTGTTCACTCCCTTAGTTGTAGAGGGTGCAGCATCAGTGGCAACTCATGTGAGATACTAACTGGGGCCCTGCTGCTCAGAGCTGGCTTCTCAGGCCTACTCTTAACCAATGCCCCTCTTGGCAGGCCCTGAGAAGGATTTTTTTATCATGCAGATTGCCTCTTCTTTCTGTAGGGGATGGAGAGGGCCCAAGTAACAGATTACCTTACTGGTTGGTGCTTGACCAGAAAATTTCATACTAGTTGATTAAGATTATATTTCTAGGAGAGGTTGAAACTACAGTTAGATCAAGTATTTTTTACTTTTTATTTTTATTTTTTTGTGAGGGCAGTGTCACTGGCCCTCACATGTGGGACCCGAACCGGGGCCACTGGCATCCCAAACCAGCGCTTAACCAATGCACCACTCGACCGGCCCACAAGTATTAAATCTATGTTTGGTATCGTGGGCTTTTAGCACAAGTGATACCATTTGGACTTGTGAGTATTTCTTTAACACAACATACCACCAGTAAATCCACCATCAACTTTAATAACTAGAACATTAACATTGAAATTTCCTATTGCAACATCTGTCCTGAATTTTTTTTGTTTGTTTCTTTTATGCTTTAAAAACTTTTTGCTTTATTGTATGTCTTCATAAGAATATATAGCTTTGCTTGTTTTAAGCTTTTAAAATAATAAATTTTAGTAGTAGTATTCTGTGCTTTTCTTTGTTAATTTAACATTACAATCCTCATATCCAGTCATGCATTGGGCATCTGTAATGTTGGTAGTATTGATATTTTAACAATATAAAATTTTCCAATCCATAAGTGTAGGCTTTTACTTGTGTCTTCTTTTATTTCTTTCAGTGTTATTTTGTTATTCTTCAAGGTACAAGTCTTGTGCTTGCCTGGTTAAACTTATTTCTAGGTACAGTGGTTGAACTTAACATTTTTTCACTTTACGATGGTGTGAAAGCAATACCCATACAATAGAAATCGTAACTTCGAATTTTGATCTTTTCATGGGCTGGTGATATGCAGTATGATACTCCCTTGTGATGCTGGGCAGCCTCAGAGCTGCAGCTCGCAGTCATGCAAGCTATGGTGGGGTAAACAACCAATACTCTACAGTGTACTGTGTTTTTTGGATATCATGTTTTGTGCTTCCGCATCCTGTTAAATCTACAAATACTCATTTGTGTGTGTCTCCTGCTTCTAGTGAGAAGAATAGAAAGGCAATTACTCTTGAGATGAAACTTTAAAATTTTTGACTTCTGATATTTTTTTCAATTTGTGATGGGTTTATCAGGATGTAATCCTATGATAGGTCGAGAAGCATCTGTATATTTAATTCTTTTTATTGCTGCAGTAAATAGAATTGTTTCATTAAATGCCTTTTTAGATTGTTCATTGCTTCTAAAGAATGTTTTGTAATCATAAATACATGTGACTATATCAAGTAATTTTTTATACAAGTATCAAAGTGATTACTTATTTTTCACTTGGTCTTTTAATGTAGTGATTTACCTTGATCAGTTTTTGAGTTTGAAAACTGCCTTTCATATCTGCAGTTAACACAGCATTTTCATGACATAGTCTTTTTTAATATATCACTTATTCAATTTGTAAACATTTTGTTTAGGAGTTTTAAATCTATATTTATGAGAGATTTGTGTGGATTTTTGTTTCTGCAGTGGCCTGTCTTTCATATATTACATTTATGAAGCCAAAGTTATGTTAGCCTAATAAAATGAGTTGTTGTTTCTTATTTTATTCTCAGCTTGGAGATTTTATGTATACTTGATAGTAATTCTTCCTTAAATGTATTATTGAATTCGTCTATAAAGATATTTGAGCTTTTGTGTGTGTGTGTGTGTGTGTGTGTGTGTGTGTATAGAGAGAGCTGGTGGATTTAATACTGATTCAATTGTTTAATAGTTATAGAAACATTTTAAAATTCTATTTTTGTGTGTCAGTTTCAATTTTTTTTCTAGAATTTTGCAGTTTTATATAAATTTTCAAATTTTGGGGCATAAAGTAGTTTATCACAGCCCCATGATATTTTGATTTCTGCATATCACATATGTACAGTTTTGTGTGGTGCTTCCAATCAATGTATAATATGATAAAAGCAAGGTGCCTTTTCTAATGATTAAAAATATCTTGATATTTTCATGTGAATTTTGAAAGTGCTTAATTTTTTGACTTCCAAAGTACCTGCCCATAAGGCTGAAAATAGTAGAGTTCTGGAATGTTAATGAAAAAATTTTAGGAGGTTACAAAATATCATTTATAGTGTGACATTTTAATTAGCGTAAAATAAGAATATCATTGTCTCATTTTCAAATACATATTTCAATCTTAAACTCACATATATGAGTGCATAACAGGAAGAATTCAGAAATTAAGCATCACAAATTCTTTGTTGAAGTGTATTTAATTTGGTCATTAAAGTTGGCATAGTGTTTCCATGATCAGAAAATTTAGTATTACTTCTAATGAGATGATAATGTGAATTCAGAAATAGTTATGTCAGTTTTTAATGAGTTGTCACTTATCAGTGAAAACTAAAGTAATATAAAATGAAATAATTTTCATCAGCAACAAAGATGAGCTGGATAACATGTAAAAAAATACAATAAATTGAATTTTAGAATGAATATAATGGTTAACATTTAAAATTCTATGTAATGGGTCTTTGTGTTTTTATAATTTCTTTTATAAAATGTTTATTTGGTTCTGAAATAACATCAATTTTTGGTTGTCAGTGAGCTGCATTTGTGCTACTTTTTAAAGTATCTACTTTTTCCCTTTAAAGTCATGAGATATTTCTATCAATCTATCTATCATCTATCTATCTATCATCTATCTATCTATCTATCTATCTATCTATCTATCTATCTATCTATCTATCTATCTACTCTTATTCTTGAAATAAGTGTAATTGAAATGATCCCAGTGGGAGAAAGATCCTACCTTAAATTTTGGCAATGCAGAGGCTGTGATAAGCCTCCCTAAACAGGTATGTATGTTCAAATTAACATTCATTAATTTCCCTTTTTTTCTGTGTTCTTTTGCTTGGAAGGCATGAGTATTCTAATAATCTGAACAGATAATTTGGACAATACCAGATGTTACATAGTACATTTAAGCAGCTAAAGAACAGAGAGAACTTAATTCTCCATATCCTGATACCTATATTATGCCTGTTTATTCCTTTCTTGGTTCTTACTAAGAAGCCTAATCTGTTGTTTAATCTTTGTATTCCCCATCCTGATAGCTGAGTAATAGTTTTGGCTATCACTGATAGAAGGGATATTTAAAAAAACAAACAAACAAAAAAAACCCCTCTAATCTCTGTGTTTTAATTTATCCCAGGCATGCTTCTGGGGAAGTTGGAAGTTTCACTGCACGTTATCCTGAAATAAGTATAAAACAGTGGTTCCCCAACTCTCTCAGGTTACAGTACATTTAGTGTCTCTGTATTTTTTTTTTTTTTTGCATTTCTAGGAAAAAATCAAATAAAATTACAAACCAAAACAAAAAATTAACTATTCATTTATTAAGTAGTTAGATCCAAACAAGTTAATAGTTTCAATTTCCATGATCCCCAATAGATGTCACTCTGTTTTCCTTGAAATGTTTAAATATCCCACAGTGCCTCTATTAGTTCATGGAGGTGCCCCAGGGCATTTAGGCACAGAATTTGGGAACTGCAATTTTTGAAAGCTGTTAACTGAATGGGAATGAAAGCAAGAGTGGGAATTCTTGTAGAATATTTATTGTCACTAGTGAGAAGCTTTTTTCCCATTAGGCAGCAACCTCTTTGCCCTGTGCCCTTTTGTCTACAATTTCCTTTAGTTGGGGTGAATAAGAGATTTATTAATGTATATAATAGGTAAGAATACAGTAATGATGACTTCAATCAGGGTTATTTTTAAACTACTTATCTTTAGAAGAAAATAAAAATATGTTAGAAAGGGTAGTGGTTTCAGTGTAATTAGCAGAATGTAATAAAATGATTTGATAGAACCACAGTTTTGTATAGAGATAAGTAATGCTTTAAATTTGACTGCAGAACATGTATGCCGCAATCTAGTCTTTATGTATCTTCCCTGCTGAAGATTTAATTTATTTGGCCTCTTGAGGAACACATTTGGCATTGTCATATATTTTGCTTCCAGGCTCTACCTCCAAGGATGATTTGATAAAATTGCACATGAATTTATTTTCTAAACAAACTATTTTCCTTTTAAGCAACTATCTAAATTCATCCCACAGAAGTAGAGAGTAATACAAAAATCAAATATAGATATTCAGCAAATGAGGGCCTCATACATCTTATATATGTGGTCACTTTATATGTAATTCTACTAATTACTATTCTTATGGAACAAGAAATTTGAGGAGCTTCAACTAGGAAATAAAATATGGGGGTTTATATCAAAAAAACATTTAAGTATCTTACCTACCATGAAATATCTACATAGTGAATAATTTAAATATAAAAACCATAAAGCTTGGGAATGTACTAAGCCAGGAAGGGTTTGTTTTCTTCATTTTTCTGTCTGACTTCCATAGTCAATTTACCTTAATCTATTTGTGATTTTTATTTTTTATTGAAATATACAGAATTAGTTTAGCAGATTACTAAAGCTAAATGATAAAATTGTATTAAGAGATGCATTGGGAGTCAATGTGACCTTATCAAGTGAGGTGAGCCACTCATTAATTCAGATAATAGAGCTTATAATAATCTTTTGCTTATACAATTGTTGAGCAAAACCACTTATTCTTATTTGCAAATACATATTGAGATAATATCATTTCATTAATTTTTGTACTGAACCTTAATCATCATAGGAGTAATTCTGAGTTTTAGATTGCACTTATTTTTAGCTATTTGTGTATTATCTTCATATATGCTTGAATAATTCTCAGGCGACTGAAACTTTCAATTGTAATGTGCTCCTGCAGCAAATCAATTAATATATACACATACATATTCACCATATTACATAATTTATATAAGTGCCCAGCACAGTACTTAGTATGTAGAGAACATTCAAATGTGTTGCATTCCTTTCCTGCCTTAATTTTAGTTTTATGTCTACCACTATTTGTGTAATTGTTCTCCCCACTTCTGCATCAATCCTTATAATTTGTTTTCCATATAGCAAGCAGAAGGAAGTTTCTAAACATAAACCAGATTATTTCACTCCACCCCTCGAAATATCCCAGTACTATTCTTCAGTTACAATGAAGAAGAAGAAGAAAAAAAAAAATAATTCAAGAGCCTACAATGCTTTCCATGATCTGGTCCAGTCTTTTCCTACAATTCATGTGCTTAACGTCCATCAGCCACTTTGCTAGCCCTCCTCCAATTTCAATGGTGTTTTTGTAATTTAAGATCAAATTAGGCTCAGTTTCAAGTTCGGTGCTTTTTTAGTATTATGCATCTGCCTAGATTGCTCTTCCGTCAGATGTGCACATAGCTCCAGCATCACTTCATCTGTGTACCTGCTAAAATACACTTCAGTGATCAGCTAATCTAACATAACCCCAATCAGAACTTTCTCTTCCCTTCTCTTCAAAGGGGTTATTGTTACTTGATAGTTATAGCATTTATTTGTATATTTTTACATTTCATTTTTTCTGCACTAGAATTTTGGCCACCATCCTATTCAATGTCCCAAAGTAATACTTTTAAGTATAATAAGACCATACTAAAGTAACTAGAAGTATATACAGTAGCTTTGTTAACACAATAGTCTTCCCTTAAAATTTGTATTTGCATTATCGACACAAAAATGAAATAATTTTATGCTGAAGTTTTAACTGAATTTATAATAACAGTCACACTATCAAATATTTTACTTTTTATAGAATAAATTTTCAAGAGCTTTATTAACATTTACTGATATACATAATTAATGATTCATGTAAATGAACTGCAATTATTAAACTAGTTGAGAAATGCCTTTTGCTAAGAGAGTCAATGCATTAATAATAGCATCTTCAGTTTTCATACATGAACAAGAAAACTTGGAAGCAAAAAATAGTACATTTAATTTAGAAGAACAATCACTTTTTTATATGATAATTCATGCGGCACAGAGTGATATATAAATGAACTTTCTGCAGCTCCATGTGTTAAATCATTGTCTTCAAGTGAAGTCTTCTTAACATTTCTGAAATAGATGCTGATTTTTCTTCAGCAGATATGTGTGTTCTAATGTTCCCATAGTCATTCGTATCAGGATGGCCCCTAAAAACGATGGTAAACGTGGGCAAACATTTTGTTGCATGTTATCTTAGGCTATGTTCTCTAAAAAGCAGACCTGAGACAAAATTCATGGAGTAAAAATTTTATTGGTCTTACAATCCCTTGGCTGCATGGGGGAGGGAGAATGAGAACAAGGCAGAGACAGGGCAAAGCAAATATATACAAGGAGTTACAGTGATGACCAGGGTCTAACTTTGGGACAAGGGATTTCTGTGTTTTGTCAGACACCTTTAGAAGGGTTGTTTCTCTAGACTTAGGAAAAGCAGGGAGAAAAATTATCTGTATAACGTGTCTGCCATCCTCACTGTTCAGCCCATTGAGTGTTAACCCCCTTGAACTCACAGTGGCTGCTGAGAATATGCCTCTTATTGTTCAGTGACAATCAGAAACCCAGTGGGGGAAAAGGAAGGGCTCTCAGTCAGGTTAGAAGTGAGGCTCTGATAGGGCCTATCCAGTGAGCCTCTCATTCTTTTGAAGTGGATGTGAGCACAGGATGATAGCATCACCAGCCATGAGGTGCTACTCCACTAAGGAAGCAAGGCCAAGCAAGAGAGATGGAGTAATTCATAAACTGAATTTATTACAGTCTCTCCCTTGTTTAGCTCAGATCTGCTCATACTCTGCTAAGAGAATCAATACTCACCTTCAATTCTTCCCTAAGAACAAGACTGAAAGTCCAATCTCTAAATGTTATTGTTAGTTGCTATATCCTTCCACAAAACAACCAATAGATAAGCAAAGTTTAAAAGGTGTTATCAAAAGAAGCTCCAGCTAGTCACCTTCAGCTGTTATCTAGGTTCTTGCTGGGTAGGGTGAGTCACACTGTTATCTATATTACTTTGAACTTGTGGGGTTGCATTTTAACAGTTGACATTTTCAGTGATCAAACTGGTTACAAAAACACCAGGAGATATGCCAGTGAATCCACTGGACTCCAGACATATTTCTTTCTGACTTTATTGTGTAGTAGCAGTTACATCTTCTCATGGTTAACAAGATAGACAACTACCACCATTACAATTCCAGCTTCACCAGAATTAGGAGCTCAAAGTAGTCATACCTCTCTCTTTTCTCCACTTGGAAAATAGCACCTCTAAATTGGCAACGTCTAAGGAGGGATGGGAAGCACAGATATCAAAAGTGAGGAAGTGGGTGAATGGGGAGGAGATAAACCTACTTCTCTTTGCTTCCCAGACTCAAATATCAGGTGTTGCTTCAGTGCACATACCATATACTGGACAACAACAGCCTGAGATTTTGTATCTGAGCTGGTTCCTTAACTGAGCCTTTATTCTATCAATGCAACAGAATGTGATCAGTAAGAACTGTGAATCTTGTGATCATTGATTCACCACCATACCTCTTTTATGATAAAATAAGTAACTTGGTCTGAGGCAATATCAAATAAATCCATAAATCTTCTGTTAAGATGTCAAGTGTTTTGTAAGCCTTCAGATGGTGGCATTGATGGATGCGCCATGGACATGAAAGGCAAATGCGTATCCAGAGTGTGCTTTTTTTTTTTTTTTCCAGAAAGGGAAAGGGATAATAGTGTTCTCTTCATGGCAAAAGGGGTCACGTTTAATTGACCTGTCACTAAGTGGCTGTCTGAACTTCCCAAGATAGTGCCACATGGAAGACTGTGGCGATGTCTAAATCATTGTCAGGTTGGGCATTCAACAGTGGTAGCAAGTAGATCGGCCTTGATAGGGAGAAATCCATTTTATTAGACCCAGGTGTAGTCTTAATCACTTCCGCTGTGACTGCTCTGGTCATAAGCCCATTGTATAAGCACTGGAATAAGCCATCCTTTCTACCTTCCTGCAGAGATCCTCCCTGGAGATGGATTCTCTTTGATTGAAATGAACATTAGTTACACATATCTGCTTGATTTGTGCCCATTTCCATGTAATCACATAACTTCTTCCCCAGACCTTCTTAGTCCTGATTTATCCATCTTTATTATTTGAGAACCCTGACCAATAAGCCACGTGACTGGAACAACCCAGGAATCAATATATATCTATCTCTCTTACTGTCTCTTCTTCCATGAGAAGTGAATGATTGGGTTCACTGCCTTCAGCTCTGCCCATTGGGAGGAATTCCCCTTGCTGCTGACTTTAGGGCCAGCCCTGAGTGGAACTGAAATGTGACAGAGGTCCAATTCAAGCTTGCACCAACATTTTGTGCTGTTTCATCTGTTAACTAGGTCAACCTCTTTCTTACTCTGATGTTGCAAATGAAGAACTCCCCATAGCACATTTAGTCTGTTAATATCATATGGGATTTGCTTCTTTATATTTGTTACCATCATATATTATTTGCTTATTAATATTTATTGATTGTCGTCTTGCAGTATAATGCTACCAGGGGTGTTTTTGTTCTGTTCTGTTTTGTTTTGTTTGTTATTGCTAACTGATGGGTCTCACCTGCCGAAAAAGTACCTGGCTTATAGTATGTGTTTAATAAATGTTTGTTAAAAGATTGAAGGGATAAATTAACTCTCATTTCTCTCTTCGCTTCAGTTTTCTTCAGAAAACTGGAGTAATTTTATTACTCCATAAAATTACATATTGTAATATAATGGATTCTTTGCCTGTCATCCTCACCTCCACTAAAATATAAAACACACATAATTTGTTTATTTTGTTCAAAGCATTATCACCAGCACCTATAACAGTACCTGGTTAAACAAACTTTTTTGATTTAATCAGTAAATGGGTAATTTTCATGTCCAATGATAAAGTGATATAAAATGAATGCATCAATTTTAAGTAGCACCTGGACCAAAGGTGGCCTCTCTCAGCACTATTTTAGTCTTCCAGCAGATAGAGTTGAGCTGAATCTAAAGTGATGGGGGCTTTTGCTCCTTAAATTTGTTTCTCAGGGAGTTGCAAAGGAAAATTCCAATCAATTATCAGCCTGAAAGCCTGGAAGGGCTCATTTCTTATATTTATACATAGCTTTTATTTCTAATCCTATCAATTTATGGTTTGGGTTTCCTGATTCCAGGTAACATATTACTTTGGGGAAAACAAAACAAAACAAAATAAACAACAAACAGACTCTTATGAAAAGACATAGGCAGAGAGAAGCCTCCTTTGTTAGCTTTACTTTGTCTTACAGTTAGAAAAAAATAAGTTTTTAAAAGAGCCATTTAAAAACATGTACTTTATTATATGCATATCTGGAAGAGAAAACCTGGCAAGAGTGTGGCCATAGATGATTTTTCCCTTTTGTTACTTGGAAGATTGATAAGGAGTTAATTTTCACTTTTGACACATTATACTGAAATTTTTAATATCTTCTCTGTGAGTTCAGTTGGAAGGAATCTAATCTCATGGTATCATTTGAGGACAGCTCTATGAATATTTTTGACAAATGAATCTTTTATTTGCCTTGAAAATTATGATTCAGTTTGATTAAATAAAAAAAAATATGGATAATGTTTAATCACTACTGTCATATAAGAGCTAAGCTGTCAGCAGGATGCTATGACACCTAGAGTTAGTCATTTCCAGCTGAGAAAGGATCCCCACAGCTTCTATTTGCTTAGGAAGCTGTGACTTGGTATTCCAGCTCGTTTAATAGACTTGTTGTGTTTCACGTTCTATATGGAATTCTATAGTTGAAACTAGCCTAAATAATTTTTGGATATCCTAATACTTCTTTATTCTTTATACATACTTTAAAAAAAAATGAATGCAGAAATATATTACCAAAATTTCAAAAGTCCTTACCTATTGACTAACATGAAAATAATTTTAACCATAAAGTTTAATGAGATGTTTTGTTAAATCAATCAATATGTGATTATTTATAAGTGTTATATGCCGACTTTTATTCCGGGTACTGTGGAGTTATCATTAGTAGTATTTCATGTCCTCTACCTTTGAGTTTTCCTTCTAGCTGGGTAGACAAAACAAACAGGAGAGAAAACCACCATGTAATAATATAGTGTAGCACATGGAACATACTTATTTGTGAATGTGTGTTAGCAGAGAATGTGGACAATAACATTGATTTTAAGTGTAGTGATTAATAAAGAAATTTATTTTATGCTATTTTCTTTGTTATCTAGGAGATTTCTGATATCCTTCCATTTCATTTCCAAGTTGCATTCCCCTTATTACCATTTCATAGCAAGACCTAGACTTTTAATCCAATTAATCATGAATTACTTTCAATTAATTATCATTCATATTAGTTTCAGGTGTACAACACAGTGCAATAGTTATACTTTTTACCCCTCAAAGTGACAATCCCCCTGCCCCAATTCGCCACCCCACTCCTCCCTCCATATCATATATATCTATTACAATTCCTCTGAGTCCCTTCCACAGTATAATCCACATCCTGTGACTATCTATATATTCAATTACAGTTGGTATACACTATTATACAACATCGGCTTCAGGTGTAAGTGCAGTGATCAAGCCTCTACTCCATCCATGAAGTGGTCTCCCTAACAAGACATGTGACCATCTGACACCTCACAAAATATTTACAACATTATTAATTATATTCCCTGAACTGTCTTTCATATCCCTGTGGCAATACTGTAGTTACCTTTTGTGCTGTCTAATCCCTTTCCCTTTTCCCTCATCCCCACCCCCCTCCCAACTAGCAACCCTCAGTTTGTTCTCTATCTCTATGAGACTGTTTCTGTTTACTTTGCTCATTCATTCAGTTTTTCAGATTCCACATATAAGTGAGATCATATGGTATTTGTCTTTCTTAAAAATTTTTCTTATTCTGTACTTTTCAATATTTTAACAAAAATATAGAAAATATGCCTATTAACTTTGTATATGTCATAAACAGGCTGATTTTTACACTTGATAACAGTTCAAATGTAAAAATAACAGGCAGATATCAGAGATTTAAGTAACAAGCATAAAATAAAGGTGTAAGAGTAGATTTGTACTTGCTTTCAAAATACCAACTTTACAAGTAGATAAAGGGTAAGTTTTCTTAATGATAGCATAGTGAAAAAGATTAAACCTTATGAACTGATACTATATTCAATTTGAGAAAATATGTTTTGGCCAAGAAAAAAATATATATTATGCAAATAATAATGCAAAAAATATAAAAAATGTTGAATAATGCATGAAAGCTCCCTTTTACTGTAGACTAGATACCATAATTCTTAAGTTTTAATATGGACACTCTACTTTCAAAGAACATAGTAAAATAGGATTATTTGTATGGCGATTTAATACTATTTTATAAAATGAAGGAAATATTGGTATACAGTTTGGAAAAAATAAAAGTACAGAGGGCTAAGCTCTGAACTAGGATTTGATACCAGACTAAGGGCAAGAAATGTTCAAAGAATAAGTTGACTATTGAAAGAAAAGCTGAAGGGACTGAGACCCAGGAATTTTCAAGCATGAGATATAACCAAATACCAGATCTATTGTAGAAGATATTTAAGAAATGTTTAATTAGTTGAAATAAATGTTTTAGATACTTTCCAATCGTGAAATTTAGTGATTCTGTCATGCCTTTAATATACCTAATTTTGCCATGTATAATGTGCTCCCATGTATAATGCGCACCCATGTTTTTGGCCCAAACTGTCAGTGCAAAAAAAACCTTTCTTTTTCATTTTTTAATTCAAATTTTTATTTTTTTACATTTAGGTACTTGTTTTTTGGTAATATAAAGGAATTTCAGCATTTATTTTTAAATACATTACAATCAATTTTATGTAACAAATAATTACAAAGTACAAGAACAGATACAAGGTACAAGAAATTTTACATACTGGTAACAAATTTATGATATTTACGCATCATAGAAGGCCAAAAACTTCATCACTGAAGTTCACTCTAAGTTCAACAAAACCGAATATCGTGTTCCAGGGTTTTATTTTGCATACGGATATCATTATTGATTTCTAGAGTTACACTTTTAACTCATAAGCATAAATAAATGAATTAAAGACATTTATATGGAATTAGTTCCACCCACATATGATGCCCATCCTTATTTTTCCCTCACAAATTTGGGCAAAGAGTGTGCATTATACATGACAGAATGTGGTATTTCCCTTTCCTTTCCCCTCAACCACAAGCTATCAATTCTTATATCAATATTTTAGTACTTTTTCATCTTTAATGTGCTTTTCATTATTTCTGCATGACATTGTCAAACATTTTAAAACTGTGGTTTTATAGTAGGACATTAATACACTGTTTTCTAAATCTTCCTTATTGATTATATGAAGTTTGTATTCTATATAATGTATATTATATGTGTTATATACATTGATTATGCATTATATGCTTTGATGCACATGATCTAATTTTAATACTATTAAATTTTAATTTCCACTCATCTTTTATTTACATTAAAACTTGAATCATGCTAGACTTTCTAATCACTGGTCATCAAATTGACAATTTAAATTCTTGCTCTTCATCCCCACACTCTTTATCTCTACCCTTTAAGACATCTCAAGTTGAAAAACTTTCCAGAAATCCTTTGGTGTTACTGACACTAAATTATATTTTTTTCTCATTTCTGAATCTCTACTGTGCTTACTGACACATCACTATCTTCCTTTTACTTTTGCATGAGAACTCATAAATAAATAAATTATCCCAGAACTTGACATCAAGTTTTAATACTTTATTGAAGTCCACACAGCTAAATTGAAATAGTCACAACTAGAGCCCAATAAAGATATGGAAACTTTCTGTGTGACAGAACCCTCATTTATACAATAAAGACCTATTTCAATTATAAAAATATTATATAATTATCTTTTGCCTTAGAATAATTCTTATATTGTTAACTTGTATGGATTTTAAAATATGAATTTCTCATGAGTATTACAGATCTTAAATTTTCCTGTTTTTCCCATAATACATAGCACTTAACAGTTCACAAAATTTCCATTTGTGTTTGTTTAATAAATATAAGGTTGGAAAAAATCTAAAATTAAGAACTATTTTATAGTTTCATTTTCTCTTTGCATTTCATGACATTTTGATAGATTTTCATTGTCACAAAAGCATATCCATTTCTTGCCTTTTGGGCTTTTAAAAATTTCTTTCAGAATATTGATAAGATTATTTCAAACTTAAGTCTTCTGTGTTGCTTTGAAATTTTTGTTTAAAGTACATTTTATGTATCTTAAGATATTGTTATGGTATAAACAATGGCTCATTTCCATGAGATTACCTGCATAACCATGCTGGGAAATCAGGGCATTGAATGTATTCTCTTACTCATTAATTGAGTGGATTGCTTTGTAAGTCTCCGGCTTTTAATCTCTGATCTTATTTTCTACTTAGAAAGTGAATATACCAATTGAAGTAAGATGACATAGCAACATCTAGGAATAGATTTCTCTTGTACAGGTGTTATTGACTAACCTGGAAATGGCTATACCTTCTATATAATATATATAATCCATCGAAGGCTCTACCTGCCACTGGAGTGGCTTCTTCTGGGACTCAGTGATGACAGATGTGTGAGAATACAATGAGGGAAGTGGTTAGGGTATGATTTTAATCAGTTGTTCAGAAAAGGAGAATTGATTGGCCTCTAGCTCAGGCCTCAAAACTCTGTTGACAACTTTTAAATAAACAAACAAAAAAAACCCATATATGACTCCCTTGAAATCTTGAGCTTGGTTATTTTGGGTAAGTTAAATGGTTACGAAGCAAAGAAAACTCAGGTTAGAGCATAAGTTGCCCTAAGCAAAGTAGACGAGCGTGGAAGCGTAAAAGTGTATGTTTTGGCAAAGAGCCTGGTTATACATGGAGGTCAGACTCATCAAAGTTTAAATATAAGGAAGGGTCATGGGAAGGATTTGGAAAGACTCTTATATGCGAGACATTCCAAGGGCTTTGAATCAAGTCCTGGGAGAAAATACAGACCCACTTTAGTAGTCTATTTGTCATTTTCTAATTTTAATAGGAGTCCTTTGAGGAACCCATTAGGTCTCTCAAACAAGCTGCCTGGGACCTATCTAGGAGGCAAAAGTTCCATTGAATAGCTTTTAAGAAGCCCATTGTGTATTCTTAGAAGGGAAATGTTTGCATTAGTCAATATCAGTAATATCCAATATTCCAAAGGTGACCTAGTAAGGCCTTGTATTGTGGCATTGCTGTACGTAGAGACATATAACTTTGATTTACATTCTGGGTACCTGTGAAGCAAGAGGGTCTAAGAGCTTTTGACCTTAATGGGACAACTCTTAGGTAGTGGCTTAAAAGTTTGTAAAAATGCAGATGGAGTCATTTGCTGATATCCACTGATAACATGAGTCCCTGAAGTTTGGCCACATACGCTGATCCTTGGGTTCAGTTCTTTATCAAAGCAGGCATGAAAAGCAGCAACATTCCAATGTGCTTTATCACTTATTATATTGGCAGAGCCACCTGTACACTCTACAAACTCCATTGCTATTCACTAAATTCATTAAAAGGTGCTTCCCAGACAGCCAAGGGGTCTGGGGCAGAGGTGACCTCCTCTGGCAAGGGACTGAGGACACTGGAGGCCTTCTCTTTCTCTGTGTGAAATATGTAAGAGGGACCACATTTGGCTCCATCCTGTATTGAGGAATCCTTGGTATCTATGTTGAACTTGTGAGATGCTGCATCTGTGACCAAAACCATAATGGACAGCTAAGGAAGGAGGATCACAGGGTCAGGATCTATAAGAGCATTTATTTCTAGGAAAGCCCAGTGGTTGGCCAGTAATTTCCTCTCTAATGGCATATAGCACAATGAAAAATAGGGCACTTTCTTGCGTCGGAAGCCCATGAGGAATTTATGGCCATCATAGGTGGTCCAGAGACTCGGGGAGGCATGAGAGAAGGTTGTTTAAGCTTCTACAGTGAAGGAGTCTCTGAGAGCACTAATGTGAGTGCCTATTGATTTTAATTTGGACGGACAGGTTCTAGAGCCTTTTACTTTTTTTTTCCTTCCTTCCTTCCTTCCTTCCTTCCTTCCTTCCTTCCTTCCTTCCTTCCTTCCTTCCTTCCTTCCTTGCTTTTTTCTTTTGAGCTGTGTTTAAGGTGAGCTGTTTGTAAGTACTCATATCAAGACTAAATGAAATTTGTAAATGAGAAATGTATTGTCTCCAGAAACCAAAAAGGACTAAAAGATATTAGATTTACACATGTCTTTCTTTAATGACTGCGCCAAATGAAACTCCTTGCAGGAGAATGTCATCATTGTAACGTGCCCCCGGGAAAAGGGGAATCCAAGTAAGAACTTACATGTGGAGACTGTGAGTAATGAGAAAGCTGTTGTGTTACTCCATGGGTAGTCAAGTAAAATAGTGTTTTTTCCTTCAGAGGTGAAGGTAACTGTAGAGGCTGTTGAAATAGGCACTGGAGAGAAGATATTAGCCAAATCTATAAGAGCAAAATATTTGCCAGTTGCTGATTGGATGGAGCTGGTGATTCGAATAATAATAATTGGTGATGGATGTGGGGCCTTGATGGATAAGACCACAGTTGTAAGGTTGTAGAAGTCCTCCGTGTGGTACCATTTATTCTTTTCAGATTTAGAACATACAAAATCAGGCTGTCAAGTGGAGAGGCAGTAGGGACAATCATCCATTCATTAATTAGATCTCATATAATGTTTCAACCCTCAGAGACCCTGTTTTAACTTATATTGGGCCATATTACCTATTTTAACTGGTAGTCCATAGGGTCTCATTTTATCAAGCCATTTGTAAGTGCCAAAGGCTTAATTTAATTATAATTTATTACTCATTGAGTTAGAGTGTTAATGGGATGTTTTAGGGCAGGGGGTACAATGGCTCTGGGAAATTTAGGCAAGGCTATAGTTATAGTGAGATGTGTCTATTTTTACTGTCGTTTATACTTAGTTATTCTCCTAAGGTTATAGAGGGCACTATGCTTAAATTAGTGGCCTCTGTGGATATAACTGTAATTTGAGCCTATGAAACTTTCCCAATTGGTGTATTTTAGAAAATGTTAAAGTTAATTTTAAACCTATAGAAACAGGAAAGCTAATCAGCTCAATTTTTATCTTTTTGTTATATAAATTCTATAATAAATTTTTACTTCTAATTGGTCAAACTGTGGACCTTTCAAGTTAATATATTTGTATATGTTACTTTCCCCCTGTATCCAGGTTTCATTCTTAATATCCTGGTTTTTTGTTCTTTTTTGTTTTGTTTTGGGTTCCTAGCTCCCTGAAGCCCTAGATTTTATTTTCTGTCTCTGACTGATAACTATTGGGCTTCTATTATAGAAAGGGGTCATGGCTTGCCTTATAGGCAGCCCTTTGTAGTTCTAATACTTCCCAGTCTACCATGGAGGAATTAGCGTTTGCATTTAGAGAGCTATAACCACCTGGGATGGTGTAGTTAGCTGCCTTATCTGAAGTATTAATCCTTTTGCACATTGCTTTGCAGGAGTATTTACTAAGACCCATGCACACTGGTTAGCAGTCTCTTAATTTTTAAATTATTGGGTAACTTTGGCAGGTGGCATGACAATGGGTACAGTGATGAGATATTTGTATATTTGTTACCTTGACCCAGAGATCTCCTTTACATTTAATATTGGGCTACTGGTCTCCACAATTGCATCCCATCATACCCCCGAGGGTCTGGGGAGCATGAAGTTCCCTGGAAATAGCAGTAAGTTATGTCGCAGCAAGGAGGACAGGCAGGTCACGACACCCCCCCCCCCCCCCCGGAGCCACATTCACAGCATTGAGATAGGGTGTTATTTCTCTAACACTGGGGAATCCAACGCAACCTTCCTCTGCAGGAGTCACCCAACACTCACAGAGAAACCATGATTCTTATTATCCAGGTAATAATAAAGAGACACATACTCTGAAGAAGTGATGGACCACTGAGAGAGGCCTCTGCCAAACACAGGCTGTGACCAAAACCACGTGGAATGCTGTCCCCAGAAAGCGAGGCTTAGGTGACCTATTACTTCTATTGTCCTAAAGTGGGCTCCTGCCTTGGCCCCCATCTAGCCTCCCAAGTTTAGCCAATTAGCACTGTTTATTTTGCATCTTCTGATGCCAAGGAGATTTGGGTAATGAGAGACTTGGCAACCAAAGGCCCTCTCAACAGGTGACAACAGGTTCAAGTGTAGGGTCACCAATGGGCCAGTTCTGTCCCAAGCTTTGTCAGGTAGTCAGAAATAAATTAGTAAGCCACGAGCAGTCTCCCCAGAAATTTATCAGAGTCAGTGAAAATGGCCATGCTATCCTGCTCACAGCACCAATTGTTTTATAAAATTGAAAAATCCTTTTGGTGAAAGGACCAAGACTCTAGACAGGTGAATGTTAGAACTCTGCTATTTACAGCTCTGAACAAATGAAGGCTGTTAGCCAGGCTCACACAGGGGTTGTACCCCCAGACAGGCTAATAGCAAGTTGGAGCTGTAGGAGGCAGTTTATGCACAAAATGTGGGGTGCATTTAGTTAAGTGGATTGGCTAATTTGAATAATTTCCTGGGCTTTCAGGCATGAGGTATGTCTCTAATTGTCTGACAACCTGCCCTGGGGTGATTAGGGCAGATACATAGGGGCCTTGAGTGTGAGAGCACAAAAGGTAAGTAGTTAATTAGCTGTTCAAGAAGGTGAACTGATTAGTCCTTAGTCAAAGCCAACAAATCTAGGTCAAGACAGCATTTAAAAAAAAAAAAAAATATATATATATATATACACACACACACACACACACACACACACACATACACACACACATACCTTGTCCATATATATATATATATATAAACAGTTATATATATATATATATGTATACAGTAAAACCTTGGATTACAAATAACGTGGTTTGCGAGTGTTCCACAAGACGCAAACATTTCTAATGCATTTTAACACAGTAAACGAGCGATGTCTTGCAATATAAGTACTTTGTTTCTAGAACAAATTATGCTTGCATACCAAGGTATTACTGTATTTGTATTATATAGGGGTAGGAGTAAAGGAAAATCAATTTGTTAAACGCACGTGTCATTACTTCTAATATTCTTTATATCTACTACATTATTATCTAGGCTGAAGTGTGTGTGTGTGTGTAAAATTTATCAAATAGTTATTGAATAGCTACTATGTAGCAGGAACTATGTGAGATACAGAGCTAAAATGATGACTGCATCACTTTGAGATCTTGTTTTGCATAGCTCTTTGAAACGTACTTTTATTGCTAAGTCTTGTATACTCTGTCAAAAAAATAACAGGTTTTAAGTACATGTAATTATAGCCATATATTAACAATGATAGCTCAGTTGACAGCAGTAATATGTTTTCATGACTACATTCTTTTTGGCCAATTTTTTTTCCATTTTTACTTTGTTAAATTGCTATATTCAGTTCTTCACTGCACACAAGTATCACCTAGTAGACTTGCAACCAGATCCTTATGTTTTTGTAATTTGATGAAGTTTAAAATTTTGGCAGTTATTTAGCCAAATATCATCTATTGTATTAATTTACAATGAGCTACTTAATGTACATTTATTTTTGCCATATAAATTAAATATTAAAATGGCTTTGTTGTTATACTTTTCAATTAATAGTTTTTACTTTATTACCTTTTCTTTACTAGACTACATGAAAACTCTAGGCACTTACTGAGCATGGTTAAAAGACTATATCATTACATGTACCTATGTTTGTTATGAAAAACATGTGAAGTTTGTAGGATGGATTTGTTTTATTTTTGAAGTAAGGAACATGAGAAAACCAAGTCTTTACATCTTTTTTTTCATATTCTATTTCACCATGAGCCGGGAGCCATATATTCCTTCTACTCTATCAAAGACAAAGTATTACAGATCTATTCAAATATCACAATTACTAGTAATTTTGGCAAGTACTCTAATTGATCCACCAGTTCTCAATATCTTATCTGTCTAATATTCCATTTTTAAATAAAATGTTAAATTGAGTATATTTCAACCCAAATGAAGCACTTATGTATGTACTTTAAAGAATGAAAATGATGATATCTTTTGAATTCTAGTTACTCTTCACTACCTGGGACTAAAAAAGCTTGTAGTTGGGGATATAAAGATTTGATATCAGGATTCCCCTTAAACGAGGGACTTGCTACACAGTTGATGCCCTTGAAGCTCCTTCAGGATCTTCCTCAATCACAGAGAACCAGCTCACACCAGGTCACACAATTCTCTGAGCAGCTCCTGTTTGCAGATAAACAAGACAGTACACCAAGGCCTCACCTTTGTGGGCTCTCCCACAGGCAATGCTACTCCATAACTCCCTACTGGTGTTCCCGAGGCTTTGTCAGGCCTGCATCTCAGCGCGACATTTTCTTGGTTGCTATTGCTTTCTGATCTCTCTCATCATACATGGAGATACCTAGTAAGCATCACATACCCCAGGCTCAGTTTCTGCTCCCAGAGGGAACAATCTATGACAGACTCCAAGTAGAGGAAATTCAGGACACAATGATTATAGTCCTAATTTATATCTTATTTCAAGTATTAACAATCTCAGGAAAATCAAATAGGTCACAATGTTTTCACTACAAATCAGATATGTAGAGTCACCTAGAACCATTGATCCTCATCAAAATTAAATTGAAAGTCTAAAGTCTACAATCCAGAAAATTTATGTGTCTTCATTCTTAAATTCACTTATTGATTAACTCCTTTATTCATTCCTCCATCTATACATTTACACATCATTCCCTATAACTAGCTGTCCTATTAGGTATAGGGATACAGAGATAAAAACATGATCTTTTTCATCAAGGCACTTACTCTTGCACACCACTAAGATTTTTAAAACAGTATACACACACACACACACACACACACACACACACACACACTAAACAGTATCTATCTATCTATCTATCTATCTATCTATCTATCTATCTATCTATCCTGTGTGTGTGTGTGTGTGTATATATATATATATATATATATATATATATATATTATGTGTGTATACTCATATATATATATATATATATATATATATATATATATATATATATTAGTTTTTTTATGGGCTTTGTAAACACTGCCACAAACTTCGTGGCTTAAAACAACAAAACTGTATTTTCTTACATTTCTCAAGGTTAGAAGTCCAAAATCTGTGTTGCTGGGCCAAAGTTAAAGATTTTGCAGGCCCGATTCCTTTCTAAAAGCTCTGAGTGGAGAACCTGTTTGCTTCTTTTTTCTCAGTATCCGGTGGTTGTCTACAATTTTTGGTTTGTGACCCTTTCCTCACATTCCTTCAATGTCTTTCTTCCCCTTCCACTTTTTCTACTACTTCCTCTCTTTTTGCCTTTTGCTCTTGAGGACCCTTGTGATTATATGGGGCCCATCTAGATAATCCTAATTTCCTCATCTCAATATCCTAAACTCAATCTTATCTACAATGTCCCTTTTACTGTATAAGGTAAACTTTACAGGTTATGGGAATTAGCACATTGACATCTGTGGAGCCATTGTTCGGCCTGCCACTCTATGTAACTAGTTAGGTAGAGACAACCACAAGAACTTAATGGGAATATTATGGTGTTACCCAAGTATCCTAAGGTATTGACGAGGGTGTTATCTGGTGGATCAATGAAGACTTTGTACAAACATAACTTTTAAGTGGAATTCTGAACAATGATTAAAAGTAACTTGTGAAGGTTAGGACAGTGGTGAAGTGGACCCTCTAGGATGACAGAGTAGTTCATGGCAAGACATGGAGGCTACAGGAAATAAAGTGCTCTGGGAATCTATCATAGATATTGGCACTTTTCAGTGACAAGGCACATATTTTTCTTATATTTTGATATTTTTGAAAATACAGTCTTATAATTAGTGAACACATTTACTATGACATTTATTTTTTCCCTAGTACCCTATTATTAAAAGGTGGTAATGAATACAGTGTGGTTTGATTAATTTGGTTTATGGGATGTTAAGAAAATAGTGAGAAGTGACCCTGAGAAACAACACGTGTCAAACTCACTATATAGGCTGTAACCATAGCAACGAGTCTGTAAACCATAATGAAAATCACAAGGAGTCTTTAAATCCCTTTAAGAGCATATTTGACATAGTCTGATTTTAGCTTTAGAAAGATCACGTTGACTGGATGGGAGAAGAGTGATACTACAGGCAAAGAAAACAGGAGTTTGCCCTAACAAACTGGCAAATTTGAAGGCTTGGATGAAGGAAGTGGTGGCAATTGATTGATAGTAGGATGTAGAAATGGCTGATTTTGATAAGTGATTCATTGATGTAGTGGGAACGTAAGAAAGGAAACTATATATAAGTGTAAATATTCATCAGCATTTGGATATAAGAATCTAAAGCCCAGTGATGAGTTTCTACATGGAAATATAGATTAATAGTCATTTCGTAGTAACTGAAATCTTAGGCAAGGATAAGATAATGGAAGAATGCCTTCAACATTTCAGTTTGCTTGTTTTGTCTGTTTTGCGTTCAGCTTTCCTCTTGTTTTGGGAGACTGTCCAATTTGTGTATTACTGTGAGATGGAATGTCCTGCTTCTCACTATGTAGTGACAATAGTACAGCTCTCATTTCTCTGCCCCTGATGACCAAAGATTTGATGTTCAGCCAATCAGTTGCTCCCCCACAAAACTTTGAATCTGGAGTTGGAGGCCCAAAGAGAAGTGGTTACGCTTCATTTATAGCAAAGGGGAGGGTGTTCACTAAATGCAGCACGAAGGTCTAGTAGGAGCTTACTGCAATGGTAGTCACAGAGTCCCAATCAGACTGTTTCTATAAGCATGGCTGGTAAAGTTTCTTGACCAGCTTGTGTCTTTCTACCTGTTTTTAAAGTCTGGTCTTTAGTGTAGCTCGAGTTGATTTTCCTTCTAACAATCATGTTTCATACAGAAGACATGCAAAATGAGAAGAAAAATGGGTTGAAAAAGAAGAGTATTTGATGATTTTATCAATCTGAGTCTTTTATGTTTCACAGTAAGAATTCTTCACTTCTAACTCAAAAAGGTTTATATTGCCACACTTCCTCAAACAATACAGCCCAAGAGTTTAAGGAACAAACACTGATAATCTTGGAAATTATCAAGCTAATTTGATGAAAAAATGTAACTGACAATACTGAGTTTATTGTCTGGGAATGGATGAATCTATTTATGAGTTTGATTTCATTAACCATGCTTTCATTGGCAAAAGTGTATGTTTTATTTGGTTTAATAAAAAAATAAAGTTTGCGTGTGTGTGTGTGTTTGTGTAAATACACAAATGCTTTCTATATTATTATTTTTCTAATTTCAAAAGAATTTTCTGGCTTATACATATGGATTACAGTGATTTTTATTTTTTCTTTTCTTTTTACTCAGAAAATAGCTTTCTCAATACTACCATAAAGAAAGTGGTGCCTTGATGGGATAAATGGAGCTTATATACATACTGCTATCCAGGATACATTTAAAAAAGAAAATACTCTAGCTTATCTATCTGTTTTTTTTCCCGGTGGTACACAGGTTCAATTTAAATATTACAAAAACCAAAATACATAATTTTCACATTTTTAAATAAATGGAGATAGAAAGCATTCCTTGATAAGATGTGAATAATCTGAAATTGCAACAAGTATTATTTCATTTTCATGAAAGAGTCAAAATACATTATGAAGTTTTAAATTAGTGGATCATGTTGGGATTTTACCCATAAAAAACTTTAAGGCAATTTACTAACCAGTATATAATCATCCAACCATTCATTTATCTATTATTCTAAAATTTTTATGTTGTGCCTTTAATGTGGCATCTCTGTATTAAATATGCATAGGAAGATGAATACTATATAGATTTTCCCTGTGAAGGGCTCACAGTTTAGGTAGATGATAGAGATGAGCTCAGTTATAGACAACTATAAGACAAAATAGAGAATGAATTTAAAGTCAGAAAAGTTAAACAGGAAACTCCATAAAGTTTAAATAGTAACATGGATTTTATTAGACTATAGAGATACTTGAAATCAAGAATTTTGCCTATTGAGGAAAGGAGCTGTTTATGAATTTCTCAATATTTTTCTACTTTAATTTCAATAAAATAATTCACCTTTACTAGAATTGAAATGTATTCTATTAGCACAATGGAAGTTTAAAATGAAGAAAGCAATTTAAGACTTATAAAGTATTATTCAATAACAAACCTAAATGACCTAAAAGATAAAGTGCAGAGAAAGTAAAACAGGTGACCTGGAAGGTAATAGTACTTAAAGGAAGTCTTCCATCAATTTTTAGGTGCCCCTGAATACTCTTTCTTATGCTTTTGCCATGAGCAATAATCTGGAGACTCTATTTTTTTTCCCTATCAAAACAAGACTAATTTTCTATTGTATAATTCCCGTTGCCTTACAATTTCATTACTTGACTTATAATTGATAAGTAGTTCTTTTAATTATAGCGTACAATTTTTTAGTTACAATAGTTTAGAGAATACATTAATAACTTACTTATATTTACATATTTAAATGTATCATGCACCACACATGATCCTTAAGAAAATATTTTTTTTAACAACCTTTGTTAACTAAATTATTTTTAAAAAGATTTTATTAACAGTAGCTGCCTAGGTCAAGCATCAAAACATAAAATTATATCTAGGATCTGAGGCTAATTGCTAATCTTACTTTCTTTGATATATTGAGTAGATTTTAAGGAGAAAAATACACATATTTGTTTGTTTGTGTGTGTGTGTGTATGAAACATAATCATTTCACAAAGCCGTGTGTTTTCAGAGTCTACTTAAAATATCTGCTGTAGTCTCTATTTACATGGAGAACTAAATACTCAGATTTCAGAATATTTCTCTTTTTACTAAGTATGCTTCATACAGATTCTTGATTCTATTCAGTTAAATTTAAATGTAATATGAAAGCTGTCTAAATAATTTTATTTAAATAATGAGGCAAATGAAATTAAGACTGTGTGTGTAAATACATACTATATGCCTTTTGTTGCTTTTTTATTGTTTTATTTTTTTCTTTAAAATCAATAGACAAATCTCTAAGTTTTCATATTCATGGATGTTATCAAATGCTCCATTATCTATTTCATTTCTAAGTGTAAATAATTTGACTGAAAAATCTATAAATGTGTTTTATTTGAGTTTTCTAATTAAAAAAAAAATTCTTACTGGACCCAAAATATTACCAAGCTTTGTCACAGGTTTTTATTTTTCATTCTAATACAGAGCCTAGATAAACCCTAAGGAAAGGAGATTAATATGTGGTATGTGGGTGGAAGAAAAGGACATTTTATAAATAACCTCAAAGATTAGCTGTGGAAAAAAAGTGATTTAAGATAATATGGTCCTAAGCAGTTTCATTTAAATATGTAATCTTGGTATAGCTACTTCTGTGAAACCAGAATATTGGAATACATAGGTATGGATTTCCATTGACTGGCATAATATATTGTTATTTCTATTCTCATTTAATCAGTTAACTAATTTTGATTGCTTTGTATATTCCAATCACTATGTTAAATACTTAACCAGCATTACCTCATATAATCATTATAATAAATCTATGAGATATTTATTATTATCTCAATTTTCATATGAAAAAATTAAAGCATAGAGGAATTAAGACACTATCTTTAATCAGGCATCTATTAATTATCAGCACCAGAAGAAATTTTGTTTCTGTGAAGTTCGACATGTTAGGGAAAACACTCATAATACTTAGGCTCACTGTGTCAATAAGTTTTATTAGTGGTTGATTCTCGCTGAATAAATAGAGATATTTATTAAAAGGATGTTATAGATGTACCATAATAGTTATAAACAGGGTGGAAAGAGGGCTTCAGGGTAAGTGCCCATACACATCCAAAACCATTGCTGAAGTGACATTGAGGACAGCAACACAACATCACTTGCTTCCACTAGTGTCTAGATAGATGTTCATGTTTGCAGCCCAGAGCTTGAGTTATTCACACTGCCACTGATGAAAGCACTGGTGCCATCTGTACATTATGGAGTGGAGCTTGCCACCATTAATGAAATCAAAAGCCAGGTGTTTCTGTTACTCTCCTTACCACCAAATAAGTGCTGAACACAGATCCAGCTTCGTCATTCATTCTCTGCAGTATCATGCTTAAATGTTTTTTCTTAGCTCTCTCGTGATCATGGTTTCCTGTTTCACTTTTATGGGACCAAAATTTATGAATCTTGCTAGTCCTCCAAAGATTAGAGAAATAGTCCTAAAGTATTGGACTGCCATAAAGTTTGAACATTCAAATTCAACAACTCAGTTTTACTTTGTTTTAGGATACCTCTGCAACTGTTTAAGTCCTATTCCTATTATTGGATGTCCATGTTTACAATTAGAGCAGCTTCTCCACTGATGGCTTTGTTCTATTTTCTATAGTCTCATACTTTATTTAGGAGATGATAAAAGAAAAGTTAATGTAATAAAATCTCAAAACTAATGACTGAATTTTGATAGTTTTATACAACCCACAAATATCTAGATTACAGACAAATAATTAGAGATATTAAATGATAAGATTATTTGAATGCTTCCAAATAACCATGGACAAAGAGGGCATAAAAGTTTATTTTTCATTAAATTCTAGATATATTGTTTAAGTTTTCTTGCCAGCAGCGTACCCAGTAGCAGATCTGTTTATTATTATAAAGATTAACCAGAAGTCAAGATGATTTGTTTATTTTTTTCTTTCTTTATTCTTATGGTTAGGCAAGTTTCAATTCATAATTTCACTTGCATCGAAAATTTGATTTTAAACATGGTGGTGAAGTCGATTTTTATGGAGGAGAAGTAGGCAGAACACATCAATCTGATCCTCTATTTTAAGTATTCATTTTATATTATTTGTAGAATTTGATGAACAGGGATCCTGTAGGTAGTCCCAGTTGGTAGATTTTTTTCAGAATAGAGTGGTCCTGTAGCTAACTATATTCTATAAAATGAACTGCTCTCAGTGTTTCAATATTTAGGTCACAGACTAGGTTAGGCAAGGAATAGACATGATCTACTCCTACCAGGGTCAAAACATGTAACTTTATCACAAACTGATTAGAAAGACAATGCATTAATTTCAGGAGGAAAATCCATGTTCCTTTAGTGCCTTTGAACATGCTACAGTTGAGGAAACTGAAGGCAGAGAAGTTAAATGCCTTGGCTGAGCTATTCAAGACTTATAATGGAGAAGAAAGCCAAGCCAATTCTCTTGGCTCATAGAATAGCTCCTAATACACCAGGCTGCCTGTCTCAGTGCCCAGCAGGGGTGATAGTCAAAACAATGCGCACACTTATGGTTCATCTCTCTCTGTGGGTCTCGTGCCTCAATCTTAAAATACAGTATAGTAAGAATCTGTCTTTACAGATAAAGATCACTGGAGCATTGAAGGAACTCAGTTGCTCTGAGTTATCTCAATATTTAAGGAAATACAAGAAAATCTTAGTAACTTAGCCATCACTTCCAATTGTAGCTTCATGTTATTACTTGAAACACGGCTGATGTATATTAACTTAATTATACCCTATAGACAATCCCCATATTAGAACAAACTGCTAGATTGAAGAATTATATCAAATTGAGGGTTTTCCCTTCATGTTCTGTCTAAAGAGCAAAGTACAGACAACTGCTCATAGCTCTTCATTGATGATACACATGTGAAATAAATTCCCTAAACATGAATGGTGACTCTTGTCAACCATTTCCATTTATCATGAACAAACTGTTTGTCCTGGGAAGGCTATTTTTCTACCACATCTCTTGTAATAAACGTTGAGCCAGTTCTGTAAAAACCCCCTTAGGGAAGACAGTTCAGTGTTTGCAGAGTGGAACTCAGTAAGAAAACCCAGCAGACTATTTGCTTCCCAGTTCATTCCCGAGCAAACAGTGGACAAGACTGCTGGATCCCCGAGTGCTGAACAGACCTTTTGCCATCTCTAGCCTGCTGAGCCTCACAGTGGGTTCCAGTGTTTGGGATCTAGCCAAGACAGACCTGTCAGAAAAATATTGGAACAGTCTTTAATAAGAAGCCAGAATAAATGTGTTTTTTGGCCTCTTTTTTTTATAACACTTAAATCATTTTGCTACTACACACTTGAGGGCTGAATGTTTGTTTGAATGTCAGGATACCAAACACCCCCAGAAAAGAAGTTTTGCATTTTCAATGATGCATAATAAGCCTGGAGCCACTACACACGCCATTAATAAAAACCTGATGATAAAACAATAACAAGAAGGAAATGCCAATGAAGCATGAATTTGTTAAGACAAAATTATTTCTCACCGCAGCACGCTTGTTACATTTGACATTTTACAAAATCAACCACATGGAAGAAAACATAGCTCATGGAGGGGACTTTGACGTCAGACTATTGGTAGTCGCGAGGGACAGCTGACACTCCTGAGAACTCCTGTAAATGTGAATTAGGAGAGCAGTTCTTATGACCAGTGTTTATGATGAACTTCTTCTCCATAAATATATGCCATATTCCTGAGGCACGGCTTATACCTATAGCGGCAAAAGATGGCAGAAGGCAGAGGGAAAGAGATCATCAGGCATTCCGGAGTGCACAGTCTTTTCAGATGTCTCTCAAAGCCGTATGTTCGCTTTCACTTTGGTTCAGTACAATAATCTGCTTGGGAAAAAAAAAAAATCTGAAAAAAACAAAGGTGCCTTTGCCAATGTTATGTTTTGCTTTGACAAGCCCTGAGAATTCTGAGGGGAATACACTATAAATGGGATCAGGTCATTCATTTCTGTTGTGTGTAGATATAATTTAAAGATACAGCCTCCTCAGTGAGTATGCTTTCCTGAGGGCAGGCAGTTGGAGGACTAAGGACGTAGCATTCTTCATGATCAACTAATCAAGTAAGCTGTTCTCAGTATTCTAGCATGCCCTTGTTGCAAATATTGGATATACTGCTTAAATTTACACTTAATGGATACACTCTGGAAAATACAAACCTTTAACTTAACTTAAGGATGGACAAAACCCACAGAGCAAAATTAAAAGCTTTGGCTGAGTTTTTATATTTCCTATGTGATTTCACCAAAGGAATCTTGCTTGCTTTCTGGCACAAACAATTATAGAATATTTCCAAGTCTTGTTTAGAATGGGAAT
The DNA here is from genome assembly GCA_033961575.1 of Aselliscus stoliczkanus. Lineage (NCBI taxonomy): Eukaryota > Metazoa > Chordata > Mammalia > Chiroptera > Hipposideridae > Aselliscus > Aselliscus stoliczkanus. Next base: position 139,791,691 of record CM066731.1, read on the forward strand.
CAAGCTATACATTTTTAGTTACACTTTGGATAACTCTAAAATTCTGATGGATGTTCACTTGTTTTGTATATACTTTGTATATATCTCTTATAGATTTTCAAACTTTAAGTATGGGAATTAATTAATTCATGTGTGCTGATCAATTAAACAGAATCCCTTAATAAAACACTAGTTTTCTAAAGTTTATATAGTGAGGGTTGTATAGTCAACAAATTTATTCACATACATTTATAGATTATTTCTCAATATAATGGCTTTACCTAAATAGAGTTATCTTTATGTTGTTTTTTTTGTTTGTTTTCTCAAAACACTGAGAGTTTTAATTCATAGTTACTTCATAATACAATGGAGTTAACAATCCAGCATTAATTGTATAACGTGATCATTTTTAGGTATCTAAGGAGACTTAACTTGAAGAATTAATATTGTCCTTTGCATTTGTTCTGTATTTAGTCCATGATTATAGTTGCTCTTTTATATCTAAGATGTATTTGTCTTTTTCTACTGAATTTCTATGATACACAATTCATTATGATAGCTATAGAAAAGAGTAAAGATTTTTCAGGCTGCATATATAAGCGTTGCTCACATATTTATTATAGAGTTGAAATGTTCATTTCATAAAGCAAGATGCTGGGTAAACATAATGGTTTTGATTGAAAAAACACTGGATTGGTAGAGGGCAAGGTTTCTAGTCCCTTGTCTACCCTTAAGAGACATGAGGCTCTGTGGAACTCACACTGTTTAAGTCTTCTGTGTCTTTTCATCTCTACAATGAGGGTATGGTGTTAGCTTTTCTTTTTTTAAAAAGCTGAAAGAATCAAATATTAGATATGGGGGGTATTTTAACTGTAAAAGTTCTGTTTATGTGTACTAGGTTATTGTTATTATCACTGGGTTCAATAGAAACAAAAAGAATCATTACCTATCATATACCCCTTTTTAGAGTACATAAAATCCCACAAGAATGGCTCTCTTAGTTTTATGGTAGGAGAATTATAGCTGAATGACAGATATGTTTGCTGACTGCATAGACCACAAAGCAATGTACTTGAAAATGGTTTATACTGTTGTTAAAATTACACCTTAGTTTTTTATTTGGTATATTACACATTAGATTTGGTGTCTGGAGATCAGAAGGGAAGATTATATTAACAGAGGCAAGGGCAATAGAATTAAACCTTTTCCAATACCTAGGCACATAGAGACTTACTAGACACCCCACAGCCCTCCATAAACAGCATAGTTAGGAAAGGGCACTCTCAAGATCATAGTTTGAATCCAGAGTAAACCTAGAGCACTGTCTTTATTCTATAATAGATTAAAGAGCATGGTTTATATTAAATCATGGCAGATTTACTAAGATCTAAAAATCCACTTAAAAGTTGATTTTCCTCTTGTATCGATTAGTAATATAATGATTTATGATTTATATAATGATTTATATAATGATTTATATATATATAATGATTTATATATATTTAATTTAAACATTCACTGTAGTTTTTCATCACATTTTGTATGTGTATTATATATATATATATATGTATATTATGACTAAAAGAAACATTGTCATTAATCCCCCTCAAAATTCTCCCCCTCGCTTTGAACACACTTGTCCCATTTTTCTTGCCACTTTCTGAAGCCATTGTGGAAGTCCTCTTTGGTGAATGTCTTTAGTTGTGCTGTCGTGGCTGCCTTGATGTTCTGAATCAATTCAAAACGTTTTTCTATCATGGTCATTTTCACTTTGGGGAGGAGCCAAGAGTCACATGGTGCCAGATAGTGAATAAGGTGGATGAAGATACACCATAATGCTTTTATTTGACAGAAATTGCTGTACCAGAAGCAATGTGTGACATGGAGCCCTGTCATGATAGAAGATGAAATAAAGACACTCCTGAAAAAGAACTTCCAGAACTGCTTCAGAAAGTGGCAATAATGTTGGGCTAAGTGTGTTTGAAGTGAGGGGCAGTATTTTGAGAGGGATTAATGTGACTTTTTCTGTAATAATTATATAAACATTCACTGTATCTTTTGATCTCACCTCATAGGTTTGTTAAATTATATGAACATGACTGGGATATGGGCAGACAACAGTGAGAAATACATGCAGTATCCAGCAACTTACTTCTTCACTTTTCTTTCTGTCATCTGAAATTTGTTTTCCTACAATTCCTTAAACACTGCCACTACATGTTCACCCAGCTCAATAACACTATCAAAACACACACCTCCTTTCTCTACTAGGCAACTGATTTATCCACCCACTAGTAGGTCTAGCAAAATCATCACAGCACAGTACAGTTAAATGGTTTATTCCATTTCCTGTAGTGATTGAACCTCTTCTTTTATAGTTGAAGATATACAAATAATTTATGGTAATTCTAGTGACTAATTTCTTTAAATTAATGATAAAATTTTATAAACTTTAGCTTTTATCCCTTATACTGTATGCCTAACTGTCTCACATCTGTTTATGGGTCCATGGCTTGTCACAGCTTTATGTTGTTTAATGCTTTAGTTTGACCATTTTTAGGTGAGAGATATTATCCTTGGTGGAATGCCAAGTCCAGTGCCAATTAGAATACGTTCAATATTGTTTTGGCAATATATACTGGTGTATACCAGCCTACATAGGATACTGAGATACAAATTAAATTCCTCCCTTAATTGTTTTCATATAGGGAAACTGAAAGACTTCTAGACTATGCTAAAGGTTCAGTGTCAGTTAGGACAAAGGGTTGGTTAGGACTTATACAGAGGGTGCCAAAAAAAATGTATACATATTTTAAGAAAGGAAAAAAAACTGTATTAAAATGGTAGAACTCAACCCATACCGATAACAAAAGATGAATACAAGTCATGTGTATACATTTTTTTTTTGGCAGCTCTGGTATATAAGGGATAATAAGGCATTTCTGGCAAAATTCATATCACCTGAAAGAGAATATACATACATATGGGATATATATATGTGTGGACAAATGTTTACATACACACACCCTTAAAATTCACTTAAATCTTCTTCATAGCCTAGTGAGAATAACCTGGCAAACAACAGGGGTGTCCAGCCAATTTCCCATCCCCAAAATAATCCTGCTTGGAAAGGCTATTGAGCCCTACTCTGCAGAGATGGAAGGTGCTATTGGACAGGGATGAGTAGGCAAGCCTCCACTTAGGAATTCAGTCAATATTCATGAATCTTTGGTAGCATTGGAAATAGCGTTTTAAATTTAAAACTCACAGTTCTTAACATGGATTTAAATTTAAATGGTCTCAGCAATCGGCTAGCCTATCCTTTATATATTCTTCCTCCATATGTCCTTCTTGGCACGTGAGATTGAGCACTGCTAAAAAACATGCTCTTAGAGTCTGTTCAATGGGATTCCCTGGTAAAACAGGACATTTTAGCCCTGATTCACTTCCCTCAAGATTGAAGTCAGGTGGTTCACATAATGGAAAAGGATCAGCTGTTTGTCATGTGCTCTTCTCTGGACTGGTTGGTGTTAAAATAAATCATTTCAGGGAAGGTGAACAGGATCCTTTCTGAACTTCCTATCTTGGAATGATTAAAAGATACCAAATACACAAACTTCACTCATTTGAAATAAACTCTTATGCCTTAGAACCCCTTTCTTAAAATTGACAGATTAGGCCTATAGAAATATAGATTCCAGAAGATTTTCTGAGAGCAGGAATAATTCACTTCAATAAAGGAACCCATGCTTGAAAAGAGATCGAAATGTAGAACAAAATTCCTGAGAATACGTGTGGTAAAAATAGACCTGCATTAGCCCTTAATAATAAACCAGGGACTGCGCAAAGCATGTCATATGCTTTTAATATACAAATTGGTAAACTGGTACTGTTATCTCAATGAATACATGAGGGGGAAAAAGGCAGTTCCTTCCCTTATATATTAATGTAATACAGTTAATAAACAGTAGAACCCAAAGTTAGTTCTCGTATTACATTGCCTCATTCCCACAGAGATCTCTGCTATCCAAGGCAATGATGTCTAGATCTGTGACATGTGGGGCACTAGAATTGCATGACAGAGAGAGTGAAGAAAACAAATATTTATTTACTTGTCTAATGAACCCAGCATTGTATGCAAACTTATCTTCAACTTTTCTAAGTAATGCTATTTGTATATACCATGTAAGGAAATTGATATTCAGTCAAGTTTTAAAGTCCCAAACCACATAGACATTTCCCGTTGACAACAGTGGGATTCATATTCATGTGTCTGACTGCAAAGCCCTGGGACAGTTAATGACACCACTATGTGACTTCTTGTTCCTGTGATGTATGCGAGGCACTATCTGTCATGTATTTAGTGTTTGTGATTGTTGATTTCATAGTAAATTTCTTTTAGATTCACAATGACCATGTGCTTTCAGGTTGGGCTTCTGATATCAGATTATTGCAGTTTAATAGAGAGGTTTTCCCCAGATATATGAGTAGATAGAAAGAAAGTAATACATTGCTAAAAACGCACCATGGCTTTCAAGTCACAAGCATCTCTCTTCCACAGCTTTACAAGTCAGGATCAGGTTATGTATAGATCAGAATTTAAAGTAAATTGTTATAAGAGATGAAAGCTTCAACTAAAAGTTCATTTTATATAAACTGAAATGTAGAATAATTGGAGCATTTCCCAGACATCCCTGTTATTTATTTGTCTCCCTCCTCATGCTCATCTATTTTAAAAGTCATATGGGGTGGTAACTAGAATTGGCCCGCCAAAGAGCTTGTCAATATAAAAATGGCTTTGTTTGTAATTACTCTATCTTTGAGCTTCATTTATAATCAAAAGAAGTATCGTAACCTGTCAAATCAAACTTAAAAGGCTATCTTTGACAATATATTCTCTGATAGTAACTTGAGGTAAGATGGTGACAATAAATAAATAAATAAATAAATAATCAGAGAATGAGACAGAGAAAAACTGTTATGGAAATGGTGAGAATTCACACTATTTGAAGAATAAAATAATAATAATAGCTATTCAATCCAAAACACTACTGGGTGACATATCTGTCACATACATAATCACTGGAGATGGAATTTAAGTACAATGTTTGAGTGAACTGTAGACAGCTAATTGATTCATTTTTATTGAAATTTTACTTATTTTAAATGTCATTTTCAACCATTATGATTTGGACTTGAATATTTATTTTTTAATAACACTGTCAGATTAGATTTAGGCATTGGTATAAGCAGCATACTGCTTATATTGTATAGGTTTTATTCTTTCACTCAATTTTCTTAGCCTTCATCTCTGAGCAAAAATATATAAAATATATAAAAATTTATTCATTTATCTCTACCTTTATAAGATTCATTCTTCTTCTCTTATTTTTTAAATAAGTATCATTTCTTTTTTTCCTAAAAGGTGATGACATTATTAGAGTCCATTACTAAACAATATTACTATGTCTTGTTCATTTTGACAAGATAATCATTTATTCGTTTATAGAAATATGATAAAAGTAACATGAAATCATTGATTTTTTCATAGAAAAATTCTTCCTTTTAGTAACTAGAGTTATAATGCTTAAAATTTTTAAATGGTCATTTTCTCTCTTTCTTTTAGTTGTCTTGATTTAAGTATATAGCTAAACTTTATGCATCTTTACTTTAGTATATTATTTTTATGATTACATACAACCTAAAGTGAGTCTTAGAGTTTTTCAGATGAGTACTAATCATATATTGAAACATTCCATGAGAAACTAACCTAGTGGATTTGGGTGAGTGATGAACTTAATGTTATGATCTAGGAATAGAGAAATTTTATCTTAGAAGAAAAAAAACTACTTCAAATCAACATGAAAGTAGAAATCTATTAAAAAAGGAAAGGGCCAGCCGAGTGGAGAGGTGGTTAAGAGCTGGCATGGGATGCCAGCGACTCCGGTTCGGGTCCCACATACCCACAAATAAGGGCCAGTGACACTACCCTCAAAAAACTATAAATGCCACATTTATAATTTAATTAGCCAACGTAAAATGCTTAGTTTTAAATGGGGTGTGTGTGTGTGTGTGTGTGTGTGTGTGTGTGTGTATCATTACAACAATAAGAACTGTCCGATGTGGACAATTTTGAAACTTGTAAAGGAAAATATAAATAAAAAAATTACAAATTTAGTGGTCAAGTATCTTATTCTCTGGTGATAAACACTCTAGGATATGTAACAGATTTTATCACATAAGGAAATTCAACTTTTTTCTGGGTTTCTCATTTATTTTTGGCAAACTCTTCAAATTAAAATATCCAATTCTAAATTTATTAGGTCTGTCAAAATTAGGAAGGTATTATAATACATCAGAGAGGAGATAGTGGCTCAAACTAGACTGGTAGCAAGGAGATGAAGAGAAAAAATCAAATTCTGGATATACTATAAAGGTAGGACTACCTAGAGAAGGCTGGTCAATTGGATGTGGAGTGGGGAAAAAAAGGATAACTCTAGTGTTTTTAGCTTCAGCAAGTGGAAGCATACTGCTTCTATTTATTGCTATTCTAGAAGCAGCAGCTTTCAATAAAGATACCAAGTTTTTGGTTTTGGACATCTTTATTTTGAGAAAGCCTATCAAATACCAAATTCTCAGATGCTGAGAATACTCAGCATCTGTTAGAAATACAAATTTGGATTCTGGGAAGACATCTGGGTGAAAGGCATAACTTTGAGAGATTTCAATATATAGCTGAATAAATAAAGCCATGGGGAAGTAAAATAAATACATAGAGTAGACGGTAATGTAAGGGTTTAGGGCAGGCCATGAGCAAATCACAGCCCTTGGGCAAAATCCACCATTTTTATAATAAAGTTTTATTGGAACACAGATGTGCCAGTTTGTTTTCATATTGCCTATGGTTGATTTCACACTACAGTTTCTGAGTAGGATAGTTGCAACAGAGATTTTATGATCCACTAAGCATAAGTCATTTATTATCTGGCTCTTTACAGAAAAGGTTTACTGAGCCCTAGTCTAAGGGAAGGTAATTAGCCAACTAAAATTTTGATTACTTTTTACTTAAGTTTTCTCAGGACACTCCTAGTTTATGCTTATTGGCCCAGAATTCAGAACAAATGAATAATAGACATTTTCAACTTCTGACAGGTCTTTGGGCAATGTAGTATATGATCACCCAAACTGAGATTAAAATAGAATAAATTGCACCAGAACACAGTAGTTAATAATAAATTGCACCTAGAACACAGTAGAACACAGACAAAACTATTACATTTGTCTTCACTAAATAGCCCAAAGTGTGAAACATGTGTAATAATTATTTTGATAGTCTCCAAATTAACTAATTCTCTTATTAAATTTGAGTCAATGCTGAAAATATCTGTGTGAGCTATGTTATAATTGGAAAGAGGCTAAAGGCACTACAAAGGAAGTTAAACAATAAGGAAAAGTAGTAAACCTAATAGGTTTCTACCATGGAAGGATTCTGTAATTTTAGTGCTGAGAGGAAACAACAAAGAATAAAATCAAGGAGATTGTGAACCTATTAGATTGACTGCAATTATTATATTTCAAATTAGAGTAGCTTGAAAAATATGAACTAGCATCCGTTTTAACAGAATTCAAGAATGGGGCCTTCTATTTCAAATTGCCATGGTTGCCTTACATAGGACAAATGTTATTTGGGTTTTATTTATAATATTTGCTGCAAAACACTACTTCAGACAATTATTTCCACTTACAATGTGAGTGTATTTGTATTGCTAATATACTATGTTTTGAGACAGAAATATGGGATAAACTAAGTAAAAATGGAAAGTTTTAAAATATATAATTGTTTCTTTTTGATTATTTTGATTCTTTTGTTGCTTAAAGTTTTTTTTTTTTTTTTTTTTTTTTTTTTGAGGGCAGTGTCACTGGCTCTCACATGTGGGACTGAACCGGGGCCGCTGGCTTCCCAAGCCAGCGCTTAACCACCATACCACTTGGCCAGCCCTATTGCTTAAAGTTTTGATGTTAGTTGGCATAAACAATGAAAACATGTTCAGTATCACTAATCATCAGAGAAATCCAAAATAAAACCACAATGAGATATTTCCTCACACCTGTCAGAATGACCATCATCAATAAATCAGCAAACAACAAGCGCTGGCGAGGATGTGGAGAAAAGAGAACCCTCATGCACTCTTGGTGGGATTGCAAATTGATGCAGCCACTATGGAAAACAGTAAGGAGGTTCCCCCCAAAAATTAAAAATAGAACTATTTTACGACCCAGCAATTCCACTTCTGAGTGTTTATCTAAAAAAACAAAAATCACTAATTCGAAAATATATATGCACCCCTATGTTCACTAAAGTGCTAGGTTGCTTCCATATCTTCCATAGGCAAGACGTGGAAGCAACATAAGTGCCCATCAATGGACTATTGGATAAAGAAGATAATATATATATATAATGGAATATTAGTTGGCCATCAAAAACAATGAAATCTTACCATTTGTCACAACATGGATGGACATAAAGGATATTAAGCTAAATGAAATAAATCAGACAGAGAGATTGATAATATATTATCTAACTTACATATGGAATCTAAAAAACTAAATACAGGAACAAACAAAATGGAAACAGACTCATAGATACAGAGAATAAACTGATGGTTGCCAGAGAGGAGGGGAGTTGGGTATCCTGGTGAAAAAGATGAAGGGATTAAGAAATAAATTGATAGTTACAAAATAGTCATGGGAATATAAAGTACAGCAAGGAGAATATAGTCGATAATATTGCCACAATTATGTATAGTGCCAGAAAGACTAATTGGGGGGATCACTGCATAAATTATATAAATGTCTAACCATTATGCTGTTCACTGGAAATTAATATAAAATCATATCAAATGTCAACTGTAACTGAAATAAATACATAAATAGTTTTTTAAAAAGATGGTCCTATGGCCACAATTGTCCTATAGTTGGTTTAGTCAGGCTGTTGTAATAGAATACCATAGACTGTGTAGCTTTAAACAACAAATATTTATGTTTCACAGTTCTGGAGACTGGGAAGTCCATGATCAATGTGCCAGCAGATCGGCTGTCTGGTGAGTACCCCGTTTCTGGTTTGCAGAATGCTATCTTCTCTTGTATCCTCACATGGCAGAGAGAAATCATCTTTTTCCTGTCTCCTCTTATAAGGGCACTGATCTCATTCATGAGGGCTCTACCATTATCACCTGATTACCTCTTAAGGGTTGCATTTGCAAATACCATCACATGGGTGATATAGGCTTCCCACATATAAATTTTGGGGAACACAAACATTTATTCCATAGCAAGTTCTAAAGATAAAATGATCTATATATATATCATGAATATATGCAAAATGTCATGAACCAAAAATATAAAGTTTCTGTCTATCAAAGGCACTCAATGCTATATAGCAAACTCATTGACCATCAGCTATGATTTCTCAATATATATTTACAAACCAATTCATAATATGAAATAGTGTTGACACTAATACAATGTTAGTTAAAAAAATGTGTTAAAGGCTGAATTATTCAAAATGAATAGTGAGAATTCTGAAAGTCAAGCGAATATCAATCTGGCATCATTATATACCATATTGTCTTGTGGAGCCTGTGTCTAGGAATTCTATAAAGCTAGAGGATAAGCTGTTGGTTTTATGAAACCATGAGTTTATATCAAATTCTTAAATCACGTGGCAAGAAGCAGAAACAGAAAATTATAGTGTTGATCTGAAAGGACAGCTAAATGTAAAGGGATCATAGAAAACTGAGTTGTCAAACACAGAGTATGATCTCCCATGGATTACTTTATATATAAGATACAGTAGTTTTTAAGTAATTAAATATGATAAGTGAAAATTCTCACAGAACAATTATATTTTCCTATCTTGTATAGTGTTTTATGTAAGATAATTTGCATTTTAATTTCAAGAAAATGGAACACAAGTTTTTAAGACATTAAGGGTAACTTTAAAATTTATCTGTAACAGCAACTTAATTGCATTATAGTTTTGTCCATTTCTAGTAAGTTATTGACATTCATATGAAACCTAAGAATACACATGATTGCAATTTTTTTCTGGTGAAAATATTTCCTGCCTTAGTAAAGGAGAATAATGCTTTGTAAAATTCATAGAATATTTCTGTTTTTGTTTTGTTTTCTTTCCTCAAAAAGGGTGTGCTTGAGATCCATTTACTGTCTACTTTTCATGTACTATTCTCTGTCTTGGTGCATAAATTTAGTGTCAGTTTTGACAATGGATGTTTCCATAATATAAAAAGGTGAATTGAAAGTGGGTGTCAGGGTTAGTAAAGAATCCAGAAATAAGTTAAATATGTAAAAGTTTACTCTTGTCTGTAACATAAAAAAAACAGATAGAACACATAACAGATAAATATTTAAAGTAGCATAAAGAATCATGAAGAATATTCCAAGCATAAATGTGTAGATATTATAAGGATTATTGGAAAATCATTCAGATATATAATATATTTCTTGAATTAGATAAAATGATAGACCATGGCTTGTGTTTAATATTCTCAAAGACATTTTAAGAGGTTAATTTTCAAGATAGTTATAAATATAATGTTAAAAACTGATAAGGTTTTTTTGAAAAACTGGAATGGAATAAAAACTTTTGACATTACTTATTAAATGTCTTTATAAAATTATAATAATTAAACACCTATGCTACTGAGGAAAAACAGGAAAAATGGTTAATGATAGATGGTTGAGGAACTGCAGCATGGGCCTCACGAGTCTCCAGCTTCCCCACTGCAGATCTCACGACTTGCCAGCCTCTATAATCACAAGAGCCAATTCCTTATAATACATCTTTCTCTAAACATATACGTCCTATTAATTATTTCTCTGGAAACTTCTGACTAATCCGCAAAGCATGACTCAAAAAGGGACAAGAATGCATCATAGCCAATAAAGAAAATAATCTTAAAAAATAAAACGAAAGAGAACTTAGTATACTTGAGAACTCAGAGCTATATAGATATGTTTCATAGGTTAATACAAATGGTTTGGGACAAATCATTAACAAATAATTTCCTAATCATTATAGCAAAAGTCTTTTATATTCTCACTGAAAAGACTTCCTAAATGATTTCAAAATCTTAATGTAGAAAAAAAAAATCAAGCCGTAATCATCATGAAAAAGAAATCTATTGAAAATATCTGCATCAGCTTGTACATGAAAAGAGCGGAGAAGAGGTCAAGCTTGCCCTCACAACAAGAAATCACAGGGAAAACTAAAAGTCAGTGACTTTTAGGGGGCCCATCAGAGAACTGAGAGCAAACTACTATACAAAAATGTAGAAAAACAGGTGCTTGCGGGGGGGGGGGGTGGGGGTAGGGTGGGAACCTAACCTGAGCATTTGCTTGCTTGGGGCAGCAGCTACTTGATGCTTTAGAAACTGTTGGCTCATTAAAGCAACAGTTTTGACAAACTGCTAGAAGTTGAATGTGAACGAGTGAGAGGGTAGAAGCTCTCCTGGGGACCGCACTCATAGGGGCTCCTCATATGTTTGCAGGCTTTTCTCCAGGAATCCTACCAGGTTCCCACAGGGAGGAACTGAAGCATCTAGACAAAGCTCCTCTATGGTGCTAGCTGGGGACCCATGAACTCCATCCAGACCCTCCTCTTGTTGATTGAAAGCTTTATGTAGCTTATTATTTTTTCTTCCTAAAGGTTAACTTTAGCTAGATTACTGAAGTTTAATAATAAGGTTATTTTAATGATACTACTTATATTTCCCAGAACCAAATTTTGTTCATATTACCCATTAGTGCTTTAAAGACAAACTGGTCCTCAGTCAGTATTAAATAGTCCAACTTTAATTGTATTCTTGGAAAGAATATAGGCCCCTACCTTATATTCAAAATAATTTTAAGCTTAACAGGCACTATCAGTTGTGTGGGTATAGGTTTTATTTGCAATAATTTTGGTATGTAAATATAAAAAAAAATTATATCTCATTCTTTATTTTTAACTGGCATCTGAAATGAATGTCCATATTTCTGAATATGTTCTCATTTCCACATAAAACGGAATATATAACAAGTCAATAAAAATACTTCAATTTACCCTTTCTTTTAGAATGATGGTAACCCAACATTAAAACTTTGGTATCGCTACATTATTGACACCTCTCTCAAATAAGTAAGACCAAATCCACAACTAGTTTTCTGCCCTCCCCTTAAAAGTCTCAGTTTATATAGTCATTTCAGAAAACTAGCTAAACTACCAAACACAGTGAACCCAAGAGTCCCTGCTTTTTTTCCAATTTTGACAGTCAGCATATAATATTGAAGAGATGTGTTTAGGTATCCTTTGATGCCTGAGGGAGGAAAAAGTAAAATGGAATGTGACAGAACGGGGGGAGGAATTTGCAAGGGGAACACACAGCCAAGTGTCGTGTTACTATTACTGGCTACCAAATTTACATCAGCATGGAAATGTGCCATTTGTAAACAACAGACAATGTCTGCAAAACGATATTGCCAGGGGGCCCTTTCAGTTTTAACTTATGTATGCAGAGACTTGAAAGACACCTGATAGCAAATGCCTAACACTGTCAGATTAGACAGAAAAGCATATGGGGTTAAACTAAAAGGTCCAATGTTACAAAGAAAAATGCTCAAATTCACTGTGAAGATTTTCTAATGTCATAATAAAAGACAAAATATGCCACAGTTCCTTCATCTCTAATCGTTTAATTGTGGACTAAATTATGTTGCTCTGTTTTCAACATTTAATTTTTAAATTAGCTCTTGGCTGCAGAGTCCTTGATTACAGAACTTAATTAGCTGTGCCTGTTGAAGAGTATTATGCTGTATACAGGATGCATGATCACATGGAAAGCTTAATATTAGCAATCGGAATTATAGTGAAGCCTGGGTGACTGTTTCTTAAAGGTGGAAGAACAGTGCAAAACAGGCTGCATTTATGGACAGAAGATTCAAGGGAGAAAGCTCCAATAAAACAAAATTAGATGGCTCTGTGTTCTATCTAGGCAAGTATTTTTATTGAGTGACTGTACTGAATTATAGAAAATGAATTATCATTTACTTTTCTTGTATTAGTTCAACAATGGAGTGATCAACAACATGAAGATTCTTTCAGCATCAAACTAAACAAAAACAATTCTGATTTTTGATATTTTAATCTATTGACTATTTTTTTTTAAGAAATTTTATTGGTGGGCCAACCAAGTGGCATGGAGGTTAAGCGCTGGCTTGGGAAGCCAGTGGGCCCAGTTCGGGTCCCACATATGAGGGCCAGTGGAAAAAAAAAAAAAAGACATTGCATTGGGGAACAGTGTGTTTTTCCAGGACCCATCAACTCCAAGTCAAGTAGTTGTTTCAATCTAGTTGTGGAGGGCACAGCTCAGCTCCAAGACCAGTTGCTATGGGGGGCTCGAATGCAACCTTATTTTTCAGAGCACATGCTTTAACAAAATGAATCACCCTGCCACCCACACGCAGCTCAGCCCAAGTCATTGTCTTCAATCTAGTTGTGTGGAGGGCACTGCTCACTGGCCCATGTGGGAATCGAACCAGCAAGCTTGTTGTTCAGAGCACAGGCTCTAACCAACTAAGCTACTGGACCGCCCTTTATTGACTTTTTAAAAATACCATTCTACCTACAGCTGAGTCAACATATTCTTTGTGTTTCCACTAGTCAGCAGTGATAGCTTCTGATCTTATCATACAAATTATATAAATAAATACAAATTTACAATCGTAAGTGAATGACAGCTAAGCCAGAAATGACTTTTCAACAATACCTGAGAAAGTAGATGAGTTCAAAGAGCTAATTATATCTATGGAAAATTTTTTCTCTAACAAATTTATGAAAACTTTGTTTTAAATCTTAGCAAAATATAAATATTCAACATAAAATTTTCAGAGAATGTCAGAAATTTAAAGCACTCAAGAGATTACATAATGTTAACATTTTTCTTTTGGATAGCTCAAGTGAAACAAAAGACCAGTTACAAAAGTTTTGTTGTATTTTTTTTTTTTTTTTTGGTAAGCTTTAGAGCCCTGGGAGAGGGTACGGTTGATACCTCAACAGTCATTTCTCCAAATTAGTTTTCAGGTTTTTTCGTTTGTTTGTTTATGTAATGCCCATTAGTCAGACTTTGATGCAAAAGTAAATGACTCTTTGATGTATATGGCATACAACAAAAACATTTTTTTGTTGTTCACATGACATGAAGGCAGGTCACCTGCAGGGCAGGCCAGCTGAGTTCAGCTGTGCTTAACTGGGTACTGTTGAACTGGACTCAGTTCCACAATAATTTTCTCTTTTTTAAAAACAAAACAAAACACTGATGCAAGTAAGAGCCATTATTTAGGAAATATTTTTCATGCTGCAAGACAAGAGTAAGAAAACTAGAGTCTAACCATTCAATTTTGTTTAATACTCTTTCTGCTGGGATGCAGCAGCAAACTTCACTTATGTAAGTAGGGAATTGGCAGCACAGTAGTCATGGATGTGTTGTCCTATTATTGAAGGAGAGCAGAGTTGGGAACTAATCCAATATGATGTTACAGTACCACAGAAATAAGAAGATAATCTACTTCTAGTGATCTCCATTATATAAGGAGCAGTAAGGAAGAATGTTGAGACTACACAAAATGTTCCAACTAGATTGTCTTGCCATACTAATTGGATGTCTATTTCCCTCCACTATAATGTGAGCACAATGCAAGCAAATCTTTTGCTCTGTTCCTAGAAGAATGCTTGGCATGTCCTAGGCACCCAATAATCATTGAGGACTGACTAAATAAAATGTACAGCACATTTGGAGGGAGATGCGATTGCAATCAAAACATGTTTTTTTCTGGAGAAATGATGGCCAAGTCTAAATCAAAACAACATATCTAGAGAGGGATGGTCCAATGCTTTTCTAAGACAAACAAACAAGCAAACAAACAAACACCCGAACTCCCAAATGCGAAGGTAGAATAAAACAATAGCAGAGTTTATTGAGGTGTAAAAGAGAGGTGTTTGTTTCTATGGTCTGTATTTCTAGAAGATGGTTTACATGTGATACTGTCAATGCAATACTCACATTATAGGATAATTATTGTAAGATATAACCAGATGAAACTATCTTTCTAATGAACTATAAGTCCTCCTTATATTCTGCTCAATTTAAAATTATATAGGAAATTTAGTGCATAAATTGCAAGAGCATGTTTCAATAATTTTCCTAAAGGGAACACATCCATGTAAACAACCATTCACATAAAGAAAGAGAACATTATCAGAATCATAGAAACTCTTTCATGATCCCTCCATCTAACATTGATTCTTCCTGTAAGTACTATCCCAACTTCTAAATCACTAGATTAGTTTTGATTATTTTTGAACCCTATATAAGTACAGAAGAAATTATGTTGTGTCTGTTTCTTTTATTCAAAATTATGTGTATGGAAGAAATCTATTGTGTTTTTAAAGCAATTGTTCATTAATTTGCTTGTACAGTATTATAATATAAAAATCCGTAATTTATTTATCATGTATTTTTCGGTTGCTAATAATTTGGACATTTTAGCACATGGTATTCGGTGCATATATGTACATATTGGGAGGTGTAGTGCTAAAAGTGATTTTTCGGCTTATACAGGTGTATATTTAAATTTAGTAATGCCATAGTATATATGAATATATATATATATATCCAAAACGTTTCCAAAGTGCCTCTATCAATTTACACTCCAGTATCACTGAATAAGAAGCACTGTTGTTTTATATCTGAAAATTTCATCTTTTAAAAAGTCTGGTGTTTAACATTTTCAGTTAGGTTACACTGCATAGCAAACCAACATATAACTTTAGACAAATAATTACTGTATTCACCTTGAAATTCTGAGTCTCTACACTGGGCTGAGTGATTCTTCTGGTCTCAGCAAGGCTCACTAATACATCTGCAGATAGCTGCCATTTTGAGCTAGTTGACCTGGAATGCCTACAACTGGGGCAGCACATCTTGGTTTCAGGTGGTCTGGCATTGTCTAATAGGGGAGATTGGGATTTTCGCACGGCAAACTGTATAGTATAAGATCTTGAGAGATAATGAAAACACGCAAGTCTCTTAAGGTCTGAGCTCTGAAGTGGCACAATATCACTTCTGTTGCATTTTGCTGGATAAAACAAGTAACAAGACCAGCCAAGATTAACATCTGGGGAAATTAATTCCAGTTTTTGACAGAATTTTAAGATTACATTGTAAAGGGACATGATTGAAAGAATGGGAATACTTACAACCAACTTTATAAAAAATCTACAACAGTAATTATATATAATTGTAGTTTACTTTGCATTTCCCTCATGACTAACAAGGCTGATCAACTTTTACTGTACTTTTATAGCCTTTGAATAACTCTTTTATTAAATGCCCGTTCAAGGGCCTTACCCATTTTGAATCAGGTTGCCTGTCTTTTTCCTAGTGATGTGTTTTATTTTCTGGGTATGAATCTATTATCAGTTCTTTAACTTTGGCTTGCTTTTTGGCTAACTTGCTCTATTCTTTTTTCTTTATAGTAGTGCTAAATTTTAAAATGAAGAAATTTTGAAGTAGTGATTTTGTTTATTATTATTATTATTATTATGTTGCTTGCTTATTATAGAAACAAAACAATGTTTGCTTACTACAGGCCCAGGGCCACGAGATAGCTCCTACAATTCTTAGAAGTTTTTTTTTTTCTTTAATGCAAAAATAAAATACAAAATTCACCTGGAAGTGATTTTGTGAATGATGTGAGGCAATGGAATAGTTCCTTAAAAAAATTTTTTGTCATAGTGATACTGTAATACTCACACAATATTTTAATGAAAAGACCTTTATTTGGACACTGATATAAAAGTCCATCTACATGCTAAATCAAATATTGAGATTGTATGAGTCCCTCTTTGTGTTCTCTACAAAGGTACATTTGTGTATATGTCTAGTCTTGTAGGCCTAAACTGTCCCCACTATTGTAATATTATAGTACATCTTATTACTCAGTAAAGCAAATCCTTCTTTGTTTTTTCTTCTTTGTCTTCCTACTGTTGCTTCTATAACATTTTCTTTGCTATTCTTGGTCTTGTACTTCTTATATAAATTTTAGAATAATCTTAATTGTCAGAAAAATAATTTTCGAGAATTTTAATTTAGAATGCATTTAAACTAAACAATTTTGAACAATATGGCAAAATTAATTTTTCTAGACTCTACATCCATTTACTTAGTTTTTTAACTTCTCCTAATAATGTTACATAGTTTTCTGGGTAGATGTATTCCTTGGTATTTGGTACTTTTAGTAGCTACATAAATGGTATATATATTCTTTCCATATGTATTTATTGTAGGATATATAAACTCACTTGATTTTTGTATTTTGAATATATCCCACCAACTTAAGTTTACTTTTTACATTCTAATTATATTTATGGATATTATTTTTGAAATTACAATTGCTACCTGCAACTATTGAGAGTTGTTTCTCTTTTAAATTACTAAATATTTTAAACTGCTTTTAAACCAATCCAGTGAGTTATAGATTTTGGTTTTAAAATTACCATGTATAGAATATTTTAGTGTTTGTAAGATATTATCAATCATATCTTTATGCTATTTTTATATTATAAAAACTCTTAGCTATTTAAAAGTACAATTTGATAACCCTTTTATTTAGCCCCTGTGTTTCTGGTTCTATCAACCTTATATTTCTGATGTTTTTTTTTCCCCTTGTGTTGTCTTATTTCTTTGTATGATTGATTATTTTTTTAAAATCCTATGCATTATATATGAAAAATTTTTGTGATAACTTGAGGTAATGCCTGATAGTTTCTTTTTCCACTTTTACTGATATATAGTTTTAATTAACATCATAAAAGTTTCAAGTTTACAACATGATGATTTTATATATATCCAGAAATTTAGTCAATGATTACCACAATTTTAGTTAATAACTGTCACTTCACATAATTACAAATTTTTTTCTCTTGTGATGAGAAATTCTAAGATCTTCTCTCTTAGTAACTTTCAAATATATTATACAGAGTTATTAACTATAGTAACCATATTGTACATTACAGCACCAGAACTTATAACTGGAGACTAGTACCTATTGCCATTCCTTTTTTTTTTTTTTGAGGGCAGTGTCACTGGCCCTCATATGTGGGATCCGAATCAGGGTTGCTGGCATCCCAAGCCAGCTCTTAACCACCGCGCCACTCGGCCGGCCCGAGACTAGTACCTTTTGAACACCTTTACCCATTTCACTCCCCTGCCTCCACCTCTGGCAACCACCTACCTGTTCTCTGTATCTATGAGTTCACTTTTTTGGTTGTTTCTGTTTTTTAATTTTATTTAGATTCTGCTTATAAATTAAATCACACAATGTTTCTCTTTTGCTGTTTGAGTCATTTTAGCATAATGTCTGTAAGGTTTGTCCATGTTGTAAAAGGCAGGTTTTCCTTATTTATGGCTCAGTAATTTTCAGTGTGTGTGTGTAATATCACATTTTCTTTACCTTTTTATTTAATGAGGTACACTTAGGTTGTTTCCATGTTTTGATTATTGTAAATATTGCTGCAATGAACATGGGAATGCTGATATTATTCAATAATGATTCTTTTTTTTCAGATATATAGCCATAATTGGAAATGCTACAGCATATGGTGGTTCTATTTTGATTATTTGAAGAAACTTCATACTGTTTTGCATAGTGTCTGCACCAATTTACATTCTCACCACTAATGCATACAGGCTCTCTTATCTTATCTCCACATCCTTGTCGGGATTTATTATATCTTGGCTTTTTGATAATAGCCATTCTAACAGGTGTGCACTTACATCTCATTGTGGTTTTGATTTTCATTTCCCTTATGATTAGTGATGTTGAGCACCTTTCATGTACCTGGTTAGCCACTTGTATGTCTTTGAAAAAAATGGCTATTTAATTCATCTGCACATTTTTAATCTTTTTTCTTGATATTGAGTTTTGTGAGTTTTGGATATTAACTTATTTTCAGGTACATGATATTTTCTTCCATTACATATTTTCATTCATTCTGTAGTTTGCCTTTTCATTTTGTTGATGGTTTGCATTGCTATGCAGAAGCTTTTAGTTATTTTGTTATTATTCTTGGAATATATTTCTTTGCTTCTTTTAGTTTTTTCCTCCCTGTGTGGTTTGTGGCATTAGACAAAATAGCCACTGCTCCCAAGGTAAACAAGTAGTTTTGTTTAGAAGTGATGGTGTGGTATTGTCTAAGAGATTAGCCTCATCATTTAGCAGGCCTGAGCCTTTGGTTGTCTCTCAAACCTTTGTGATTGTCCAAGGAGCCTTCTTTGTTTTTGTTTTTTTTCTTTTTTCTTTTATTTATTATTATTATTATTAACAGTTACAGATGTAGAAAACAATGCAATAGTTATCTTTTTCACCCCTTACAAAGTGACTACCCCCTCTCCCATCCTCTGTCCCCCTACCCCGATATCATACATATCTATTACAATTCCATTGACTCCATCCCCACACTATACTCCACATCCCATGACTACATATGTGTTAAATTATAGTCAACATCTTTGTTTTTAGTGATTCCCTGTAGTTACAATGTACCAAATGAATGTTCCAAAGGGAAGATTCTCAGTCAGTTTTGTGGGTCTCCTGGATTTAAACCCCATTGGCTTTCAGAACTAGGTATGTGGGGGTCATATTTCTGGAGGAAATATTAAAAGTTGGGTCACTAAATGCAGGTGTCCTTCACTCCTCAGGCAGAAGTTGGGAGTTGTGATTTCTCTCCTGATTATGGCTGTGCTGTGTGTGTGTGGGGTTTATGGCAAGACTATGTCTTAGCCTCCTACCTACTTTGCTGTGAGTTTTTCTCATTTGCCCAATGCATAGGAGTTGCTCTGCTGGTTTCCGGATTCCTTTCAGAGGGAACTCGTCTGTTTGTAGCTGAAGTTTCAGTGTGTCTGCATAAGGAGATTAGAACAGGAGCCTCTTATGTGGTCAACTTGAATCATAACCTGGGTCTTAGTTTCGATAAGGGAAAAATTATTCTTATTCCTGGGAAGTGCCCAGATCAGGAGTGTCAACAATCCCAAATCACCTAATCCAAGCAGATTGAGATGATTCTAATTCGGGCTATAGCACCTGATGGGTTTATATTATTTCCAATTTATTGTTACTACAATAATATAACCTTTTTGGATCCTATCTCAATGCTTGGTGGATGATTAAGGCCTCAAATTATCTTCCAGTCCTCAGCTCCACCATTTATTCTGTTAGTTTCTCAAACCTTCTACTTGGTTTTTAAGACTCTCATCTATGGTTTTGAAAGAGGGAAATTTCTCCAAGTAAAAGCAGCCTCTAAAGTCCTATAGATGTTGGTCTCACAATTCTTCACTGTCTAGTTAACTCTCCAATACCCTGAAACATATTTAAGTGTATGTGTCTATATATACTTGAACATTTATAGTTGTTCTCTGTGGGATGGTTGTTCAAAAACCACTCAGCTTGCCACTTAATTGTTAGGTATTATTCTTTATTCCAGATGCTGAAGTACATTCAAAAAGGTTTTGTAACATGTTTAAAGTGATACGATAAGAAATGGGGCCAGGAGTTGAATCCAAGTGCATTGTACCATAAACCGCATATACTAAACATTCTAGAGTGTCTGACTTACAGACCATGACATCATGATAGGCTATAAACACATTTCATTTAAGTATTCCCATTTACTACGTTCATCTTACAACCATTAAAATGAACTCAGCCAAAATTTCATGTAAATGTACAAATGTTTGCTCTCTAGATTTGATGTAACTCAGCTACTGGGAGGGAAGAAAAATTTCTATGATGAATTAATATTCTTGTGACTTTGAACTTCTTTTATGAAGTAATATTACATAGATTTATTTTTGGGGGGTTGACAAGGCAGTTTCAGATAAGTCTCTATTAAATAGTATTAAGTCTTCTCATTTACTTTACTAGGAAAGAGTATGTATGTTTATAGGAGTGCTACACACACATATTTATGATATATATATATATATATATATATATATATATATATATATATATGTTTTATGTCAAAATTGTGTACCTTCTGACCTAGCATGCCTATTTTATAAAGTGCAAAGCACACTTAAAGCCAGTTTGATCTTTGGTTCACTTGTCTATGTATATTTTTATAATATAATGGAAAACACCAGACATATTTTTCTTATTTAAAACTAGTTCACAAAGAATTTAGGATAATTCTAAGTTTATTCGATTTACAGGCAAAACTAGGTTTTCTAGATATGTAATCAATCTTTATCTATTATACAAGAGATATAGAATTACAATTTCATAGGCAGAAGAATTTAGGGGCCTGGAAAACAATAGAGACAAAGCGTTTGTACAAACACAGATTTCAGGCAACAGACCCATAAACATGGCACCCTGGAGGGATTATTATGAAATCATTTCAATGAAATTATGTCATATACAGTTCTATTTTTCTTAAAAGAGTGTAGTGCCTACTTTGGTGGTACCTTTTGTTTAAAGGTAAAGTGAGCACATTCCAGAAATATATTAAGACATGTGGATTATTTCTAATAGGCCCACCATTCTTAGACAGAATGAATGATGTGATATAATTTCATACACAAAATAAGTAAAACAGTAGATGTTGCATTAGATATCATTATCTTTGCAAACAAATGTAAGCTTATGAGCTCACTGAGGCCAAGTGACTGAGGTCATCACTTAATTTTTTACTAACATTGTCTAGCAAATTATAGTTCAGTAATATTTCATTTTTATTAGTATGAATAATTGTGTCTTTTATTAGGTATCTTTTGTGTGCTGCATTCTATACTACATATTTAAAGAGCATGTTCACATTGAATTTTGCTCACAGAATAATCCACTGAAGTGTGTATCACTTTCTAGATTCTACTGCCTAGGAAGGGAAACTCATATGCAATCACACTGACTGAAAGAATCAGGATTTGGGACTATGTTTTAAACACAAAATCTGTTCCTTTTCTACTATTCATGACTTTAAAAGAAATGGGTTTTTAATTCTATAAGAGATTACGGGAAATCTTGTCATTAAGTACATCTTGTTTTAAAAAATATTAATACTATCACTATGCAACTAATGATATAAGAACAGAGGCTACCCCAGAAATATAAGAAGACCAGGTATTTGTTTACTCTCAGGACAAACCATAAATTGGTTACATTCTCATTTAGGAAATGATAGATACATACATTTTTGAGGCTTAATATTTTCTAGTTTGTCAAAAACCTGATATTCTTTCTTCATCTGTGTGTGCCTTACTTAGCCAAAATATGCAGGCTTCTCATTATTAGGTATTAATAGCTAATATAGTAATTGATTCAGCACTTGGCTGTTGTGGTTGTTAGTATTTTATTAAAAGAAGATAATGATTTTATTTTTGTGAGATATTTTTTGACTGAAAGTTGATGCATCAATAATATTATTTCTAATAATATTAAACAACTTATAATTTTTTCCAAATCCAAATCTATATAATACAACACAAGCACACTATCAAAAGACCATTAAGAGAAATCTCTCCTATTGCTAATTTGCTTTTCCCATCAAGGGTGTTCTTTCCTGGCCCTCCATCTCAACATTCTTCACACATTATAAAACTGAGAACTGTAAAGTATGTCTGCATCATGTACCAGTTCTGATCTGTATAATCAGGCATACTAATAATGTGCCTAAACATAGAACAATTAGATATTGACAAACTTGAGTGAATACACCAAGCTTTTAAAAGTCAAGATGTAATCATAACCCACAGGCTTTTCTTTAACAAATGAAAAGCATACCAGTGGTTTATTAGTAATTTTTTTAGCCATGAAAATTGAGCACAAAACAATGTTTTGTTTTGTTTTTCACAAATGCATAATCTGCATGTCTTCCTAGGCTAATTACTCAGTATGGCACATTTTTAGAAGACTGGGATAGATTTAAAATATTTTTTAAAATTTTAAATGCATCTAGAATTATAATAAAATAACAATTAACAATTGTTAATAACAATTACATAAGGCTGTTTCATAGTTTGCAATTATTATTTTTTTATTAATGACCAGAAACATTGATGAAAATTACATTATCTACCGATGGATATGGTCAGTTGAGAGCCATTAGAGAGAGAAGATTCATAATCGTCAGTAAAGAGACCCTTTAAAAAGTACTGATACTTTAATATACATAATTACTATGGACAATTAGTTTACCAGTATTTAAGATTATTAAAATATTTTAACATAGTGCCAACAAACTAGTCGAATTATAGTTATATCTTTTTAAAGAAGGGTTATAAACAGTCCAATTTTTCATAAAACTATATAAACACATAATGTTAATACTTAGAATCTTATTTTTTTCTTCTAGAGTCTTTATAAATTGATAAACTTTAATACTCATTTTACTAGGTTAATGGGGCAAACACTATTATACTTATTCAGGTCACAGAGAACCTATGAGGTTGGACAATTATGTTTGCGAACTCATCCTAGAAAGGTGCTACGTACCTCATTGGTGAATATCACTATGATCACCTTTGAAGTACTCCCCTTGAGAATATATGCACCAGTGCCAGTGCCTAGACCACCCTTCAAAGCAATTTTGGATCCTTTTTTCTGGAATGGCCATCAGAGCTGTCATCATTCAGAGCTTGAGGTTCTGAATGTCATCCAAATGTCTTCCTTTAAATATTTCCTATATCTTTGGGTAAAGAAAGAAGTCACTGGGGCCAGACCAGGTGAGTAGGGAGGGTGTTCCAATACAGTTATTTGCTTACAGGCTAAAAATTCCCTCACAGACAGTGCCATGTGAGCTGGTGCATTGTGATGCAAGAGCCATGAGTTGTTGCCAAAATGTTCAGGTCTTCTAACTTTTTCACATAGCATTTTCCGCACTTCCAAATAGTAAGCTTAGTTAACTGTTTGTCCAGTTGGTACAAATTCATAATGAATAATTCCTCTGATATCAAAAAATGGTAGCAACAGTGTTGAAACAAGTTCACAAACTTAATTATCAAAACTTTGTAGAATTGTGTTCTTTACAAGAAAATCTAAAATGTTAATAGTTAAAAATAACAAAATCTACAATTAATATTTAATTAAATTTACTCTTATTAGAGCCTAGATCACAGACACCAAAGATGGTGGTTGAGGCAGGGATGAGGAAAATGTAAAACTTCATGTTTTTCAAAAGGTTTCCATACTTTGCTTCTAGCCAGGAAAGGACAACAAAGATTAAACTTAACATCATACCATGAACAACTATAATACTGAATAAAATGCTTATAGATATTAGAAATCAGCTAGTATGGGACTATGATCTCTTGGAGAAGGGAAACAAATAGGGTGAGCTTTATAATCCTAACCAAAATCTCAGCAAGTTTTTTTTTGTTTTTTTTTTGACAGTGACAAGCAAATTCTAAAATCTATATAAAAAGGGAATAATGTAGACTAGCTTAAATGATTGGGGGAAAAATTGGGTTTTACATTAACTTATTTCAAGACTATTTATAAACAAACAAACAAACAAAAACAGTAATCAAAGCTTAAAGACATTGAAACAGTATAGAGAGCCCAGGATTGGAGCCACACAAATGTTGTCAACAGATTTTTGACATGGTGACAAAGACAGCTCTACAAGAAAGGATAGTCTATTCAAAACTATTGTAAGAACAATTTGAAGTCCATTTACAAAAAAAAGAAAATTAAACTGTGGCACATATCTTGTCTTACACAAAAATTAACTCAAAATGTGCTTCACTGTCAATGTAAAATGTAAATGTAATTATTTAAAATTTAAATATTTCAAACATCTGGTATAAATATAAAAGGATGTCTACATGATGTTAGGCTTGATTTTTTTTTAAACACAAAATCGTGATGCATGAGATAAAAAATAAGTATTGTCCTACTCTATGGATATCACTTGAGGGTATATATACTCCAATCCAACAAAACAGGAATTTAAGACAAGGAGTTGGAGTTACAATTAAACCCTAGACATTTTGCTAATATGGCTTTGTAATGTATGGCAATAATTAAAAGATAATGAAACAAAATAAAATATAATTTAACATAATCAAAAATTTTAAAAATCTGGATTATATAAATATAAGGGAATAAAGACACTAACTCTAGAAATTAATTGAAATTTATCATTCAATACACTTATTTAAAAATCAAGCATAACCAGTTCTGACGATACATGGGCTATATAGTTTCCAAATCTGTTAAAAAATGTAAAAAAGGTAGAATAAAAATGTGTTCATTTTAATCAAGTTTTTGGGAGTGGGGGTGAACATGTGGAGTTGAACGCATTAACAACTGAGAAAGTTAGTAGAAAATTATGAGACTCAACATGTGTCTGAGAATAGTTCCAGAAAGAAAAAATAATAATTATGAAAGGAAAGAAGCAATATTCAACAAAACAATGACAAATTATTTTTCAAGTGTGGAAAAAAAACATGAACTCTTGAGAACACACAGCGAAAAAACGAAACAAAAAAAGCCATGTTAACTCTCACCCACATATATTATAGTGAGTATGTCCAACAGTAGAAGAAAGAGTTCTTAAAAGCAGTCAGAGAAAAGTAGAATAATGATGATTAAATTGAATGTACATTTCTCTGAAGCAAGAATATAACACAATACATAATTAGAATCCTGAGAGAAACCACTGTTACTAGAATTCTGTGTACTGTAAATCTCGGTCAAGAATAAGGATACATTAAAATTGAGACAACGGCAGAGAGACTTTACCACTGATAAACTTTTATCAAAATAACCAGAGAAGGTTAGTTAAATAATAACAACAATGTTTAATATGTAGTAAAATGTAAGCAAAAATTGACTGTACTAAAAATATAATAATGACTAATTTTGGAGTTAAAGTAAAACATTGGGCAAAAATAACATGGAATAAAAGAGAAAGAAAGAAGCCTGATTGGGCTGAAATAGCTATCATTTAAATTTTGTTTGGGTAGGGTTTTAAATTGAAATTAAGTGTCATTAAGGTTTTGTCATCACTAATAGAACAGAGATAAAATAAATAATTAAACATCAGTAGAAGGAAAACATTTCTATATCCATACAATAAAAACTTTGCACCTGCCAAAAATAATAATGTATATTTATATACAAATAAAATAATCCAAGATACGTTTCTAAGTGAATAAAACAAGATATTGAATAAAAACCAGTATACATTATATTTGTGTGAAAAGATGGTCAAGCTATATATGTCTATGTGAATATAGATATAAATCTTAATATATATTAAGATTTAAAATATGGGCCGATATTTAAAATAGGTTTAGGCTTTATTTTTTTACATTGTTTTATATGTTTATTTTATAGCAATTATTTATACACATGAAATCATACAAATAATAATTAAAAGGAATACTAATAAAGTAGGATTAACTAAGCTGTATATAAAATAGCTTTGGAGAACATACAGCTCAGTCTTTCCATTGTCCAGGTGTAAAAACCTAATCTTAAGAAGAATTAATAAGTTTTCTACAGTTCCATAGATAACCAGTAGCAGAAGAAACAAGTACTGGATGTAGGACTCCTTATGTCAAGTTTAGTAATATTTTTTTCTTGAGAAAATTCATTTCTTTACAGAGAATCATACACATGCACACACATACCCCAACCGCTCACAAATGGTTTAGTCTAAATGCAGATTTAGGTTATGTTGGTAAAAGTATAAGTATATGTTACAGTTATACATGTATATCTGTATACTATATATATATATATATATATCACATCTATATCAATATAGAGTGTTTAAAAAGAATATGCATATTTTAATTGTTAATTGCAAATTAATTTTGGCTCGTACAATTAAAAAGTCCTGTAATATGTACACCATCATTGCATTTTTTAGGTGAAATAGCCATTTTAATGAGTAAAATTACAATATAGTCTCTAAGGCACCATAGCTATGTCAAACTGTCAGTGCTCAGACACTAAACAAAATACTTATACATATATTCATTCATTCCACACTCTATAAAGAATTCTTTAATAATATTACACAATTGTTTAAGTGCACAATTATATCTCTAATAACACATTCTTTGAGAATGTATGTGAAAGTCCAATACTGTATAGGAATGTGCTAAATAGAGCAATATACACATACAGTGTCAGTGGTGTGGTTTTTGTCTCTAGCTAGTAGAGAAAATTAGCAGATGAATCAGAACAAAAGGTTCATAGGGAAAGGGGTACAATGGGAGGTTTATTTTGTCCACTCAGTAGAATCACTCAGCAGATGCTTAACCTCTTCCAAAACTGGGAGAGTTTATGATGGTATAATATTTTGAAGATTATGAAAGAACTGTCTTAATGAAAATGCCTGAGACTGAGTTTAAAACTAAGCCATGCCATTTATTAGCAATTGAATTTTGAGGAAGATACATTCTTCTGTCTCTCAATTTCCTTATCTCGAAAGAAAAGATATTAATACCCACCTCCTAGAACTCCTGAGTGAACACCATGAAAGCAGTCTCATTTTGTTCAGTCTTGTGTAAATAACTTTACCTGCAGAAATTTACTAGTATTCTTTTGCTAATACTTTATATAATTTACAATTTACTATGTTGTTCCAGTTGAAAAAGTTTCTAATTTTATAAAATGTTTAGAGATTTGGAATGAACAAAGCATATAAATATGATTTAATGTCATAATTATTATTAGTATTATATCATTTTTCTTTTAACTTTTCTGAAAATATAAATGTCAAATGCATGATTCATCTTGATGAAGATTTAACTTTCAGTAAGTGAAGTTGTAAATGCTAAGTATCAATCTTAAAGGGAAAGCTGTGGCACTAATATTTAGCAATTTTTAAACTCACTGAAACAGGCTTCTTATGTACAAGTATTGGAACAGATAGGGAATTAAAAATACCTTTAGCTGACTCCAAAAAAGAGTCGGGCAACAATTGGGGTCTAATTCAATCTTTTTGTTCATTTTGTTTGACTACCCTTCACCACTATCTTACGACATTTGGAATAATGCTTTTTATACTCTCTCATTATTAAACAGTATTCAAGAAAGCAGATGTATTTACATCCAAATTAGATTTTTACTTTTAGAATGTAGGAAGATCATTTTATTTCTAGTCAACGAATATTGTACCTACTAGCAAAACATGAGAGAATATAAGCCCACCATTAAACATAAGCTCCATAGTGCTAGTACTTTCTAAAGCAATAGTTATTTCATAACAGATAATCAAGAATATTGTAGGAATGGATAAACTAATATTTATTGCATAAGCAAAAAATTATTTAGCATAGAATGGCTAAACATCAGATTTCAGCATGTTGATGCTCTGGAACTAATCTAATTAATCATGTTACAGTCACTAAGTCTATCATAACATAAAAGTTGTTCTCCTGACCAGTGGACTACCTACCATTTGAAAAGAACAGAGAGGCGATTGTGCAAAACATGTAGGAGCCAGTGGACACCAAAGAACATATAACTCAAGACTTTAGAAGCATTAATAAAACCCATTCTAAAGTAAAAAGCCTCTGAAGTCCCTCATCTTGATGAATACTTGGAAAAATGATTTTGCCAAGGAATCTGTTAAATATTTCAGCTCTGCGTAACTACATAAAAGACTGTAATTATTTTTACATTGTGTTAAAGACAGAGTAGATATTCCACTGCAGGCTCGCTTAGAACAATAAAGTCATATGCTCAAGAAAGAGAAGATCAGAAATAGGGCAATGGACTACGAAATTTTTTTTTTTTAAGGTTTTATTAGGGAATTGGGGGAGTGGAACAGACAAGTTGCTGTCTTTTTGTTCTTCAGTCTATTTGCTGAGGGCGTTGCTTCACTGGCCCATGTTGGTATCATCATTGTGCTCTTTCCAGATGAGGCAGATTGTCGCCGGCCTCTGGATGGTCGCTCACCGTGGCTTTTGGCAGCTCGCGCTGGCTGTCAGCTGCTCACGCTCGCTGCCGGCCACTCACTATAGCCTATGGCAGCCCACTGCAGCAGGGGCTGCAGCCTACACCGTCGCCGGGGCTCGTGCAGCCCAGCTCCAGGTGGAGCTGTTGTTAGCTGTAGAGGGCAGTGTCACTGGCCCTCATATGTGGGACCCGAACCCGGGTCGCTGGCTTCCCAAGCCAGCACTTAACCACCTTGCCACCGGGCCGGTCCCTTAGGAAGTGTTTTAAAGGATGAAATGGATGAATTGAGTAAATGAAAATTAGAATCTCATATTTCTGTGCTGTAATCTGGCAATATATTTTATCTTTGAATTATGCATACCAATTTATCTTGGCAATCCTATATTTAAAAGTATACGTGTACATATAGGTTTATTTCAAAAGGTGTATAAGAATGGCTGGGTTACAATGTGTATAAGAACAAAAACAACCTAAAGTAATGGCTGAACAAACTTGGAGTTTAACAGTGTTCAGTAAATGTCAACCGCATTCATTGGGTTGACGGTGTTCTTCAAGTGTTCTATGTCTTTTTAGATTTTTGCATTTTTTTCTATAAATTGCAAGAAAAATGATGAACTATCTAAATATAATTGTGAATTTCTCATCAAGTTATGTCACTTTTGGCTTTATGTATTATATATCTCTGTTCATTGCATAAAATTTGAGGTTGTTAAATCTTTTTATGTGTTTGCCCTGTACAAACTTTATTTTTACTTATATAAGTAATTTCTACTTATATCGCTGGTAAAAATTATCCGGGCTAAAGTTACTTTATGTGATAGTAAAATATCTTCTCAAGATCTCTTATGCTAGGGTTTATGTGCTATATATATTTCTATCCTTTTACTTTTGATTTCTCTATGTCTTTACATTTAAAGTTGGTTGATTTTAAAGGGCATATGATGATTCTTTTTTTCATCCATTTCACAATCTCTACATTCACCTGTGTTTTTCTACTACTAGATTTAATATAATTTTGTTATATTTGAATTTCAATCTACCATCTTTCTATTTGCTTTGCATTTTCCCATTTTTCTGTTCGTTTTCCTTGTTTTCTTACTATTTGGTGATTAATGGAGCTTTCTTCCCATTTTTATCTCTGTTCCTATCTCATTGTTACTTTTTGTGTGTGTGTGTGTTTGTTCAGGGTATACGATATATTATACACCTTTTATTCTTCACAATGTACTTTCAAATAAGAATATGCCTCTTCATGTCTCATTTAAGGACCTTACGACACAATATTTCAATTTCCTCTTTCCCATCATTTATGCTTCTCCTTCATATAGTTTATTTCTACATATGCAATGATATCTTGTTATAATATTCCTTTGGACAATTAGCTTTTAAATGAAGCAAAAAAGAAAAAGAAATGTATTTGCTATAACTCTTACATGTCTGCCCTTCTTCATTTTGTTGATTTGATTTAAATTTCCATTTGGCCTCTTCGTATAGCTATTGAACTCCCTTTATTACTGATTATACTGCAGGCCGACTGTCATTGAATTCTCAGCTTCATTTGTCTGAAAATATCTTATTTCATCTTTATTATTTTAAAGTATATCATTGTAAGATATAAGTTTCTGGGTCAACATTTTTGTGTTTTTTTTTCATCAGAATTTTAATAATGTTTTGTATTTTGTATTGTGTATGTCTTATGACTGTTAGCATTTGTATCTTTTTTCCCACCTAAGTTTTTTGTTTGTTTGTTTGTTTTTGTTTTATTTTATTGCTCTGACTTCGGTTTTGTTCAGTGTTTTTATTTGTGTGTGTGTCTGTTTTATTCTTCTTATGCAGAGGATTTGTGGTTTGTCATCTTAATTTTGTACACATCTTAGCCATTATCCCTTCCAATATATATTTTTTCCCCTAATTTTCTTTCTTTTCTCCCTTGGGACATCAATTCCATGTATGTTATATGATTATTAGTTGTATGTGTGTCCCCTAACTCTTGGGTGCTTTGTTATGGTTAGCTGGCTTTTAATTTTTTTTTTATCTTTCAATTAGAATAATTTATATAAGCCCATCTTTAAGTTCATTGACTTTCTTTATGTATAATATTCTGATTTTTGTTTCTATCATTTTCATTTGAATTTTTTTGAATGTTCCATGTCTTTGCTAAATTTATCCATGCATTTATACATTTTTCATACCTTTTCCACTAGATTCATTAATGTATTTTATAGTACATGTTTTAAAGTGCTTGCAGGATAGTTTCAATATCTGGGCAACTTCTGGTTGTGGCTCTGTTGATATATTTATCCCTGGCAATGAATTGTATTTTCTTGCTTTTTTGGTGGTCTCTCTCTCTCTCTCTCTCTCTCTCTCTCTCTCTCTCTCTCTCTCTCTCTCTCTCTCTCTCTCTCTTTCTCTCTCTCTCTCTCTCTCTCTCTCTCTCTCTCTCTCTCTCTCTCTCTCTCTCAATGTAGAGCAATGTGTGTAGAACAAATTGGAGACTAGGATACACAGTATTTACATAACTGGGCATACCTCTTCATTTGTTCAGCCCATTATGACACATTGTTGAGTGAATCTAAACAGTGGTTGAGCTGTGTTAGAGCTTTGTTGCATCTATAGTTACCATCAGTTCATCACAGATTTCAACTCTTATGGCAGTAGGCTGTTGTGATCTCGATCTTATTAAAGCCCTGGATTTTTCAGAGGTCTTCTCAGGGTTACTGCTGCAATCAGTGCAGGCCCTATTTGCCTGTACTGCAAATGGTTTTTGGTTTTTTTTTCACCCCGCTCGTATTGATGTACTGCTGTTTATTCTGTGTCAGGCTTGAAGTGTGGTCAGAGATGGATTCTGGTTTTCATAGTTCAGCTTCCATTTTAGACAAGCTTAGACAAGCCTCTGTTGCTATGCCTTAGCATTGGAGCTTTCTCAGTGGTCTGGCCCCTCTTTCATGTAACAAGAAAATTGTGCTTTTTTTGTCAAGGGTTGATCTTGAGAGAGAGAGAGTTTCCTTTCTCTTCCCAGTGTTAGCAGAGCTCTAGATTGTATCAGTGCTCTTTCCTGGCATGAGCAGTTTTCCTACCTCTCTGCCAAGGACAGATAACTTTTATCAGACACTTGACTCACTGGAACTTACTTTTGCCTGTGACCAGGCAGGGTCTGGAGAGCATCCCCTGATTTGGGGAGATTGTTACCCCTATCTTACAGGCAATGCATCTTCACTTATATCTGAGTAGCAAAAGGGCTTCCTGCCTCTCTATGGGTAGCTTAAGATTTTTGCCTCAATATTGAGAAGGGTCTGGGTAATGGTTTGTTTCTCTTTCTGAAGCTGGTATCTTTCAAGTCTTTTACCCTGTTCTCCATCTTCTAGTGAGCACTCAGTTAAGGCCTGGCAAAAACATCTTATGGATGAGTATGGATTCCGCTTGTATCTTAAGGATCCCAAGGATTCCAAACTGTCAATGGCAACCAGCATTTAGCCTTTAAGAAATTTACAAGATTAATTTATTTTTACCAATTGTTTTAGTAATTGCTTCTTCCTCTCATGTTCTATAAAAAGAGAAATGGTATACATAGTCCACATCCATAACAGGGAGCTGTCACCCACTGCGATTCAGTTCATCTAATTTTACAACCTCAACCCTATTTTAGGCTCAAGAAAAAGTTATGCTTTTGTAAATTGTCCAGCTTTTGTTTTTGTTACGTCAGGAGTAATATTCTCCTCTGGCTTTCTACAACCTTGGTGGTAGTGGAACCTCTTTTACTCTTTTTTTTTTTTTGTCACACCCAAGTTTCCATATATAGATGGATTTATATTTGGGATTTCTAGTCTCATATATTCTGTTTGTTTATTCTCTCTGTACTAATTACCCTTGCTTATAATCTGGATTGATTGCTGATAAGGAAATCTTGCAAACACCTTGACTTATCATTCTCTGACATTTAATCTTTCATATGAATTTTAGACTTGTCCAATTCAGCAACAAAAACTTTTACTGGGTTGTTTATTGGATTTACATACATTTACTATGTAATTTGTGAATGATGATAAACTTTCCATCTATGAATCTCTCCTTTTATCAATGACTCTAAAAATGTTCTTTATATAACTTCTTTATTTGAAAAAAAACCCTGATCTTTTTTAAATCTCTCTATACTTCATAGGTTTTGTTTACCTAAGCTCTCAACACTTTCAATTCTACCCTTTCAAACTTCAGAACTTCACAGTGTCAGCAACCACCTATCACTATTTCTAGACCATAATGAACTTACTTACATTCTTATTTGACCACAATTGTGGATTTTTTATCTATTAAAAATTATTGAAACATAAGTTTCCTATTATTTCATATAAGTCACAGTTAATTAGTACATAAAAATCTCAGTGTACATAAAAATCAAGGCAAACATTTCAGTGTCATCTTTTCCATAAGATATTGCGTCAGTTGTGAAAGAGGGAGAAGAACTGGTCTTCCATTAGTTTATGTATTCTTAACGTCTTATCAGAATGTTTTTCATCTGCATTCCACTAATTCTGCTACTTTTAACAGAATTAAGGAGGAGAGCAATTAATATTATAAACAAAATATTTCTCTGTCCTGGTATGTTGTCCTGGATGAAGTTAGTCTTTGATTCATTATACATTTGATGTAAAGACATAACTGACATTTGAATATTTGTGTGACTTTTATGTTTATTTTCCTCTAGTACAGATACTCATGCCTAGCTTACTGTCTATCCCATCCTTCATAATTTGACAACAAAAAGAACTTTAAGAAATATCCCATAAAGGCAATGTTGGTATCATCTAACTGATGCTCAGAAGGATAAAGAAAACAGCAACATCAAACAAAGTGGGAAGTCCCTAGCTTTAGAAAATGTTAGATAGACCAATACATTTAAATGCAATCTATAATTCCCAAATTAGAGATGCTTGCTATTTTAGAAGCTTTTAGGTAGCTTTAATTTGAATATAGTAAAACTATTCTTTATTTTTACCTCACATGTATATAGTGATTGTTCTAGAACAATCATTCCATCATTAAAATAAGGTCTCTTTAAGAGAAATTGGGAAAAAAGAACTGTATTTATAGAATGGTATAGAAATTGTGTAAAATAATTTATGCCAAAACTTTTCAAAGGATAGCATAAAACATGACTGAAGGGGTATTCGTTATATGTGTTTTTTTTATTATTTAAGAATTTATAACTTGAAGATTTTATCAAGATCTACTCTATAGTTGTTTTAAAATTAATTAGTGATAGGTAGTTGTGAATATTAAGGTGCAGGAAAAAGTGGCCAATGGAAAATAATTGTCCAATTTTCTAATTAGAGGTTTAATCAGATACATGAAAAATTTTTGAAAGGTGGTCATCTACAACAAAATACTGATAATAAGTTTGTTAATAGAATAAACAAATGGAGGCGGGCCAAGTGGTGCGGTGGTTAAGTGCTGGCTTAGGAAGCCAGCGGCCCCGGTTCGGGTTCCACATATGAGGGTCAGTGACACTGCCCTCAATAAAGAAAAAAAATATATATATTAAACAAATGGGGTAAAAGCAATGTATCTGACTGTAAGACCAGAAACATGTGAACAGTCCTTAGGTATCTTCAGTTTCTCTTGCATTCGGTAGGCAAGGGCACCAACTTCACTAACACATACAAACAATTCAATTTCCTGTAACTTTTTCTTTAAAATTATCAGTGAGGATACATCCCTTTTTTTTTCCATACAGTATATTCTGCAGTGATCTTTAAGCCATTAGAAAAAATTCCATAGTAATGTTTGTATCACATTTAAGGGATTGAAAAATAGCACGAATCTTTGCCAATCTGGAGTAATTCTTAAATAAAATGTGGTACAATACTCACATGCATATGTAAAAAAAGTGGTTAGTTAGAACATTGGGTAGATAATACCGTTTGGTTTTTAAAAACCATCTGCTCCTTGTACGTATTCACTTCTAATAAGCTTGTCATTTCTTGGCAGTGATCGTATTAGTTGAAATGCTGGAAATCCCAATATTTCACCTTCAAACTCGACCCAGTGGATGTGTTTCTATGAAGATCAAATGATAGCTGATAATCATTTTCTAATAGCTCACAATATTTTCCTGCAATCTAGCCCACAACACATTTTTAAAAAAAATAAAATTATTCACTTAACGCATTGCTATCTCATCTTCAAATCACTCTAATTAAATATGTCCTATCCTTTTTGGCCAACATAAGTTAGGTGCAACATTTGGTCTGATCAGCAAACATCTTTATCTTTATCCTTGATTCCTAAGCAGTTCTATTAATAATTTCCACATTTTATGAAAATGTAAGCATTCAATATGTTTCTAGTTTCAGAAACCATTTGTTTCAAACTTCTACCCTAGACTACATTACACAATCTCATGTTAAGTGATAACAATTTAAATCTATATTTTACATTACTAAATCTAATGTCTTTTCAGCTAACAGCCTAAATTTATATCTAATTGCTATAATTTCTCTAGATTGATCATCAACTTAATGGCAAAGTACAGAAATACAAATTTATGTTCCCCAGCAAATCTCACAACTCTTTTCATGGACCTGCATCATATTATAGCCATCCCAGTTACTAAATATAGATCCTTTGGAGATAATGTCAGTTTTCATTCCTATGCTAGATTCGCATTTGCTTCTACCTTAATGATACCTCACATAGAAACCTTAAACTTTTTAGGATAAAATACCAACAGAGTTAAAAACAAAGTTAAACAAAATAGCAGATCACATTTCAATGCTTAGCCCACATATGCTAAAACTTCAAGCTAAGACTGTAAAATTTCCAAAGGGACATGTATCTAGGATATGTGTGTCATGAAGTCCTTCTACACTGACCATCAGAGATTAGTAGACCTGTGATGTAGAAAGGCATTGCACATGAAATACATTGGAAAAGTAAGATTTCGCGCTTTCAGATCCTCAAAAACCCACCATACCACTAAGATTTCTTCGCTACCTTCTGATTCCATTGACAGTGGTCCTAGTTGAGTACCTTATCCTCTGTCACTCAAGTCATGTCAAGAGTATTCACCTGGTCTCTATTACTCTAAATTATTTCTTAAATTTATTCTCCTATTGCCAAAGAACTATTTTTTCTAAGTAGAGAAAAAGAACATCATTCCTGTCTCTGCTCTCTTAAACGTAATTTAGTACCACATCACCTACATAATACTGTTCAAATGATTTTATCTGGATGGCAACATGGTGACTATATTCAGATTGGACCATGTATTCAAACAAACAAGTTTAATTTAGCTGAATGGTTTACATACAATGACTAAATTTCAGGTTACTCATGTGAATAGGGAATTTCAACATCATAAATTTGTTAAAATTTACTGAAGCAGTGTATAAAGTTCTTGACTTGACACACAAACAATATTCTGTAAGACATTTTTTAGCATTAGGCCTTTTATGCCTCCTTTCTTTCCTTACTATATTTCTGGGCTTTTAATTTTCCAATCATATCACAATAAACAAAACATAAAACAAATTTGCTAGATTCTGTTTTTTATGTCTTTGGTTATTTTTTAATATTCCTTCTAAATGCTCAAATCTTGATTGTAATGCCACCTGCTTGTTGAAAAGAATTCTGGTCAACCAGTTCAAATTAATTGTTTCCAGTTCTGTTCTCATAAAATTTCGGTTTTATCTCTTAAAAGTGCAATATGGTCCATGAAAGAAACATTGATAATTTGGATTTCATTAAAATTAAAAAGTGCTCTGTAAAAGACCTGTTAAGAGAATGAAAAGATAAGAAACCTACAGGAGAAAATATTTGCCAACCACATATCTGATAAAAGGACTGCTATCTAAAATATACAAAGAGCTCTCAAAACTCAAGAAGAGGAAACAAAAACAAAAAAAACTGTTTCAACTTGGACTGCTATAATAAAATTCCATAAACTAGGTGCCTTATAAAGTACAGAAATGTATTTCTCACAGTTCTAGAGACTAGAAGCCTGAGATCAGTGTGCTAGCATGGTTGGGATCTGGTGAGAGCTCTCTTCCAGGTTGTAGATGGCAGACTTCTCTTTGTATTCTCAGGTAGAGGAGAGCAGAGCAGGGAAAATAAGCTCCCTCCTGACTCTTTTAATTTTATTTATTTATTTATTTATTTATTTATTTATTTATTCATTTATTTATTTATTTAATTAAAGTTTCTTGGGGTAACAATTATTAGCAAAGTGACATAGATTTAAGGTATACAATTCTGCACTACATCATTTATATATCACATTGTGTGTTCACCACCCAGAGTCAATTCTCTTTCTATCACCATATATTTGATCCCCTTTACCCTCATCTACCACCCCTACCCCCCTTACCCTCTGGTAACCACTAAACTGTTGTCTATGTCTATGAGTTTTGTTTTTTCGTTTATTTTTCTTGTTCTTTTGTTGTTTTCATTTTTATATACCACATATCACTGAGATAATATGGTTCTTGACTTTTTCTGTCTGACTTATTTCACTTAGCATTATAATTTCAAGATCCATCCATGTTGCCACAAATGGCATTTTTCTTATAAGAAAAGATGAAATAATGTCTCATCAGGACTCCACCGTTAAGACCTAATCTAACCCTAAGAACCTCCCAAAGACCTACTTCCTAATGCCATCACATTGGTGGGTGGTGTTTCAACATACACATTTTGAAAGGACACAAAACCTTCAGTTCATAACAAAAACAATTTTAAAAATGAACAAAAGACCTGAACTTCACCAAAGAAAATATGCAGGTGGCAAATAAGCAAGCAAGAAAATGCTCAACATCATGTGTTATGAAGGAATTGCAAATTAAAACAACCATGAGCTACTACTACACACCTATTAGATTGGCTGATATCTGAAACATTGACGGTTAAATGCTGAGAAGGATGTGGAGTGACAGGAACTCTCATGATTTACTGGTGGGAATGGAAAATAGTGTAGACAATATAGAAGATAGTTCACTTTTTTATAAAAATATAATTTTGCCATATGATTAGAGGTTGTACTCTCAAATGAGTGAAAACTTATTTCTGCACAGAAACCTGCACAGAGATGTTTACAGCAAGTTTATTTATAATTGCCCAAACTTAGAAACAATGATGATATTTTTTAATACATGAAGGGATGAACAAATTGTGGTACAGTAAATCCTCAGTTAGCATCTTCAATAGGTTCTGCAACTTTTAGCGAAGGACATAATGAAACCAGTATTACCATAGCTAATTGATATTAATATAAACAAAAATTAAGTTCCTACCGCATCTCATCAACGTTATAGTGGAATGACATTGAAAGAAACAATATTATTCGAGGACCTACTGTACTTCATACAATAAAATATTCAGTGATTTAAAAAATGAGCTATCAAGCACAAAAGGACATGGAAGAACCTTAAATGTCCATTACTAAGTGGAAGAAGCCAATCTAAGAGTACAAACTATTAGACTCTAACCATGTG
The DNA here is from genome assembly GCA_033961575.1 of Aselliscus stoliczkanus. Taxonomy (NCBI): domain Eukaryota; kingdom Metazoa; phylum Chordata; class Mammalia; order Chiroptera; family Hipposideridae; genus Aselliscus; species Aselliscus stoliczkanus. The sequence continues at coordinate 139,830,189 of CM066731.1, forward strand.
GCATATGAAAAAGGCAAAATTATAGAGAAGGTACAAAGATCAACACTTACCAAGGGCAGGGGAGAGGGATGGAGGAATGAATGGGTAGAACATAGGGAATATTTAAGTCAGTGAAACTATTCTGTATGATACTGTAATGATGGATACATGTGATGACATGTACCTTTGTTAAAACTAATAGAATATGTCACAAGAAGAGTGAACTCTAATATAAAGCATGGGATTTACTTGATAATAATATACAGTATTGGTTCATCAACTGTAACAATTGAGCCACATTAATGCCAGGTATTAATAGGAGTAACTATTTTGTTTATGGGGGGGATGTAAGGGGAATATGGGAACTTTCTATACTTTGTGTTCAACTTTTCTGTAAACCTAAAACTAATCTAAAGCTAAAGCCTAGTGATTTAAAAAATATGTAACACAGTAATACATGAATTCACACTTTGCAGGAAATGTATATCCTTCTTAGTTTTGTATAACTGCTTTTATCTTTTATATGCATCTGTAACACATAATGTGTTTTATGTGGAAATTTAACTTACAATTAATGGTCTCTTAATCTTGTTCAATTTAAACGTCTTATTTTTGAATTGTCCAGTCTTTCAGGTAAATCTTTAGCCCTTCTGCTCCCTACTTTTGCTCATCCTACCCCAGCCCAGCATATGGAATCTAGGTGTTTGGAAGGATTTATATTCACATTATGTCATAAAGGAGGGGATGAGACAGTGACATTATTTACTGCTTTGCTCCTACACTCTGTCTCTTCTACATCTCATTATCCTCTGGCCTAGAATGGTCACATATTCCAATAGGATGCTACTGAAAATTCTGGATTGAAAATATCTACCTCTATGTATGAACACTTGTGCGCTAAACCCAGCAGCCCAGGTATAGTCTTCATGTGGGTGGCAAGCTAGTTAGGAATTACACTTACAAAAATACATGGGTTTACTGTATAAAATTTATTATTCCATTACTCAAATATGTCAATCTTCCTGGTAACAGTAGTTGGTTTTAAATATTTGTTTTTCTTACAAATTTTAAGTCTCTTGAGAGGATGATTATTTATTTATTCATGGTTTAGTCATTCAATTAATTTTCACTCATTTCATCATTCAATTGACAGTTACATTTAGCAATATATGTTGCCAAAGTAGGTTCTTAGCAGATATATAATGAATTAAAGGATGAAATTTGAGGTACTTGAGGATCTTCAATAATATGGTTTTTGTAGGCATAATTTCAAGGACTCTATAAATAGGAAATAACATTCATTTTCTTTTGAATCTTTAAGTTCACTTTCTCCTGCATTCTATTAAAAGCTACAACAGTTCCTTCAATTTATGCTAATGTTTTTACATCTTTAAATTTGAGAGGAAACTATTGAGTAAATTCCCATCTTGAAAATTTTCTCACACATTATGTTAATTATTATTAAATAAATTTAAACTGTCTAAATTTGAGAATTTGCAATTGATTAATGTTAATAAAGTCATATGCAGTTATACAGATCAAAGTGTATAAATAGGAAGCTGACAAATGAGAATACTTATACAACTACATGAGCAAAATGGAATGACAATAACTTTATGAAATGATGAATTCTAAATAATTAGTCCTTCATTCTTGGTTGTTGTCTATGAAAAATAAAAATTAAATCCCATAGAAATAAGCATTTAAGGCAAATACTCTATTCTGTTGCTATTCTAAATGGTAAGAGGCTGAATTATATTAGCATGTGGGTGCTTGTATAGTTCTCAGAAGTTTGAATATACGAAGGAATTAAATCCCCTGACACAAACACTCATACACACACACACATACAAACACACACACACACACACATACACACACACACACACACACACACAAGCATAAGTGACTGAGGTAGTTGTATGTGGGAGCCACAGTGTATATATTATACTACATCTCCTGGAACGCAACTGCAGGAGTGAGTTTATCTGGCATCATATATATATTTTATATTAGTGACACAGTCACTAATTTATTTTATATTAGTTACTACGGCTTTGGCATTTGGTTAAATACTTTTGAATCTCTTATTTTCTGTTGAATATCTATGTGATATGTATGTAGTTTTGGGACAAATTACTTAAAGTTATGACTCTCAATTAAATCTGTAATATACTAATGTTAATGATTCTACCATATAGCTTTGCTGGGTGGATTAGATGAGTGTATCTTTATTCTTGAAGGTGCCTACTATATGGTAAGCACTACATAGGTAGTATAAATTATTTTTATCATAATATACTAGCTACTGTAGTAGACACTTAAAATACATTATCTTAGTTCTTACAGACAATGTCACTAATTGTGGACTTATATCTCATATATTGGGTACTATGTGTGAGATAATGCCTTAGAGATAAATTGTACTGAGTTTGTGTGAGTTTTCAGTATATGGAAACAGATAGTTCAGAGGATATCAGTATGTTATTATTCCCAGGACATTGTGAGTTGAGTGTTTTTCAAGGCAGCTACCATCTTAATTGATTGAACAAGACTTTTCAGCTATGATTCTTTTCATTGTTTTGCTTTTCTGTGATGCTGTTCATGTGTGATCTTCATAACATTCCTTCCAGACATTAATTTCATATCTTTAAAACACTCTAAGAGAATAATGGTGATTGTCAAATTATATTTTTAAGAACATTTCACATACCAATTCTCCCGAATATTTCACATAACAGCTTCTCTACTGAAAGGAGTAAATGATATTCAGTGGAAATGAGAAGAAATTAGCAAAAATAGACATTTAGTCTTCAAATACATACTTTAAGTAAATTCATTATACTTTCTGATCATACTTTAAGCTGGCTGAAACTTGATTTAGAATTGGTTAAGGCTGAAACTTTATACACACCTGAAAAAATCTGGTTTATTTTAACACTTGATCTTTCCTTTCTCAGGAGATACTCTTTTTTCCTTTTGCTTGAAGAGGGAAAATCTTAGCCACTTAGGATCACAATGCTGATCATTATATCAAGCCAAGATTTTTAAAAGTTGCTGGATAAATGGTTCCCTGGTGTTAAGACATATTTTAAAGCATTGTCAGAAACAATGTGTTTTGTAATCATTTGCTTAACAATTGTTATTTTTCTTGAGTATTTGACAGCTGACAAGTATTTATTTCAGGAGAATTAGTAGGAAACACAATAAATGCAATGTGTATTCTTGTTTGCAACATTTTTTTTTTCCCTTGGGAAATCTTTCAATATTTTCTAATTCTTAAAAAAAAACAAAAACAGAAATTTATTGTAAATATTATAAATTGCATCAGAATAGTGAGTTGAATACTATGTTTTTCCAAATAGTATATCAAATAAATAATGCAATATCCAGAGTTATTATTTTGAGTATTCATTAGCTTCCCTTTGTTTTCTTAATGTCATCTTTCTTTTATATCAAATTTTTGCAATTAAACTGATAGCTGCATATATTACTTTCAGTTTCTGTAAATGGAGATGAAAATATGAGAAAATTTTAGGTTTAGTGGATATTTGAAGATGGTATCATATAAAAAATTTGCATACAGAATAAAGATATAATCATGAAATAAAATTTGCTTTTTCCTCCTTCAGTATATTTTCAACATATTTTTCTTACAAAATTCTAATAAGTTTAGGAAATTATTATTAACACAGTAAACCTTTTTCTTCTCTTTCTTTTATCATGGTCTAAGCATACAACTTACAGTGTCCTTTGTGTACCTAAGTATACATATATCCATCCAAAAATAGACAAGCTGAACAAGCAGAGCATATCTGTTTATGAGCTTGGTTTGTGCAATATTCATGAAGTAACCCCTTCATTTGCCTTAAAAAGGATATCGATACAAGTTTTATTTATTTTTTTGAGTGCATTTAAATGACATTATTTATCTTAAGAGGTAGTGATATAACTGATAATAATTTAAAAATGTAATTCTTGTAGTAAATATATGTACAATTTCTGAAAATATTGTTATAAAATTTTCAACTCAAGTTCCTGTTCCTGATCTGGGACTGAATAGAATGCTCATACGTAGAGAAGTAAAAACTCAACTGACTAAGAAAAGAAGTGGTACTTTTTATAAATTGCTCAAGATGGGTATGTCTGTCTTCTCAGTTTTTATCTTGATCTCATTTTGCTCTGGTGACTCATGTGACTGAATGGGTAAAAGTGGTCTCTTAAAGTATTTTGGTTGAATTAGGGTTAGGGTTAGGTTGATAAAAGAAACAAACAAACAAAAATCCAAGAAATACTGGTTATATAATGCATGTGTATTTCTCTCTTAACAGTTCTGCTTTATAAATTCAGAGACCTAGGTTCTTCTTATGACATCTTGCTGATTTTTTTGATTGGATGGAATGGATCCAATTTTCCATTCACATAGAATCAATCCCCCAGCAGGAGGAAAGTGAGGCTAGCTAAAAGAATGTTTTAAATTTAAATTTGGGACAACCAGAAGTTGTTCATATGAAGCTTCTCCTTACAAGATTAGACAATTAAGTTTGTGAATTCATACTAGAAAAAGTGCTACACATCTCATTGCTGTATATCACTATGGTCACCTTCAAAGTACTCCCTTTGGGAAACTATGCACTGATGCCAGCCTGTAGTCCACCCTTCAAAACTCTTTCTGAAATCGCCATCAGAGTTGTCCTTGTATTAACTTTGATGTCCTGAATATCATCCAAATGTCTTCTTTTCATATTTCCTTTATCTTTGGGTAAAGATAGAAGTCACTAGGGGCCAGATCAGGTGAGTAGGGAGGATGTTCCAATGCAGTTATTTGCTTACTGGCTAAGAACTCCCTCACCGACAGTGCTGTGTGAGCTGGTACATTGTCATGATGCAAGAGCCATGAATTGTGGGTGAAAAGTTCAGGGCATCTAACTTTTTCATGCAGCATTTCCAGCACTTCTAAATAGTAAACGTGATTAATTGTCCAGTTGGCACAAATTCATAATGAATAATCCATCTGATATTTTAAAAGGTTAGCAACATCGTTTTGACTCTTGATTTGGACTAACAAAACATTTTTGGTCAAGGAGAATTGGCTGACTTCCATTGTGTACTTTGAAGCTTTGTTTCAGGGTCCTATTGGTACATTCATGTTTCATCACCAATGCTAACAATGGCCCAAAACATCATCTTGCCTCTCCCAAAACTCTTGCCAAACTTCGACTCTCCTTTGCTTCTTTTCATCGGTGAGCTCCTTCAGGACCATTTTTGCACACACCTTTTTCAGCCAAGATTATCAGGAAGATTTTCCTAACTTCTTCTATCAACGTTTACTTGTTCTTCTATGCTTCTCATAGTCAGCCAATGATTTTGATTCACAATTTGACAAATGTTTTCATTAGTTCTGCTTGTTATTGGCCACCCTGACCTCTCTTCATCAGTGACGTGTTTTTTTCCCTTCGGAAAAACGTTTAATCCATTTGTACCCTGCTGTTTTCTTTATGACATTATCCCCATAAACTTGGACAACGATGTCCCTCATTTTACTTCTACTCTTACCAAGTTTAACAAGAAATATAATATTTGTTCGTTGCTGTAATTCAAGCTCAGACATTCTCATGACAGCACACAAAAACACGCAATAACAATAATGAATGCCACTCAGCACTTAATGGTGAAATATGAACCACTTTTTCACTGAGGTTAAGGAAAAGGCAGAATGTGCACTTTCACCTGTTCTACTAAGCATGGCATTGTGAATTTTAGCCATTAAAATAAAGCAAAAAAATAAATAAATATAAAGCATACTAATAGGAAAGGATTCAATACAGGTTTTTTTTTTTTTTGCAGGTACGATAATTGTTTATATAGATTATCTCAAGAAATCTACAAAACTAATATTGCACCTAATAAGCAAATTTAGCAAGGTTTCAACAATAGTAATAAAACAGAATCAACTTTACATATCGGTACCAAACAATTAGATTATTGAATTGACAAAATCCATTTGTAATAGCACAAACACATGAAAGGATTAATTCACCAAAAGACATGTAAGACCTTTAAACAGGAAACAGTATTTAAGCTACTTTCTAATTCAAAATTTAGAAATGCAAATGCTACAAAATGGTACTAATGAATTCTTCATTGGTTCTATTCCAATCATAACTGGAACTATTTTTTTCTGTATCATTTGTTATTAAGTAGAAGTAGAAATGAGTTTTTGAAAGATATACCTAATTTTAAGCTCAATTTGTTTAAATTTAGTGAAACATCCAAAATCATATATAAAATTCTAGAATTAATCTATCATTGTTGTAGTATTCAGCCATGATGGTTTGATATGCTGTCATTACTGAAAACCTTTGAAAATGCTGATGTGGAAGGACTGGAGAAACTTCAAAGGTGACATTTGCAGCTGTAAATTACAGTGAAACATGGAGGATTAATTTGCTCCTTGACATGCTATTAACTTAACAGAATTTTCCCAGTAAAATCATTAATCAAGAAATATAAAATTTAACCCCAAAAATACACCCATGACAATCACTCTTTTCCTCTGCTTTCTGTGAAAACAAGTGACTTTAATTAGGGTGTCAGTAATAAAAAAAAAAAAAGAAAAGAAACAGAAAAAACAGAAGTAGCAACTGGAAATAAATCCTAGTCTGACGTGTACGTGGAAGAAGGACAATATCATTTTGACATGTTTAGCATAGCATGAAATAGCATTAAAACAATACTGCAGATGTTTGCATTTGAAACTCTGCAATAAAGATCGACATAATTTGATGATAATTTAATGTAGTAATTAGATGAAACCATATTAGATACAAAACATAATTGCATAATATTATGTAATAAATAAAAGTGTGGATATTTAAACCAAATTATTGCACATATGCAACATTGGTATTCTTCGTATTTAAGAGCCTCATTAGCAGGAACACATATTAATACTATAATATCAAATTTACAAGAATTCAATTTTCTGCAGAACAGAGGTCATGTGACTTTCATCTGTTTAACCTCCTCAACACCAAGCAGTTCTAATTGTATTTTTGATAATAAATACAGGTCACAGATTCAAATATAAAGTATAACTTATGCTAAAGGACTCATAGAACATGTAGGAGGAAATGAAGTTTTTAAAAATAAATGCATTAGTTCTCCTCTGAAATCACTTTTTGTAGAAAAGGGTTAGACATTTATAATAATAATTTCATACTCTGAGTTTTATTTCACTCCTTTATTAAATTATCTAGCCTCAATTAAATGTATCATGTATTAGCTAAAAAGGGAAGAAAGATTTATCTCTGGAAACAGAGTGAAGACAGGGCAGGGTTAGAGAACATTTTACTTAATAGGGAAAACTATTTTAAAAACCTAACCAGGTTTCCAGTTTCTGTTAGGGACATGATAAGCTGGGAAAAACATTTCTCCCACCCTCTCAACAACAGCAGCAAACAGGAAAGTCTGCACCATCCACAAGCTTTCCTGAATGCATCAGAGATTGAGGTAAACGAGCAATGAATCTGCCATCAAAGTAAAAGCAGAGACCTTCAAGAAGTAGATATGGGCGCTTGTTTACCTGGAACAGATGCAGCGAGGCATCTGTAAGAATTCAGCTAATATTGTTAACTGATTGGAAAAGCCTAGCGAGAGACTTTGGAATTCCTGGGATAACAGATACTGAGAAACTTCACACCCACGTGTAGAGTTGAAGTAGGCCATGGTGGAACTACGGTAACCAAGTTCATTGACCTGTGTTACAAATCAGAGCCTGATTTATTTTTCTCTTGACTTTTTTGACTTAAGAAAATCATGGATAAAATGTTAATAATACCTCTACTGTGCCAGTAGCCATAACTTTGTGAATAGCACAAAAAGTTGGGGAAATATACTTCCAGTATTTGTAAAACACTATGCAATCCAGTAAGAAAATCACTCATATCACTGATGAATGAATGAGGTTCTAACATAACACTGTTTGTTGTTTTACCTTTGACTTATTAGTGTGAATGAAAACATCAACCAACATTCTTGTAGAAACTTTTTATTCAGGGATTACAACCAAAGTTTACATACGGACAAAAAAAAAAAAGTATGGGAAAAATCAAAGAGAGGATTCTGTGAGATTTAATTGGCTCTATGAAAGTTGTAATAAAATATATCATATATTTTATTAATTACAGATTGTGATATACATATACTCTTCATATAAAAAATGTATAATGAACTTCATATATGTACACTTATTTTGGGGGGAGAGATAGTTGTTAGTCATTTATGAATACAGCACTGGAGATACATATATATACTTGTATCACAATTTACCTATCCTTTCTATTGTCAATGAACACTTTGGTTATTACAATTCTTTTGCTGTTTTCCAGAACACTAAAATATTAATCATGCTCCTATTGTCAAAGTTTTCTGTAAAGGTCAAGATAGCAAGTATTTTCAGTTTTGTCAGCCATATGGTTTTTGTTATTATCACTCAACCCTGTCATTGTGGTGAGGAAAAGCCAGATATTAGTAGATGAATAAGTGTCTATTTGGCTCATGGAACTCAATGTATCAACTTTTGCTTTGGGGTAATATATTTAGGGAATAATTGCTGGGTATGTGTGTAGGTTTCTAGGGCTACTGTAATAAAATACCTCAAAGTGGGTGGCTTAAACAACATAAATTTGTTGTGTCACGGTTCTGGAGGGAGGCTAGAAGTCCAATATAAAGTGTAGGTAGCTTCAGTTCCTTCTGAGGGCAGTAAGGGAAGCATATATTCTAGGCCTTTCTTCTCCTTGTGACTTCTTACAGTGTCTTTATCTGCGTCTGTATAGTATCTTATTATAAGGACACTGCTGATATTGGATTAGGGCACACCCTGTAATTTTTACTCTGATTTTGAATTCATTGGTGATTTCATTCTCATCCCTAATAATCAAAATGAAACAAAAAACATGTTTTTAACATGTAAGTATCAAACAACAGATACTCCCTTCCACAAGACATTTATTTGCCCATTTTTTATTTCTCCATACCAATCATTACATGGCATTACAAACATTTTTCTTTTTGCATTCCACAACTGACTGCTTCCTCCCAATTTCTGTTATTTTTTCTTAAATAGTTTACATATTTTAATCTCAAACTATTATTAGCTTTTCCCAGGCACACTTCAAAATTTATATTGGATCATTCTAATCAAATATTCACATATTATCTCCCATAAAATTAATTATATTTATTATATGTTACTATAACTGTACACTTAGTCCATGCAAATCTACTGTACTCTTTTATATTACCTATATTTATTGCCTTTATTGAAATATATGTTAAAATTAGCTACTCTAGATTTTTCTTTTTTTTGTAAGTATGGATATGGGCACAACAGCTACAAGTAAGATTATCAGAAAGCTTCTACATTTAAAACAATGAGGAAATTATTAGTATCTAACTGAAAGTATTTCTGGGATTACATGAATTGAGATTTTAAAAACAAAAACAAAAGCAACAAAGTAAGACAAAACAAACAAACAAACAAAAAACACTTAGGGGCCTAACTGATAGGTAATAATTACACGGGAGCAGATGTGAAGGATAATACTTCTTAATCCTTTTTTTTCCAAACAATATTCTATTTGCAATTATTGTAGTTTTAAGTTTGATTTATCTTCTTTAATTTCTTTAAATAGTTATTACTTACTTATAGATAGATCTGTTTGTGTGTTTGATTAGATTTTTTTTAACTCATTTGATTAAATACTCTTACTTTACACCTTTTGAGATATTTCAAAGCATTTATAAATTTACCGGTTGTGGAAACAGGATGAATAGGTTTCGTTCAAGTGGGTTGCCAAGAAATGCTGAGTATTCTTTCTTGCTCTTAGTTCTCTTCAAGACCTTTCAAGGCAGAGGTGCTCCTTTTATAACCATTAAGGTGGGTCACAAATCTAGTCACCTTGGCAACCTCATCTAGTGATCATGTATCCTTGAAGACAAGGTCTTCCTCAAAACCTCAGAAGATTTTCTATTTTCAAATTTAATGGTTCATATTTTCATCATATGATTTTGATTTATTTTAGATAATAAATATCAAATGTTGTAGTCACCAGATGACTAATTTGTACTGAATGCACTTATAAACAGAAGACAAATGAGTCAAATATTAGATACTTCTTAGAATTCAGGTTAACCCAAGGCAGTGGACATCTGTTTATGAGAAACATTCTGTAAAAGCTAAAATGATATCATCTGTCTTAACACCACTACAAGTAATAATGAGCAACCTTGATTTATGACGTTTTTTGTTTTACTTAATGAGTAATGATTTTCTATTACTATATAATTTATAAATATTATCATTTAGAGTAGTTTGTAATATGGAAATTGCTGAGAGTGAAAAGTAATGCTGTTGAGAATAGTGGTCATTTATGAATGAAAAGAATATTGATTGCCTGTACTTTGAAAAGGTTAACATAGTGGATATAAAGTAAAAACATTGTAAAGACCAGTAGTTCATCCAGTCACATAGATTATATCATACAGACAACACAAAATGTATTTAATTCACTGTATTTTGTGAAGCAACAGTAGTTGCCATCTTGGCTACTGATGGCAAGAATTTACAGCTGTAGCAGGTCTCTACATTTTTAATACTGAATGGAAAGCATGTGTTAAAGCATCTGGTCTACAGCTATTTTTTCCTTTTCCTCATGAATTTACTTCCTTGACTGCAGGGACACCTCCAGGGAAAGAAAAGACAAGTGATTCAGTCTAATCTCCTTGTCAACTGAACCTGTGGGTAAATTAACAATGACATTTTATAGGTGAAAGACACCTTATTTATTGAATGTACTCAATAGAACTATACCTAACTAAGGATTACTAGTAGAAAATAAAACCAGAATCTATGAGTCATGACTTTTTGGACAATGCCACAGACGCTGTTACAAATAGTTTAGCCAAACAGCAAAATTTGAGGGGACAGTCTCCACACAAGGCTTCCCTCACTTCTGATATCAACTGCAAGTTTTAGGGGTTATTAAAACCACCCTGAAATTCAATAATTCCTTAGAAGGACTCACAGAATTCACTGAAAGCTGCTACATTCATAATTGCAGTTTATTCTGGAAATCAGATACATATTAAAATCGGCCCAAGGAAGAGACACAGAAAGCATCCAAATATAGAGATTCCAATTGTCTTCTCCCCATGTAATCATGGACAGCATTAACTCCTCTTCGACACAACATATAACACTATGTGCAGTATTGCTAGCTGGGGAAAGTCACTTGAGTCTTTGGTATCCAGAGGTTTTGTTGGAGCTCAATCACATCCCCCCATGTGGCTGACCTTTAATCTCATTCACTCCTGGGAGTCAGGTTAATAACTTTAGTCTCCAGTTCATAGAGAGATCAGAAATGATACCACATGGTCCAAAGCCCCTGTAACGAATCACATTGTTAGAGTGTCAGTAGCCATATCCACAGGCAGACATGGGATCTCATGACAAACACTTGGAAGTGTTTCCTTCTGTCTTGTCCTATGCTTTAAAATAAAAGTTAACTGCATGGTTTATGTGCTGTGCTATTAGCTACCTTGGGAGATAGACATTGCTTCTGAGTGTGGGAAGTACTGAGTAGCAGATGTAATTAAGTTAAAGAAAAGACAATTAATTAACTTGTTAAGGCCTCTTGTTTAGATGGCATTAATGCATTAAATTCCCAATAGTTTTGGGCAACCATCCTACTCTTATTATGTTCCAATTTGTGCTTTCAGAAGTACTTAGAATTTATTGTGATATTTTCAAGAGTTAAGTATGGCAATGAAGGAAAATTCTCTGATATTAAACAAATATTTCCAGGGTAGGAGAATATAAGATTTTTTTTAACAGTGTGTGAGCTTTATTTGTAACTTGGAAATATTTAGGGGATATGGTAATTTGGTTTCCATTGTTATTCTTGCTCTAGGCCCCTTAAATATTAGGAGCTAGACTGTTCCTGGTTATGCACATTGGAGAAGCTTTTGCACATATAAATGGAGACCTGTAGAGGCAAACCAAAGCACACAAAATAATCCAAATTTCCATGAAGAGTTTAATGAGCTAAAAAAAAAAAAAAAAATCTTTGGCCTATTTTTACAATTACAATCTAGGTATCAGTTGAAATGACTACTTGAGTTTATTGATGAATTCATTAAAGTTTCACTAGTTGAGCTCAGAAAATAACAGAAGCGAAAATTTCAAGCCCCAAGTAGGAGACACCGAGCTTGCCTTCAGTCAGGGCCATGTGCTTGGGTGTGTGACCTGTGTAGATGCAGAAGGCCCCACCCCTGGTTTAAGGCTCTCTGCCAATATCTTAGAATTCTTATTAAATTTGGAGTAAAGACACACCACTTTCAATTTCACTGGGTCCTATATATTATGAGTCCTATTTATGTTATATTTTAAAGACAGTCAGGGCATGATTGAGGAAGGATATACACTGAGTTTTAACACTATTCATAATATTCTATTTCTTCAGCTGAGTAATTTGGATTCTGCTATTATTATCATTATAAAATGTGATGTGTGTGTGTCTATGTTTGTGTTAAAAAATTTATTCTAATAAAAGGTATATTGCCACTAATCCCCCTAAAAGTACTCCCTCTCACTTCAAACACATTTATCCCATCGTTCTTGCCACTTTCTGATGCAAACCTGGAAGTCCTCTTTCGTGAGTGTTGTTACTTCATCCTCCATCATGACAATGCTCCATGTCACACATTGCTTCTGATATAGCAATTCCTGTCAAAAAACCCCACACAATCTGATAGAGATGTTTTACAGAATTGTATACTTGAAACCTATATAACTTTACTAACCAGTGTCACCCCAACAAACTTTAATTAAAAAAAAAGAAAAAAAGAGTATGGTGTGTCCTCTTCCACCTTATTCACCAGATCTGGCACCATGCAACTTCTGGCTCTTCCCCAAAATCAAAATGACCATGAAAGGTCATTCGCCATATTTCTTGATCACACTTCCTATATGTGCTGTATTTGACAGAAAAGTGAATAAAACTAAAAAAAAATGTATATATAAATAATTCCTGTGATTACAGATACAATAAAATGCAAGGTAAAATATGAAAGACAAATTGGGAATATATAATTGCAATATTCATGCAAAAGGGCTGGTTACTTATATTATTGTATTAGAAAATCTTATAAGAAAAAAGCCTCCTAAATTAAATAAGTTGACAAGGTATAGGCAGATCATTTCAAGCAGAGAACTATAATTACACAAGATAGAGATATTCATGATCATGAAGAATCTGTGATGCAGATTGAAATAAGATTCCATTATTGCCTATCTCATGAGAAATTTCATATTAAATAAATACCTGATATTTGTAAAGATGTAAGAGATGGACACTTATACACTATTACTGTAAACTGGCATAATCTTTTTGAAGGTCAATATAACAATATGTGTCAAAATTCTTAATATGTGATCCACATTTACTCGTGTCTAGAAATGCAATTTTCAAAAAGTAATCATATGTCCATAAATATTTTTTAAAATGGAACTTCTCATTTATTTAAAATAAGTAATAAATGAATATAACTTGATTGTTTTATAATAAGATACAGATTAAATAGATTGATTACATATTATTTGTATGGCATAGTAAGCAACTAGAAAAATTTTAGAAACAAATGATTAATTGAGAGTCAGTGCACAAAATTGCCAGTGGCTGATTTCTATTGGATGAAAACTAGGTAAAGCTATTAATTAGTTTTCAGTGCATTTATATAATTTTCAAATTTTCAATCATGGACAGGTAGTGTTCTTATAGAAAAACTACACCCTGCAAATAACATATACTACTGTGAATTTTTCTTGCCTTTCCCCCCATAAGTCTTTATTTTCTGCACTTATCAAAACAAATGTTTCAGAGAACTTTTCATTAACTTTTCAATGTTTGCAGTTTTCTCATTTCATAGTTTCCAAAGCCACATGTACATTGAAGGGTTTCTTCTTTTTGTCAGATGAAACATTTGGTTTGCTATACTGTAGAACATTGGTCAGAAGATATCCGGATTCCATTTCTCCACATAAAATACAAAATCCAAATGATTAGAGAATATATAGAATAATTAGCTTACTTTATCATTGCATCATTCAAAATTATTCTGTTTTGAAAATTGTGTTTAATTTTACATCATTCTTTTGGTAGGTGACACTTTTAATCATGTGTGAAGAAAAGAAAGACAATTACTTTTTATTTTCCAGTTAGGTTAAAACATAAAATTAATACTATTAAGCCACTACAAATATGACCCTGTTTTTTTTTCTCTAAAATTATATAGTGGTTGAAGGATACAATATTTGCAGAATTCAAATATGTCTTGGTTGTTAACAATGTATTAGGAAGTTGTAGATTCAGAATTCCATAGACATTTTCAGGTGTGTTAGCATCTAGAAAACATTGAGCTCTCATATAGTCTGCCTCCCCTCCTCTTTCTTTCTCTCAAATAGACAGGATTTGTGAAATCCTTCATATATATTCTATGGTAGATAGATAGATAGATAGGCAGGTAGGTAACTAGCTAGATATTCATATCTATAATATTTCATATATATATATATATATATATATTTAACTTAAATTTCTATTTAAAGATATTTACCATACATTACATCTTTATATTTTTGTGTTGGTCTGTGTACCCTGGGATTTATTTCACTAGCACCATTTGTCAATAGGCATTTAAAAAATATTTAAAACATTGTTCCTTAACAATTGAAATGGATAAAAATTATAATAAATATTTAATTGTATTGAGAGTTGTTAAATTTCATGCTAGTGTTTGTATATTTCTATTTTTGACATGTATCAAACCCTATTCTTAGAAGAGGATGTGCAGTTAATCTTTCATGAGCCCCGGCTCAGTAGTCCTTTTCCATAAACTGCCAATACACAGAAGTTCACATTCCATAGAGCAGTAATCAGTGCAGCACCAGGTTTTGTATTGCCTTAATACGTATATAGCCTTTGAACAAACTGCAGTTTGACTTAAAGGCCTGGAATCTGATTCACTATTAATTGTGATTTAGTCAGTGGAAGTTTGTTAGGAAAAAAAACACAAAAAAACCTACCACCATTCAAAAGCAATCTATTTTCCTCCTTAATAAACTTTAAAGAGGTTAATGCACCTGAAGCATTTTAGAGTTTCTCTATATTCCAGTTGTGCTCTTCTTGTTTGACTTTTTTTTCCCCTCCATGGGTCACCTATATTCAGCTGCTAAATATATCCTCTTTTATTCTTGACTAATGTACTCTGAATTAAATCTGTACTTGGCAATGATACATTAAATTTTTCATGAGTACCCTAGTTAGACAGAACTGTGTTCAAGAACTGGGCAAAAGTTTTAAAATGTAGGAAGTTAAATTATGGTAATGTATACACTTATTTTATATTTTTATTTTTAATTTTATGAATTGAAAGTATTGACATTGTTTTTTTAAAGTTAAGTACTGTGATAAATTCCTAACAGGTGGATCAGTTTTCCCTCAGGCCAGACTAGTCCTAAAGATATTATCTCTGTGTTAAGTAAACATCATTCCCAGGCCAGAAGTTATTATTATTGATTTTGGACAGTCTATGGGCATTAAGGTGAGTATAACTTTTATTCTCTTAAATCCCATGTGTCCTTATTTAATCCACTGTGAAATTCAGGCTAAGATTATTTTGTATAATGAACCCTGAAAATGCCGTATACATTCATCTCATTTAAATTTTTAAAGAAATGTTGGTGGTGATGTCCATAAAATAGAAAAAAATATTCAAATAAAGATATGTTCTTATCCATGATATTGACTCATTTTTTTGTTCTATTTCTGGAATATTAATCAGTGTTGGTGTCTGAAATAAATTTTATTCTTACATGAGCAACCTGCACAAAGACTCTCTAAATAAGTTTTTATTTTATTTTATTTTATTTTTTTTGAGGGCAATGTCACTGGCCCTCATATGTGGGACCGAACCAAGGCCGCTGGCTTCCAAGGCCAGCGCTTAACCAAATAAGTTTTTAAATGAAGCAACATTGTCACACATATACCTTGTACATTGGAATACACTTTCCACACTGTTTAGCTGTAATTCACAGATCCTAAAGGGAATCTGTCAAAGATGATGTAAATTGAGACAAATCAATTTGGAAGAAGCCAATTATAAGACATCAATTAATTCATTTTAGATACTTTTTCTCCCTCATATATTATGATACTAGTGTCCTAAATATGTTCCACTACTAGCCGACCATGTGTCAAGGTTTACCTGTGGCAATCCTAGGTTGAGCTTATTGTTTCTTTGTAATTATTCATTGTGGTCCCTTTTACTCTCAGAACTTTTCCTCTTTGAATGATAAATTATGTGGTCACCCTACCTACATGCAATAGGAACTAGTGATAGAGAAATGAAGTACCGGCCAAAATATATATATATATATATATATATATATATATATATATATATATATATATCAGAGACTAGAGAGCAGAACAGTCAGGGAAATTTTGGAGAACAGAAGACATAGTGTGCTTTCACAACTTCCATTAGAGCATTATTTCCCAAAGTGGTATATATCAGCCCAGAGACACTACATGGGGAAAAAAAATTCCTTTGTTAAATAAGATGGGCTAATATGTCATGCCAATTAACTGTTGGAAGAAAAAGAAATCACAATGTATATTATCCCAGTACATTCTCAGAGAATACCTTTAGAAAATAAAAAGTACTATAGTTCCCCCTTATCCACAGAAGTATGTTCCAAAATCCCCAGTGGATGCCTCAAACCATGAAGAGTAATTAACTCTATTTATACTATGTTTTTTCCTATACATACATGCCTATAATAAAGTTCAATTTATAAATTAGGCACAGTAAGATATTAACAGCAATAACTAATAATAAAATAGAACAATTATAATATACTATAGTAAAAGTTATGCTAAGATAGCTTTTCTCTCTCTCAAAATATCTTATACTGTACTCACCTTTTCACTTAAAGGAAGCACTTCATGGCTTCTCTTTGTTAAAAGCGAATTTCCAACATCACCATTATTGTGCTTTTGTGGCCATTATTAAGTAAAATAAAGACTGGTTGAATGCAGGCTCTATGATACTGGGATAGCCTATCTGATAACCAAAATGGCTGCTAAGGGACTAATGGGTGGGAGCCTATACAGCACAAATACACTGGACAAAGGGATGCTTCACTTGCTGGGCAGGATGGAGCAGGACAGTGCAAAATTTCATCATGTTACAACAGGGTGCAATTTAAAACTTACGAATTGTTTATTTTTGGAAATTTTTGTTTACTAAGTTCAGATCACAGATGGCCATAAGTAACTGAAACTGGGGAAAGCAAAACTGCAGATTGGGGGAGGTGGACAGAGGTGAGGGGGTTACTGTAAATGAATTAAATTATCAAAATTGACTTAACCTAGCATTCCTTGACTACATATGGTCATTACTTATTTTAATGTAGTATCTGTTGACATCAACAAGAAATAATATTCTGTAAATATGATTATCATGTATTTTATTATCCTAACTTGAATACTCATGAAAGGGGACTGTATTGTTATTAACAATTAAACTGACAGAACATTGTACATGGGTACCGTTCTGGGTAAATCAGAACATTTTGGGGTGATTAAGATCACCCTACATATTGTTACATATTGTTTACATAAATCACAGATCATTGAATCCTCTTTAAATAACTGTCAATATTGAATATAGTGCCCAAATAAAATAAAAATTCTCCAGTAGTAGTTAGACAGTATGTATTTGGTTCCCAGTCTCACACAAGATTGTGTAAATAGAGAGTGAGATAACTATTCCTGTTGCAGAATGGTAAAAAAGTGGGAGAGAATAAAGTGCTAAGGCTTATGTATGTATGTATGTATGTATGTATGTACGTATTTATTTATTTATTTATTTATCTATTTATATTAGCAAGCAGTTGGCCTGGACAGTGTCAGTTGGGGAAGCTATATGACAGAAGTTTAATAAAATAGAACACTTAGAAATATTTTAATGCAAAAAGAAATATGAGTGGTTAATGGAGTAGAAAGGGAGGACACAGATATCAAGGTAAATTAATTCAGGAATTTGAAAGATAATATGTTACTTATCCTTAGGTGTAATTACATTTCACTTCTGAATATGTATGCATAACATGTATGTCTATGTAACATGCAAGCAAAAACAATCATTTCTTGAAATAGATAAGCAAAAATTTTATTACATATAAGGAGTCACAACATATATAATTATCATTAAAAACTAACTTGCCTGAAACATTCATGAAGGGATTTGAAGGTGAAAGGATAAGAAAACTCAACATTCAGAGGTTTTTCAGACTAGCTCATAGCTGTAGCTTAACTCAGTTAAATTTGGTGATGATGCTTAGATTGAGATAGTCTGCAAACTAATTTCCTAACTTCATAGCTGATTATTTCAATCCAAGTGAGGTAATAGAAAACAAAAATCAGAAAACCGATAATTAGACATGTGAACACTTAAGGTCACAGCATAGCATGAGAAACCATGAACAAGGGCAATAGAAAAATAAAAAAATGAAATTAAAAAAAAAGGAGGAAAGAAAATAGCATTCCTACAGCTAAGGTAATTACAGAATGATGAATTCAAAGTTATTTTCCGTGGTTCATTTAATTGAACACGTGATAAGTGTTGAAAGAAGACTGATCTGTCATTGTAGGTTATCTTCCACTGGGTCCTTTAGTTCCACCTTTCTCCACCTGACTCTTTTAGTTTAGCTATCCCACATGTGAATGAGCAATATCAATAGCCTGCTTATCCCCCCTAGTTTTTCCAAAGGGAAGCTACTATGTGAGATCAGAGGAAAAAATGAGTATAGTTAAGATTTTTATTTCCCTAGTGACATCCATGTGGTGTCACCTTGGGCTGTATCTGTTGACCATATCATACACATTTCACAGCAGCCTTATTTCCTCATTTATTTCAATAACTGTACTGTGCCTGCTCTGTGGGCCTACGGGT
The DNA here is from genome assembly GCA_033961575.1 of Aselliscus stoliczkanus. NCBI lineage: Eukaryota > Metazoa > Chordata > Mammalia > Chiroptera > Hipposideridae > Aselliscus > Aselliscus stoliczkanus. The sequence goes on from CM066731.1 coordinate 139,849,248, forward strand.
GAGAACACCTCAGCAGTTAGTAGCATGAGTGATTGCATTATCCCTTTTGGTTCTCCTTCATCTGACTACATGTCTGTAAATAGCCCGTTTATTGACAGTTCTTAACTGGTGTGGGTCATATGTTTCCTATTTGGATCTTGTTTAATTCTAGGGAAAAAAAAGTATCTGGTAGGGCTTTATTTCTGTGGCTGACCTCTATGTTTTTCTCAGGAAAATCTGAGAAAATCCATATCATCTTTTTCTCCTTTCTTCAGGTTGACTTTCTGACAGGTGAGATAAGTAGATGTGATCAAGTCTTAGCCATTCTGGGTATTTCAAATCTTTAGTCTTGATGACCCAGCTCAAAAAAGAGCAATGACATAAATCGTGTTTTGCCAGTTTTCTGTCTTAACCAATTATCACCTGCATCTTAGGTCAAGGATCCAATCAGTTTATAGAAAAAATGTCACATATTTCCAACAGAAAACTAAAAAGTCATGCATGCATATTGAAACATCCAAGTCATTTTTCTGGGTATTTTGCCACTATGTTTATCTGTCCAGCTTTCCTTCCCGTTTTTTTTTTTTAGTTTTTTTTTTTTTTAGGCAGTGTCACTGGCCCTCACATGTGGGATCTGAACCAGGGCCACTGGCATCCCAAGCCAGCACTTAACCACCGCACCACTGGGCCGGCCCCCAGCTTTCCTTTTATGCATAATCATATAAAGCACACAGATGTTATGTATAATTTGGCTTTGTCAAAACAGATCTAATGTGCATTCCGTATTGGCGTTCTGCTTTGAACAAAAACTTTGGTGAATTAATGGCATGTTGGCAATTTCGACTCTTTTAGTAGGTATACAGACTATGCTTCCTTAATTTACCGTGACGTTTAGCATCAGATCAATACACAAGAACTGCCTGCCTTTACATTTAAGATAAGTGTAATAGGATAATAGCTTTATTTTTCATTATCAACTACACATCATTAGAAAATATCATATGAGAAATTCCCAATGTCAAAGGCATTTCTCTGGACACTGAATCTGAAAAAGGTCCATGGGGTGGGGGGAAGTGTAATGAGGTCAAGTAATTCCAAGAGCTATTGCATGACATATCCCAGATATCAGATTAGTAATACACATTAGAAGCTCTGAATAATACTGTATTAAAGAAACCTGAATACCTGATTTAACTACGAATTATATTTTATTGTAAAACTTAACATCTAAATTACTTTTTCAGAGAATATATTTTGTATAAAATTGACTTATAGAGGTAATAATGATGCTAGTTGGCAAGACTATAATCACATTTAAAATATATTATTCATTTCTCACAATGTTATTTCTTATTGCCTAAAGGGCAACAAGTATATGATCCTTGTTTGCTATTATCCCCAAAATACGTGAGAAATATCCAGAAAGAATAGTAATTAAATTAGCCCCACTGCTAAACCTTCAATTAAGTGTTAAATTTTCTGATAATCAGGAAAAACTGAAATACGGAGGTTTAGCTGTCCTTGTGATTCCAGGGTGAATACAGTACTCTAGCTACTTGAAGAGTGGGAGACGTAGGGGAAGAGCAGAAGAAGGGTTTGTTTGGGGATTTGATGTAAAATACAATGACTTGAGTGATATGCTTAATCAGTGGTTTTAAACTTTCCATTGTATTCCCACCTGAGAAATAGGGTGCATACAAATATAATAATTATCTATTGTGAAAGTTATTGTCAAAGAGGGCACATTACCCTATGTGTGTCTTTTAGAACATTCCTGAGTGTTGAGCCCAGGGTAATGAGTGACAAATGTGTGTAGTTTGAGAAAGTCACCCCACAATGATTCATTCAACTTTCGTTGGATGTATCCATGGAAACTACAATGTTGACAGACAAGGAGCTATGTAGCTGGAATGCAACTTCAGCTATTAATTCAGTCAATGTTTTATTTTGCTCCTGCATAAGCCAAGAGAGAGATATACTAGGAAGTCTTTATTTTGTTCATTATATGCTTTTAACTCCCATTATCATTTGCATATTTTTGAAATCAGGAGTATTTGTTTCCATAAAATTGTTAGAGAACTGAGTCTATATATAATTGGAAAGATTATGCATGCCAACTGTTTTTCTGTACTCTTGTGCCTCAAAGAACAATGATTTGTCATTGGATTTTTTTTAGAACAAAAAAACCTACTTCTTACAAACTTGTCCATATGTACTGAACACTTTCAAAATAAGCTAATCTACTTTACTGAATATTTGAATTACAATATACATATAGAAAATGGTACAACTAATAAATGTAAGACTTGATTAATTTTTTACCAGTTGATCACATTTGTAATCAGCAAACAAATCAAGGAATAAGCAGTTTCAGCACCCTAGAACTGTCTCTTAACCCCCTTCCAGCTACTGTAAATAAAAAGGTAGTCACTGTGCTGACTTCTAACACCCTAGATAAATTTCACTATTTTTGAACTTTATATAATTTTACTTGTGTCTCCAGTTTTTTCTCAATATTATAATTTTCACAGTTGTCTATATTGTTGTGTGTATTTGTAGTCTGTTTATTCTCATTGTTCTATAATATCCCATTGTTTGACTTCACCACAATTTGTTTATGTGTTTCACTATTGATTAGCATTTAGGTATTTTAGAGTTTTCCTGCATGACAAATAACATTGTTATATATATATAATAAACATATATATATATATATGTGCTATAAACATATCTATCTATCTATCTATCTATCTATCTATCTATCTATCTATCTAATCACTGCATGAATGTATTAGATGTATTAGTACATGCTTCGGATGTAGTCTTACAAATGAAATTGCTTTGTTGTAGGATATTCTGCATTAGTAGACACTGACAAACTGTTTTCCATTTATCAATTTTATTCTCCCACCAGTACTGATCTACATTCTCATCATCTTTTTTTTTTTAATACAAATTTTTTAAAAAATTGGGGAACAGGTGTGTTTTTCCAAGACCCATCAGCTGCAAGTCAAGCAGTTGTTTCAATCTAGTTGAGGGCACACCTCAGTGGCCCATGTGGGGATCCAACCCACAACACTGGTGTTATGAACACTCTAACCAACTGAGTTAACCTGCCACCATAACCATCTTTTTTTTCTTTTCTTTCATTTAATCATTCTATTAAGTGTATCAGCAGTATCTTACTTTGGTTTAAAATTGGTATCCTAATTTAGTTTTAATATAAAGTTGAATTAACTTTAAAAGTTTTACTAAAATTTTACTTTAAAGTAAATATAAATTTTAGTCATAGAGTCAAATGGAATTAAGCCTCTCTGTCTCTCTCTCTGTCTCTCTCTCTGTCTCTCTCTCTCTCTCTCTCTCTCTCTCTCTCTGTCTCTCTCTCTCTCTGTCTCTCTCTCTCTCTGTCTGTCTCTCTCTCTCTCTCTCTCTCTCTCTCTCTCTATATATATATATATATATATATATATATATATATATATATATATATATATTTGCTATCTAAGTGTCCTCTTTTGTGAAGTAACTTTTCATGGGTTTTGCCATAATAGTATATTGGGCAGCACTATTTTCATGTTGTTATGTAGGAGTGCTCTATATGTTTGGCATATAAATGTGTGTGTGCATGTGTGAGCATGCACAATATATATACAAAGATATAGAGAACATTCATATAGATATGGGTTTAAATATGTGTATATAGTATGCAAATATATGCACATACCTTCACACTCAGACATATACACCACTCTAGGGTTTGCCTGTTGGTGTTTTTAATAGTGTACCTTGTTGAAAATTTCTTAATTATAACACAGCCCAATTTATTATTTTTCTTTATGATTACCACTTTTTTTTTTCCTGTCTAAGCAATGTTTTACTACTCCACAGTGATAAAGATGTTCTCCTATGTTTTCTTCTTAAAGCTATATTGTTTTGACTTTTTTTTTAGAGTTGTAATCCATCTGGAATTAATTTTTATACATGATATGAGTTAGCCTTAAGACTTGTTTTTTTTTTTTTGTCTATATGGTATCCAGTTGACCCAGAACTATTTATTAAAATGACCACCCTTTTCCCATTACCTATAGTGCCACCTTATGCTAAATGAAATGGCCTCAAAGTTATGGGTCTGCATCGGAACTCCACACTGTTCCATTGTTCTACTTTCTATTCTTGCTGCACCAATGTCATCTGACTTAATTTCTGTAGATTTATAGTGGGTCTTAATGTCAACTAAAAGACTTACTTGACTATTTTCATGCTCTTCATGTTTCTATATAAATTTTGGAATCAGTCTGTCACTTTCCACAAAAACAAAAACAGTTGAATATTACATTGGAATTTCCTTGAATCTATACCTGAATTTTTAGAAGAATTAACTTTTTAAAATAATATCAATTCTTATAACCTCAAATACATGTCATTCCATTTATTAAATTATGCTTTGGGCTGGCCGAGTGGCGTAGTGGTTAAGCGCTGGCTTGGGATGCCAGCGGCCCCGGTTCGGGTCCCACATATGAGGGCCGGTGACACTGCCCTCAAAAAAAAAATAATTATGCCTTACTTTCTCTCAATGTTTTGTATTTCTTGATAGATTGACAGCATATCTTTTGTTAGAGTCATTCCTTGGTATTTGTTGTTGTTGTTGTTGCTGGTTCTTTTTGTTTTGTTTTGTTTTTTAGCGGAGCCATCCTTCCACCTGTTAGCAGGTCAACGGCAACTCAGCTCAGGCTGGCATCGAACCGCCTTTGCTCAAAGCTCAGCTTGCACCGCACTCTTGAGCGAGCTCTTATCCAACTGAGCCACTCGGCCAGCCTTGTTGTTTTTTGATGCTACATTAAATGACGTATTATTATTTCAGTTTCTACCCACTTATTACTGGTATATAGAAATGAAATGGACTTTTTATAATGACTTTATATCAAATGACTTTGCTAAATAGTCTTATCAACTCTAATAGTTTTATGTAGATTAATTTAGACATTCTTCACACAAAATAATGTGTGAAGATTATTTTCACACAAAATAATATCTTTTACTGATTCCTACCATTTGTATAATTTTTTCCATTTATTTTATTATTCTTATTGAAATATATTTGAAACATAATATTTTTAAAATTTAAGTTGTAAAAGTATGTTAATTTGATACATTTACTTATTATAACATGATATCCATTGTAGTTGTAATTAGCACCTGTATCTCATAACATAATTATTATTTCTTTTTAGTGATCAGGATAATTAATGTGTAGTCTCTTAGAAAGTTTGAGGATCATAAAAAAATATTTTTGTCTTTGTTCACTATACTGTGAATTATATCGACTTTACTACTCATTGCAAGTTTGTATCTTAAATAATGTCTGTCCTATCTCTCCACTACTCCCATCCATCCTCTGGTAACCACCATTTTACTCTGTTTTTATGAAATTTGGCTTTTTTAGATTCCACATATATGTGATATTATATAGTACTTTTGGACATATCTCACTTAGCAAAATGTGCTCAAGGTCCATCCATGTTGTTGCAAATGGCTGTATGTTCTTCTTTTTCATGGCTGAATAATACACTCACACACATGGTGCCAAAAAAAATGTGTACACAGTTTAAGAAAGGAACAAACTGTATTGAAATTGTAATACTCATTATATGCCGATAACAAAATATGAATACAAGTCACATTTGACCTCTGCAATTACAAGAGGTGCTCAAAGTGGTTACCATCAGCATAATTTTAATACAGTTTTTTTCTTTCTTAGAATGTGTTTACATTTTTTGGGCATCCTCTGTGTGTGAACATGTATGTGTGAATGTGTAGATAGATAGATAGATAGATAGATAGATAGATAGATAGATAGATCTTTATTCTTTATTGTTTTAGTCATTGTTGGGCACTTAGGCTGTTTCCATATCTTGGCTTTTGTGAATAATGCTACAGTAAACATGGGAGTACATATAATTATTCGATATCATATTTTTATTTCTTTTGGTTATATACCTAGAAGAGGAATTGCTGGATCACACGGCAGCTTTAGTCTTCATTAACTGACAAATCTCCATTACAATTTTCCATAGTGGCTGCACCTGTTTACATTTCTAACTACTAATCACATTATTAACAGTGTATGAGTGTTCCCTTTTCTCCATATCGTCTAAAATGTTTCTTATTTTTTGTCTTTTTGATAATAGCCATTCTAACAGGTGTGAAGTGATATCACATTATAGTTTTGATTTTCATTTCCCTGTAATTAGTGATGTTGAACATGTTTTCATGTGCTTGTTGGCTGTGTGTCTTCTTAGAGAAAAATGTCTATTCAGATCCTTTGCCCATTTTTTAATTTTTTTAAATTTTTTTTTTTAGCTGAGCCATCCTGCCACCTGTTGGCAGCTCAGCTCCGGCCGGGAATTGAACCAGTGACCCTATTACTCAGAGCTTGCACTCTTGAGCAAGCTCTTAACCAAATGGGCCACTCGGCCAGCCCAGTTTGTTTGTTTTTAAGTTGTTGAGTTGTAAGAGTTCTTTATATATTTTGGGTATTAACCCTTAGGATGTATGACATGCAAATATCTTCTCCCATTCAGGAGGTTACCTTTTCATTTTATTGATGGTTTCCTTCACTCTGCAGCTTTGTAATTTGATGTAGTCCCCTTTGTTTATTTTTTATTTCATTCTTTTGCCTTTCAATTCCTAACCAAATAAAACATTGCTAATACTAAGATGGAGGTCAAGGAATTTACCGCCTATGTTTTCTTCTAAGAATCTCATGGTTTCAGGTATTACATTCAAGTCTTTAATCCAGTTTGCATTAGTTTGTGTTTATCATGTTTGATAATGGTCTAGTTTCATACTTTTGCACATGGATGTCAAACTTTCCCCATGCTATTTATTAAAAAGATTGTCATTTCCCCATTTTATGTTCTTGGATTGTTTGTCATAAAGTAATTGTCAGTATATACATGGGTTTATTTCTGGGCTTTCTACTGTGTTCCATTGATTTGTTTCTGTTTTTATGCCAATGCCATACTCTTTTAATTACTAGAGCTTTGTAGCATAGTTTGAAATCAGGGAATGTGGTACTTCCAGCTTTGTTCTTTTTTCTCAAGATTTCTTTGGCTATTTGGTGCCTTTTTTTGGTTCCATACAGATTTTAGAATTATATTTTCTGTTTCTGAACATATTTGTGGTTTTTCCAATTTTATTTTTGTGATTGATTTCCAGTTTCATACCATTGTTGACTGAGATGATACTTGATATGATTTCAATCTTCTCAAATTCATTGAGACTTCTTTTGTGTTGTAACATATTATCTATCCTGGAGAGTGTTCATGTGAAATTGAGAAGAATGTATGTGTACTGCATTGCTTTTGGATCTGTATATATTCCATCTGGTTTAATGTGTCATTCAAGGCCAATGTTTCCTTATTGATTTTCTGTCTGATGATCTATCCATTGATGCAATTGGGGTGTTAAAGTCCTATAGTATTATTGTGTTACCATCAATTTCTCCCTTTCGGTCCACTAATATTTGCTTTAAGACAAACCTTGGAGATATTGCAGGTTCTGTACCAAAAAACTACAACAATAAAGCAAATATTGTAATCAAGCAAGTCATGAATTTTTTTGATTTCCCCAATGCATCTAAAGTTATGTTTACACTACACTGTAGTCTATTGAGCATGCAATAGCATTATGTTTAAAAAACAACAACACAATAAAAGTGTCTTAATTAAAACAATGCTTTATTGCTAAAAAATGCTAACCATCATTTGAGCCTTCAGCAAGTTATAATCTTTTTGATGACAAAAGGTCCATTCAGTTACCCTGTGCCTTTCAGTTGGTGAATTTTAGTTTTTTATTTTATTTTCCTTTTGGCTGTGACTAGGTCCCTAGGGAACAATGTTGAATAGACACAGTGATAGCATACACCGTTCTCTTGTTCCCAATATCAGGAGGATGTTACTAATATTTCATCACTGTGTGTGATGTTTCTCTAGGTTGTAGTTTTTGATACTCAGTATTGGTAAATGAAGTTTCTTTCTATGTAAAGTTTTCTGTGAGCTTCAGTTATTAATAGATGTTGAATTTTTTTCATACGTTTTTGTATCTTTTCAAATCATGATGTGATTTTTCTGATTCTTTGTATGCTTATATATTGATATACATTAATTGATTTTCAAATGTTATATTCTTGGATTTCCATATTCTTAGCTTCTAAGTGATTCCAAGGGAATTACCAGCTGAAAATATAAAGATTCCCTTCCAAAACTCTGTTCCTCTATGAAATGTTGATACCTTTATTCTTTTTTTGCTTTCACAACTATTTCTACTTTTTAAACATGTTTTTAAAGAATCCTTTTGGATTTTGTAAGCTGTTCCGTGTGGAAGTTTTGGACTGTTTGAATCACAAATGTTGAACTTTTGTGAATTGCTCCATCTAAGCTAGAAGCACAAGTGTCTGATTATTTGATTTTAACAAATACTTATCTGCTTTTTTCTTTTTTATTATTATTAGTTTCAGGTGTACAAAAAATATAATAGTTATCATTTCACCCCTCACAAAGTGATAACCCCCTTCCCCCAATCTATTGCCACTCTGTTGTCATGTATATCTATTAAATTTCCATTGACTCTATTCCCTATACTATACTCCATATCCCTTGACTATATATATATAATTATAGTTGACATACAATATTATTCAGCTACAGCTTCAGGTGTATAGCACAGTGGTCAAGCATCTACACTGTCCATGAAGTGGCATCCCTAAGAAGACATATGCCCATCTGACACCCTAGAAAATATTTACAACATTATTGATTATATTCCCCAAACTATCTCATATCCCTGTGACAATATTGTAGTTACCAATTAATGCTGTCTAATCCCTTCCCCTTCTCCCTCATCCCCACCCCCTTCTATCTAACAACCATCAGTTTTTCCTACATATCTCTGAGACTATTTCTGTTTATTTTTAATATACAGTTTGATAATTTGGCTGCTTTTTTTGTGGTGGAATGCCTGGTCTAATCAGTATACATTTTCATGTAGAACTTTGAAAGAGTATTATTCAGTTAATTAACAATAAGGACATCAATACATCTACTACTCTCAACAAATTTACCAACTGGAATTTTTTGTGCTTATTTTCCAAAAGAAAGAGCTGAAATACAGAGAATCTAAGTGACTTGTACAGGCATATCTCATTTTATTATGCTTCATAGATATTCCTTTTTTTTTTTTTTTACAAATTGTGGCAATTTGTGGCAACCCTGTGTTGAGCAAGTCTACTGGTGTCATTTTTCCAACGTCATTTAATGACCTTGTGTCTCTGTGTTTATATCCTGGTATATCTTGGTGAAAATGCTGTGAATATTGTTGAAATGACAACAAAGGATTTAAAAAATGACAAACTTGTTGATAAAGCAGCAGCAGGGTTTGAGATGATTGACTCCAATTTTGAAAGAAGCTCTACTGTGGGTTAAATGCTATCAAACGGTGTCACATGTTACAGAGAAATCATTTATGAAAGGTAGAATTAGTTAATACATCAAACTTCCTTGTTGTCTTATTTTAAAAAATTGCCACAGCCACCCCAACTTCAGCACCACCACTCTGACAATGAGCAGCCATCAACATCAAGCTTCTCTACTATCAAATAGATTACAATTTGATAATGATTAGCATTTTTTAGTAATAAAGTCCCATTATTTTTATTATTTTATTTATTTATTTATTTATTTATTTATTTATTTATTTATTTATTTTAACAAAGAACTGAGTGTGTGTTATTTCATGAGTGGAGGGGCTGGGACTCAGGCTTTTGGAGGCCTTAGAATCTCTTGTGGGTAGCATGAAGTAAGTTTTGCTGCTTCTGTATTCTCTTTTTGAGTTCTTCTAGCTCTTGGCACTGGTCCCCCTTCTCTGGTAGCCACAGCTTCCTTCCTCTTATGCTATATGACGTAGTCCTCAAATCACTGGGCCTGATTAGCAATCCAGAACATAGCCACAGGGAAGGTAATGTAGAGTGTCATCTGAAAGATGCTTCACGCGTTTCTCTTCTCTGAGCCTACAAAGCTGTTTCTGCCCAAAGCCAACCCTCCATTTTATACTAAGGTATGCACATTGTTTCTTGTAGACATAGTGATGTTGCACACTTAATAGACTATAGCATAGTGTAAATATAACTTTTATATGCATTGGGAAACCAAAAAAAAAAAATTTGTGTAACTCTTTACTGCAATAGCCTGGAACTGAACCCACAATATCTCTGAGGTATGCCTGTACAGTGCTGAAAAATGAGTAGCAAAAATGAGGTCTGTTTTCCTAATATCCATATGAAAACTGGAAAAATATTATGTAAATGACCAGACGAGTGTGTCAACATTTTAGTTGCATTTTGATGTTCACCATATACAAAGCCATATCTGGTAGAAATGCATAATGCATCTCTCAAAATTACTCTACTGAGATTAATTTATGTGTGAGACTGTAAGTGTATGTGTGTGTGTGTGTGTGTGTGTGTGTGTGTGTGTGTGTTTGGCATGCCTAACTTCAGAGTGCAATATTAGATTATTACAGTAAAATGGCAATACTGTCCTCCCAGTTGATTAGATAAAAGCCTGGTGTCAACTTTATCTTGTCTCTTTCCCTCATATGACACATTGAAATCATCAGTAAATTTATTTGGCTATACCTTCAAAATGCAGCTACAATTAGACTAATTCTTAAACCCACATAACTGTGTTCTTGGTTCAAGCCACCATCTTCTTTCACCTAGAATATACAAATAACATCCTAAATGGATTCTATGTTTCTAAACTTATCCAAGCCCCCACAATAGATGGTGGATGTTCATAGCTGAAAAATAGAAAAATAAAGGTCTCTTCAACACAGAATCATTTAGTAATTTCCCAGCTCATACAGAGTAATGTCTATTGTTCTTCCCCATTTATACACTCTTTTCCTCAATTACTTATAGCTCTAGCCTTAGTCTACTTGTCTTCAATGCTTTCTTTGCCTGTAGCCTGTTTGACTTATATATCTCCATAAGACATTGTCTTATTTCACTCAAATCACTTCTTAAAGGTCACCTCAACAGACTTCTTTCATAACTATTTTGATTGTGGTAGCACTTCGTCTCCAGGACACTCAGTCCCTAATTATGTTATTTAGAGTGCTTGTTATCAACTGATAACTCTTATTTTTACTTGCTTATTTATATATTTATTGTCTGTCCTCTATCACTAGAAATGTAAATTCTATGAGAACATAGACTTTATAACAGCACCTAGAAGAGCATCTGCCATATAGTAGAATTTCAATAAGTATGGGTTGTATTAGTAAACTCTAGAAAATTAATTCAACATAGCCTACATTAAGAGCCCACTGTGGTTCAGATGAGTTAAAAAGGGATACACCTTAACTTCAAAGACCTAGGAAGTAAACAAATAATTATAATATACTACCACATTACACAGTGGCTGAGAAGAAGCAAAATATCATGGTCTACAAATGAAAACTTATTGTCACTGTAGGATTGATAAAGTCCTAATGTTACAGGCATTGAGATTCAATAAAGTTCTGACATGTATTCTATTCCTCTGCCTAGTATATACCTCTCATTTTATTTCCAAATAGTTAAATAGGACAGTGATATTTTTAATATCATTATATATGTTTGTGTATGTATGTATATAAATGGTTTTTCCAGTCTGAAAAATCTCTGTCTTTTTTTTTTTAAATTAAAACTTATTGAGCAGGGCCAGTCAAGTATCTCAGTAGTTAAGAGTTGGCTTGAGAGCTAGAGCTCTGACCAGCAGGGCCACCTGTTCGGATCCCACATGGGCATGTGATGCTGTGCCCTACAACTAAGGTGGTGAACAACAGCTCGATCTGAAGCTGGGCTGCCATGAGTCACCGGTGACGGCATAGGCTGCAGTGGAACTGCAGTGGGCTGCTGTAAGCTACTGTAAGTGGCTGGCAGCCAGCACGAGTGGCTGGCAGCCGGTGTGAGCTCTTGTGAGAGGCCATCCAATGGCCAGCAACCAATCTGCCTCAGCTGGGAAGAGTGCAATGATGATACCAACATGGGCCAGTGAAGCAACGTCCTCCACAACTAGACTGAAGAACTAAAGGACAGCAACTTCTCTGTTCCCCTTCCCCAATTCTCCAATGCTGTTCCTTCCCCCAATTCCCCAATAAAATCTTTATAAAAAAACAAAACAAAAACTTATTGAGGTTACAATGGTTAGTAAAATTCCATAGGTCTCAAGTGTACAATTCTGTAATACATCATCTATATATCACATTGTGTGTTCACCACCCAGGGTCAATTCTCTGTCACAATGTATTTGACCCCATTTACCCTCATCCACCACCCCTCTTCCCCCTTATCCTCTTGTAACCACTAAATTATTTTCTGTGTCTATGAGTTTTTGTTTCTTTGTTTGTCTTGTTACTTTGAGTTTTATATCCCACATATCAATGAAATCATATGGTTCTCAACTTTTTCTGTCTGACTTATTTCACTTAGCATAATAATCTGAAGATCCAACCATGTTGTTGCAAATGGCACTATTTCATCTTTTCTTATGGCAGAATAGTATGCCATTGTGTATATGTACCACATCTTCTTTATCCAGTTATCTATTGAAGCATACTTTGGTTGTTTCTGTGTCTTGGCCACCATAAATAAAGCTGCAATGAACATCAGAGCACATACAAGTATATCTTTACGGGTAACTGTTTTCTGATTTTTTTGGTAGATACCCAAGAGAGAGATTGCTGGGCCATATGGTAATTCTATTCTTAGTTTTCTGAGGAACCTCCACACTGCCTTCCATAGTGGCTGTACCAATCCTCATTCCCACCAACAGTGTATGAGGGTTCCATTTTTTCCACAGCTTCTCCAACACTTGTTATTACTTGTCTTGTTGATGATAGACATTCCAATCCGTGTGAGGTGATATCTCATTGTGGTTTTTATTTACATTTCTCTGATGATTAATGATGTTGAGCATCTTTTCATATGTCTATTTGCAATCTGTATGTCCTCTTTGAAGAAATGTCTATTCTGGTCCTCTGCCCATTTTTAAATTGGATCATTTTTGTTGTTGTTGTTGCTGTTAAGTTACATGAGTTCCTTATATATGATGGATATTAGCCCCTTATCAGAGGCTCTATTTGCAAAAATCTTCTCCTAGTTGGTTGATTTTGCTGTGTATTTTGTCGATGGTTTCTTTTTGCTGGGCAGAAGCTTTTCAGTTTGATATAATCCCATTCATTTATTTTAGCTTGTACTTCCCTTACCTTTCAAGTCAAATCCATAAAATCCTCTTTGAACCCCAGGTGTATAATTTTAGTACCTATGTTTTCTTTTATGCAGTTTATTATTTCAGGTCTGATATTTAGGTCTTTGATCCATTTTGAGTTAATTTTGGTACATGGTGACAAGTAGCAGTCTAGTTTCATTCTTTTGCATGTGGCTTTCCAATTCTCCCAGCACCATTTATTGAAGAGATGGTCTTTTCTCCATTGTATGTTTTTGGTTTCTTTGTCGAAAATTATCTGTCCATATTTATGTGTGTTTATTTCTGGTTCACAATTCTATTCCATTGCTCTTTGTGTCTGTTTTTCTGCCAATGTTTTGATTATTGTTGCCCTGTACTACAAGCTGAAGACAGGGAGTGTGATAGCTCCAGCATTGTTCCTTTTTATTAGGGTTACTTTGGCTGTTCAGGGTCTTTTGTGGTTCCATACAAATCTGATTATTTTTTGTTCTATTTTTTTTTTTTTAATGCCATTGGTATTTTGGTGGGGATTGCATTAAATGTATATATTGCTTTGGGTAATATGGTCATTTTAACTAAATTGATTCTTCCAATCCATGAATACAGGATGTCTTTCCATTTCTTTGTGTGTTATATCTGTCTCTTAAGTAGAGTATTAGGAATATTACTTTTTTTAGTTTAGATTTTTATAATTTTTTAAAGCATTTTAAGGTACACAGCAAAATTGAAGGAAAGGTACAGCGATTTTCCGAATGCCTCTGTCCCCACACATGCATAGCCTTCCTCTTTAGTCTTTATTTCATTTAATATTTGACATGTCAGAGTTTGGCAGTTATAGTCATTAGTGAGTTAAAGTTTTTATTTCATTTTCTTTTATTTCTGGCTTCCATTGTTTATATTGAGAAGGTATTTGTCAATCTTATCATTGTTCTTTTGAAGGTGATAATAAATCTTTGTTCTGTGACTGTTCTTAAGAATTTCTTTGTCTTTGTAATATAGCATTACTTAACATTCCTTGGTATTGCTTTTTTGTATTTTTGCTACTAACAGTCTTTACATTTGTTACTTGATTTGTTTTTCCAGTTTTGAAAAAAAAAATCATCCTTGGTCTCTTAACATATTGTTTGTATCCTATTCATTCTTTATGGAAATCCAGTTGCTCATATGTTACATATTTTTGTTATACCCCATATGTCTCATCCTTTTTTTCTTCTTGCTTCATTAATGATTTAGTTCATGAATTGTCTTCTTAAATGCCTTTCTCTATGTTAATTCCCTGTTCAGATCTAGAATTAAAATTTGGTTCTTTTTAAAATAATGTACATTTCTCCTTTGAGAATTCTTACTTGTTCAATCATTGCAAACATATCTTCCTTTGTATCCTTGAGTCAAGTTATACAATACGCTTTAAAATATTTATCTTTTAATTTCAATATCTGGGTTATCTCAAAATTGTTCTTATATGGCTTTTCCCTATGTTATGTTTGATATTTCCCCCAGTTTTTCCTTGTTTTTAGTAACATTTTGTTGTGTGTTGAATACTTTGAATGATATACTTTCTCCAAAGAATGTTTTATATTATTTTATTTTTATAATCATTTACACTGGTTTGACTCAGTTCAAACTCTGTAACCCTTGTAGTGCAATGATATCTCTGATCTGTTTCTCCAGCCTGAATTGGGATTCTTGGACTTTATTCCCCACATACATAGTTCAGGGATCAGCCAGAGCTGTGCACCCAATTCCAATGCAGAATTTTGTTATAAGTAGGAGAAGTAAGCAGAGTTTTTACCCAGTATTTGCTGTTTATCTATTCTGTCTGATATTTCACCTTCATTTTCAGCTGATATATTCTAACACTATGCTTTGGTTTTTTAAGCCAGTGGGTATAGGGTCTATTTGGCAGTGTCTATCCATTATTTTGCTCTCCTACATGATACTGATTGCTTTCAGTGTTCAGACATGAAACTTTAAATATGCTAACACATCCATTGTTTTCATTGTTGTGTAACCTTTCAAGTTTACCCTCCTCTGGTCACCCAACATTGCCTTTAGGTAGTTTAATTTCATATTTTATCTAGAGTTGACATTTTTATCTGTGGGGTCGTTGGTCTGATAGGAACTATTCTGCCATTATGTGTAATGTCTGATTTCCTCTTCAACTTAATTAACTGCAGTTGCTGATTAACTTTATTTTTAAGAATTATTCACTTAAGAATAAATCATCAAATGGAGATAAACTTTTTAACCAGATCTTTTCATTTTTAATGTTCATGTAAGACCAGTTTTTTCTAACCATTTTGTTTTCACATAATTCTTTTTTAAACATATATTGTTTGAAAAAATTGCTACACAGATCATAGTTTCCTACTTTATTTCATGTTTTATTAAATTGTAGACTAAGATTTTTTTCTCTCATGTCCAATCTTCATGACTGCGAAAGAAATAAACTTCTTTAACATAGACAGTGAAGACACTGCAATTGTTAAATATTTGGCTTACCTTGGTTCTGTCATCGATTCAAATGGAAATTGCAGCCAAGAAATCATGAGGAGGCTGAAATTCTGAAGGGCAGCAATGGCAGAATTAGGCAAAAAATCATCAAGAGCAAGCAAAGGGGGTTCAATAGAGACTAAGGTAAAAATCATCCACACCTTCATATTGCCAATTACTATGTACAAATGGGAGGTTAGACAGTGAAAAAGGTTGATAGAAAAAAAAATGATTCATTTGAAATGTGTTGTTGAAGGAGAACTCCACAGATGCCCTGGACTGCCAGAAAGACAGATAAGTGGGTCCTAAAGCAAAGTAAGCCTGAAACATTGCTGGAGGCAAAAGTGTCAAAACTCAAGCTGTCCTTTAGGCACATTATGAGAAAGGCAGTTTTCTTTGGAAAATAGAAGGCAACAAGTAAAGAGGAGGACCAAATATGAGATGGATTTGTTCCATAAAAGAAGCCATAGGTGTGAGCCTACAGGAGCTGAGCAGGGCTGTTGAGGACAAAACATTGTGGACATCACTCATGCATAGGGTCTCCAGGAGTCAGAGCTGACTCATTGACACATAACATAAACACCATCTGCTTAGCCTGGCTTTCCTATTCCTAATACCCAGTTCTCACTGTCTTCTAATTATGATTTGCAGTTTTGATATACAGAAAGTGAAATTCTAAGGCAGTTTTTAATACTACTTTTATAATTTAGGGAGAGCAAAATTTAGATTTCTGAATATCTACACTCATTCATAATTCAGTTCATTCAGCAAACAAAATGAAACCTCCCGGGTGCCAGAGAACTTACTAGTTATGAACAGTCATAAATAGGAGCTTTGTCTCTGGCCTTAAGGTTTGGAGCACATGCAATCAAACCATTACAACATAACCGGCATAATGCAATGTGGCCCCCATATCTAGAACTCATAGGTAAAATGCCCTAGTGCCACACTCGTGTTTTATCTCATAGAAAATATGGCTTGTGGTTGTACTTGTTTTTAACTATAGATTCAAAAGAATTTGTTAAGATAGCTTTAGTATTTCCCATGGATATTTCATTTCCCTTTCTAAAGGAATCCTTGAGGATCTCTCTCATTATTTACTTTTTGCAAGGATTTGGCACATCATATAACATGTATTCCCATTGACAGCCTTCAACCCAGTTCTGTTTTCATACTCACAAAATCACCTTGTGCTGTTCTCATGTAACGCTGAAATGATTGAAATGTTGGCAGCTCATTTATTATGATTTTAACACTTTGAAAGAAAGGATTTATAAAAGATTTTAGAAGCTCTGGAAAGTTAACACTCAAATATCACTCTGCTTCTAACTATGCTAATATGTGTACACATTTCTGCAAGGTCAACTACAGGAGGGTATATCTACTCACTGTTGGAGTGTTATCTCAGAGACAGCAAAAACCACAGCAACAGTACTCTAAGGCTGCTACTTCAAACTGAAATAGTCATCAATGAGCTCCAATGAATTAATTCATCATTTCTTTCACTAAAGAGACAAGGAGCTGTTTCTTATATGTCTGTGTGCTCTAGGTTCCTAGGTAAGTTTTATTTTCAAAACAGGATTTAGGAAATAATTGTTGCCCAAAAAAATGACAACCTACTATATGCTTCAAAACCGAGCTTGGTAGGTAAGAGTTACAAGTAAATGATATTATTCTTATCCTCAAAGAATTCACACGATCAGGAGAGATAGGCAAAGCCAAGCATTAATTGTGATTACATAATTATAAACCTGTTAAACAGGGTATTATTGGAAAACAGTGAAGTAGCAACCATGGTCTTTTAAAAAGTGGCTCCAACAAATATGAATAACAAAGGAGAATGTTTCCAACCAACTAGTGAAAAAGATGCCCATGATTGTAATCCAAACCAGTGTGTAAATAGCATAGAGGCAAGAAGGAGCAGGTGCCTTTTAGGATTTTTATCAATTCTGTGTGTTGGGAAGTCAGCTAGCATCAAGTCAAAATGATTTATAGATTTTATTCTTTAGGTGATATAGAATGATATACCCTCATTAAATTAGGGGAAGAAAAACATTCTGAAGGTGTGATGCACACTTCTGTTTCCTCACTCAGCCCTCATTCCCTCCATACCCTTACCAGGGTCCTTGTAGAATGCTTACTTTATTCAGTTACTTATTTTATAAAACACAGTTATTTGGTTCAGATGGAAATTCCCATTCTAGCTTCAGAGTTAAGCCTCAATTGTTTTAAACACTGAGGGCTTCCCAAATCTTAATTTGTAGTCATAGTGCACATGCAAAGATATAAAATTTCAGGATTTATTATGATAAATAGCTGAAGCTTCTCTCAGCAGGAGGAGCCAGGTGAAGATCCATTGATTAGGCTCTGCTCAGCCTCTCTGAGAGTGGAAGAACCAGTATCTCAATACACCTGTAGTACAGACAGCATTTCATTTCTGAAAGACTTCTCTAAATAGTTTGTATTAAGTGTATCCTTTGAGCCATGAGCTCATGCTCAAAATCAGTTAACACAAGAGTTACTAACTGTTATTCTTTCAGAAGTAGGCACATGGCCCATGTTTGACAATATTAGACTGAAGGTATTAATCAGAGGACATATTTGGGCTCATTTTTGTGCATCAAGGAATCCTATAGCCTTTGTTGATATGCACAGCTATTTCAAATCATGAAGGGCACCAAATACAAGATACAGCTGACATATGGAAGACAGAATGGAAAGCAGCATCTTTGAGCAGATTTCAAAGCAGATGAAATAGCCACCCTGAAGCCCAATGCCATACAGCACCAAATAAACTGCATGTGACTACTAGGCCACCAAGAGCCTTTCTTTTTTCCATTATATGTTTTTGGCTCCCTTGTTGACAAATTATGTGCCCATATATAGTGGGTTTATCAATGGTTTCTCAGTCCAATTCCATTTGTCTATGTGTCTGTTTTTCTGCCAACACCGTGCTGTTTTTATTATTGTCGCTTTGTAGTCTAAATTGAAGTTATGGAGTGTGATATCTTCAGCCTTGTTCTTTTTTCCTAGGATTTCTTTAGCTATTCAGGGTCTTTTGTGATTCCATACAAATCTGATGATGTTTGTTCTATCTCTTTGGGAATCGATGGAGATAACATTAAATCTGTTATATTGTTTTGGGTAATATGGTCTTTTTAACTATATTAATTCTTCTAATCCATGAACATGGAATTTCTTTCCATTTTTTGTGTCTTCTTCAATTTCTTTTGATAATGTCTTATAATTTTCAATAGGTCCTTCACATCCTTTGTTAAGTTTATTCTTATGTGTTTTATTTTTTTTGTTGTTGCAATTGCAAAAGGGATTTTTTTTTTCATTGATTTTTCTAAAAATACATTGTTAATATATAGGAATGCAATGGCTTTTTGTATATTGATTTTGTATCTTGCAACTTTACTATATTTGTTCATTGTTTCTCATAATTTTTTGGTGGAGTCTTTAGGGTTTTCTGTATAAAGAATCATGTCAGGGCTGGCCGAGTGGCGTGGTGCTTAAGCACTGGCTTGGAAAGCCAGTGGCCCTGGTTCGGGTCCCACATATGAGGGCCAGTGACACTCCCCTCAAAAAAAAAAAAAAAGAATCATGTCATATGCAAAAAGTCACAATTTAACTTCCTCATTCCCAGTTTGGATGCCTTTTATTTATTTCTTTTGCCTGAATGCTCTGGCTAGGACTTCCAACACCATGTTAAATGACAGTGGTGAGAGGGGGCACCCCTGTCTTGTTTTTAATCTTAGAGGAAAAGCTTTTAGTTTTCACCAGAAAATATGACATTAGCTGAGGGTTTGTTCTATATGGCCTTTATTATTTTGAGGCACTTTCCTTTTATACCTATTTTATTAAGTATTTTAATCATAAATGGATGTTGTATCTGGTCACATGCTTTTACTGTATATATTGATGTGGTCATATGATTTTTATCTTTTATTTTGAGGCTAACCTTCTTGTTAGTCACTTCTGTATGTGGCACAGGCTAGTGTGTCAGTAGCTTATGCCCTTCAAACCATCTTGAAACTTGGAAGTTAGCATGGACTTGGACAAGAATGTACTCTTCTATCTCTGGACAACGGAATTAGTTATTGCTAATAATGTAAAAGGAAAAACAGTGTTTTGCTGCTAAACCTTGTTTCTTTCTGAGATCAAAATGGATACTGGGAATTATTCTGTTATTTAATTTTACAATACAGGCCTATCTCATTTCATTGTGCTTCATTTTATTGTGCTTCACAGATCATTCATTTTCATCATCAGGGCAAGACCCTCCACAAGCAGAAAGGCTATGACTCATGATGTTTAACATTTTTAGCAAATAAGGTATTTTAAAATTAAGGTATATACATTATTTAGTCATAATGCTATTGTACACTTTATTGACTATTATTGTACACTAAATAGACTACAGTAGAGTATAAACATATCTTTTATCTGCATGAGGATATACACAAATCCTCAAATATTCTTCAATTGGGTAAATCAAGGGTATTTTACACATCAATGTGCTTAAGAGGACTGTGTCTTTTATTCTGGCTCTTAATGGACATGTTATTGTACTTTAAACTTCAAAAAAGAGAATTAAATCGTTTCTGTTTTTCTTTTCTTAATAACAAGCGTTTGAAAAGTAGACTTCTAAGTTGATTGCTTTTCTAATGAAGTTTGCTCAACCAACCATCTCTAATTTGGTCTTTTCAGTAATATAAGTATGAACTTATTTCTCCTGAATTAGCAATCAGTAAATAATTCAAATAAGCATTTAAGGAGCCTGTCTCCTGGGCCCAAGGAGTCAAAATTCCTTTGATGGCAGTATATTTTAGTCCATATATTATCAAGGAGATTTGCCATGGGTACGAAGTAGGACATCCTAATGTCAAATGTATTAACCACATGTAAGTCTCTTAACCAATTTACTGCCTTGGCTGAAGGCTACTCAGGGTTCTCTTGCCAAGGACAAATGTAGCACAATTTGTGATGTGGAAATATTTTACTTTAGCTGTTTATTATAACTCTGACTTTTTTTCTTGGAAACTTACTGAACAAGTTTTCTATTCTTCCTTCCCTCTTTGATCTAAGGCTGTCAGAACTTCATTTACATTTCAGACTCTCTGGTTAAATACATGTCCTTTGGGTTATAAAGAACTTTCAAATGACAGAATTGGACATAAGCATATAAATTTTATGATCTACTGAAGTATAGCTTACTGGAGTAAGCTATACTTCATGCTCTTCGTATAAGTCCTTGTCTGGTATGTAATTGTATATATATGCATACATGCATAAATATCTATGCATGTACACACTATTCACAAACATTTACACAGACTTTAGATGCTTTATTTAAAAAAACATATGATGTAATTCATTACTGATATTGTATACTGAAGAATAGCTTTAGCTTTGGTTTTATAATTACTCTGACTTTGCAGCAAGTAACATTTCTTAATTATAAACGTTATTGAAATATCCTCATTAATTTCTAACTTTAAAAATATAGTCTAATATTTATTTTAGACAGTATAAACTGGATGACTTTCTTAATTATTCACCATCTACTTGTTGTTTATGAAGCCCTAGTCTCAGCACATATCTTCAAAAGTTTACAGAGTAAACACACAAAATAATCAATTTGTTTAAATATAATATGTGAAGTTTTGCCAGTGTTTTCTTCTTGAATTTAGTAAAGAAAATGACTAACATAAGTAAGCAATTAGACAACAAGAAAATAAAAGGCTACTCATAAAATACTGGAAAAGCAGCATGGTGGTCTAGAAATAGGTAATAGAAAAAATAGGACTTAAGCCAGATTTAAGTAACTAAATCAAAATTAAAAAAAAAAAAATTTTGCCCAGGTTGACTTTTAATGTAGGACATTTTAGAGAAAAAGGAAACATGAAAAATTGTAAATAGGTGTATAAAATTAATGAAGCATTATCTACTAACATATATAAATATAAACTTGTGTTAAGCATTACCGTTAAATTCTCAAAATAGTGTGTTTTAAGCATTAATAACTTTACAATAAAATAAAAAATAAATGTTTCTATAAATCACCTTTCTTACCCTCATCACAATTTATTAAAATACAATTAGACTTTCTATCTAAAACAAATAGAAACAAACTAAAATCAGACATAGTGCAGGGACAGGACAGTCTAGTAGACACATTTTTTAAATTCTTTTCAAATTTTATCCCTCAGTATGTTTAAAAAAATACAGTTTTCCTTTCTGGAAGTGGACAAAGAGTAGCGATACCTGCGGAAATCCCCCAGGACATGGCTCTTCCTTCTGTACTATAGACTTGGAAACACCACTGAGATTGCTCAATAAGGAATATTTATGTATCAAGTAATTGCCACACGACCCAAGCCAGGACAGCCAGAATCCTATTGTAAGGTTACTCTTCTTTGAGTTAGAAATGGACTCCACTACCTACTCCAACTTCTGCTGAAAGGACAGTAACTAATTTTTTTGATTTTCTTCTAAAGTTTATTGGGATGACAATGGTTCGTAAAGCTGCATAGGTTTCAAGTGTACAATTCTGAAATACATCATCTATATATCACATTTTGTGTTAAGCACCCAGAGTATCTGCTGCCTTGAAGGCCACAGTGGGCAACTTTCAATAGTCACTGCAGGGATGACTTTTGAGTGTTCTTTCCCCCTATTGACTAAAGTTATACTCTTATCTTCCTATACCTGCTTGGCTGCCTCGATCCAGTTCAGTAACTGTTATTTGTCCTTCGCATCACTTAGGATAAGACCCCAAGCTCTCTCACTTTAGGATTCATGCTGCATGCCTCTTACCTTTTTTTCAATGGCTTCCCTGCATACCGCTCTACCTGTTAGGCAGCCACAATGTGTGTTCGCAGGACAGACTCTGTGAGGCTATATCCTGTAGGCTGCATACAGGCTGATGGTTGCTGGTATCTTGTTGGCTTGTACAGAAGCTGCTGTTGTTGATCTTTTAGTATCTGGATTCTCTGATAGCCTCTGGTGGGATTGGGTGGCACACCCCAGGAGCACTTGGGAACTGATATCCTGTGGGCAAACATTGACGAGTGGAAGGTAAGAGCCAGGGATAAATTCCCTCCTCTTCCCTCCATGGTTGAACTGTTCAGAGATTTATTAGTTCAGATGCTATCTTCGAAGACACCTGAATCTGAGAATATTTCTTTCTATCCTTTTTCCTCCCCTCCCTCATTTCTTTTCCCGCTTTCTCAGGATTTTATTTTACAATCAAGTATTAACATCTAGGTTTTCCCCTGAACTTATATTTTCTTGAGAGTTTATATGACAGTAATCAACAATCCCACATCTTTGTAGCATATAGAAATAAATGTTTGCTCCTCAATCAGGCTGCATGTTGACTGAGGATCATTTGGATATTCTGCTCCACAGCTCCTTCCCATAGACGCAGGCTGACAGAGCAACTGCTATCTGAAACATTGGCTATCACTCTAGCAGGGAAATAGGTAGCAAGAGTCATGTCAACAAATGTCCTGCTCGTCAAACACATATAGTCATATGACCCATCCAAGAGGACCAGGAACTGAATTACTATCCTGTGCCTCAAAGGAGGAAAAAAATGGGAAAATGTGATATAAACAGTGCTGGCTACTATTACAATAAAATCATCATTTCCTATGGCTGTAGTAATAACCTGCTGTTTTAAGTTATTTTTTTATATGTTTTCAATTTTAATTTATAGAGAAATTATTAGTTTTTGTCACCCTTAGCCCCAAAGAAAATATTTAAGATGAATGACTATTGATTCTAGGTAACAATGTTTAAATTTTGAAATAAGCCTAGTCCGTAAATAATTGATAAGAGTGGGTTTAAATTTGTAGATTTGTAAGCTATAAACATTTCTTTTCCTCAAAGAGGAAAACAAAACAAAACAGACACAGAAAAAAATAAAAATCAGGAAAACAGAAAACAGATGATAGGAATTGCCCAAAAGACCAGAGCTAAAACTGATTTATAAAAGAATGAAGAGTCATCTTACTGTTAGGGAGTAGGCCAATTATACTTCTAGTCCCATACAACTGGCTACTCATGCAACATTCAAATCAAATCACTTCAGGCAAGTGCTTTGTAATGGATTAACTTGTCTATGATGTAATCAAGCTTTAGAATAATATTACAAATGCCAAACAAGACTCTCAGACAGCAACATAAAGGATCTTCGCCAGCTGAATCCATTACTGTGGAAAGAAATCCTTCAGGCAATGTTAGGTCACTGATTATAGCAATTTATTTCTCATTAGATTAAAACTACCTGACCTCTTTATATGTTTCTGTTTTATGAAATTGAACTTCAAAAATGTTACATACAAACTCATAAGGAATCATTTTATTGCTTTCACGGAAAACAATGAGTATTCTCTAAGATTCTAGTCAGGAGTGCTGATCAATTTGCTCTTATAGTTAGAAGGGGACGAGATATTCTATAAAATAAAGAAAATCAGTTTCAGATCTGAAGAGGTGCATAATTGTAGCATTCATCAAAGTATATTCAAAAGGGTTCAAATTGGTAGAAAAACTGAAGATTTAACATCCTTCATTCAATAACATTCTAAAGACATAGGATAAAATTTCAAGAAATAGAAAATCCTTAAGTCATTATAAATTAAAAGTTTCAAAAGTGCTGAAAGTGATGGAAAGCATTCTAATTTGCCTTTGTCATTAAAATTTAGCATAACCTTGCTGTTAAAACTAAATAATATCTACCTATCATCTATCTATCTATCTATCTATCTATCTATCTATCTATCTATCATCTCCTATCTGTACATAAACAGTATTAATTCCTATGGCTGCTGTAACATTACCACAAATATGGTAGCCTAAAACAACAGAAATTGTTACTCTTACGTTTCTGGTGGCAAGAACAATGAAATCAGTTTCACCAGACTAATGGTCAAGATGTCAGGAGAGCTACCTCCCTTTGGAGGCTCAGGAAGAAGTCATTGCTGGCCATTTCCATCTTCTCCACGTGCATTTTTTGCATTTCTTGGATCACTCACCTTCTTCCTTCTTCAAAGCCATCAGTGTAGCATCTTGACTCAGTCATCACATTGCCACCTTTTTTACTCTATTCCTGAATTTTTCTCCCTCCTTCTTTCCCTTTTTGGAGGATTTCCTCTAAACACTGAAAGAATGAGGAACACTGGACCAGAAATATAATTTAAATGGTGAAACTCAAAAAGAGAGCAGTCTCTGAATTTAGTTCAAAATTTCCAGGAAAATATTCTAATAGTCTCTGTATTATGTACCTGTCATTTAAGGAAATTCTGTGGGCAGGAAGATATCTAAAAATAATTAATCATTATTCAATCACATGCCCACTGCTCTATCTAACAGTAGAGTTCTATGATTGACAGTCCTATCAGAAATATACAAACTTAGAGTTCACAAAAGAAAGTGGAATTCCTGTTACCAGAAAAAGAAATGCTCAGTAAAAAAACAGTTATAAACTGATGTATAAACAAAACTGATGGCAGTTGATGGGCTAAATTTCTGCAATATTGTGCTGGTTTCAAGAATATAAAGAGTAAAATTCCAAAACAGGTACTGCTATTCTTACAAAAAGTTCCAATGTTTTAAAGG
The DNA here is from genome assembly GCA_033961575.1 of Aselliscus stoliczkanus. Taxonomy (NCBI): domain Eukaryota; kingdom Metazoa; phylum Chordata; class Mammalia; order Chiroptera; family Hipposideridae; genus Aselliscus; species Aselliscus stoliczkanus. The sequence continues at coordinate 139,874,636 of CM066731.1, forward strand.
GCAGACCAGTGTTAGCTTTCAACTTTAGGCATATCATATCAAATAATAACTAATAATAATGTCTAAAACTTATGTCTAAAAATAGTCAGAACTCTTGCCTTATGAATGGAATAATCACGGAAACATAGTGGTTCAATCATCTCTCTCTATCCTGTATGCTGCCACTCTAACTTAAAGTGTCACCGTCACACTTGGCTAACGGTAACAACATCTACTGCAAACCATTCTTCTTATCAAATCAAGTTTTCAGACTAAAGCATCTTGTTTTTTTCATGTAATCACTAAATTCTATTCTTTCAGTTTGAAAAGATCAGGGACACTCTTAAGTATATTAGGATATTGGAGGTTGTTTTAAGGTAATAGAGCAAAATTTTTAAAAAAAAGAAAGAAAAAGAAAGAAAGACACACAATCTAAACAGGCTTGGTGAACAACCAGAAAAAGAAAATAAGAAGATGTGCTTTAGTTTTAGTGGAATAACTATTGCATTGCCTCCTGAGAAATAGTATTTATTTTTGTCATTTTGGACTCTATGTCTGTCTAATTGAAAGAGTCTTTGGATCAAGCACTCAGTCCCCTATTGACCATAATCTATATAAGGACAGAGGTTGTCTATCTTGTACAGCACTATGTATATCTTTAATATCTGGAGAGCCATAAACCAAGTTTCACACTAAAAAAGAAGGATGAAGGATAGATTTATAAAAAAATAGTCAAATATTATATTTGATATAAAAGACCAACTAGAATCACAAGTGGAAAAAAAGCAGAAATCATAATGAAAACTATTAATCACACTTACCTGTTCTGCAATAGATGTCAAGTCACCACATAATATCTGTGTAATAATGGATTTCACAGGAGCTATGAATGGCAAAGAATATCCAACTAAACATAATCACTATCCCTGAGAAGAGCATAGGACACATTGAAAATAATGTATATTCACAGATGTATTAAAGTGACAAAAACACTTTTGAAATGAAAAAATAACTGAAATTGTAGAGGAAAAAAGTATGTGATTTTCTAGAATAAACAGAGAACAATTAACATTAAGATATAACTTGGTGAATTTATTCAGCTTCATGAAAAAGAAAACTTTCTGCTATTATTAGAACAGGAAGAACATAGACTGGACTAAGATAAACCTGGAATGGAAAATGATGATAGTTAGAAATGAAATAAAGTAAAAATATTTTAAGAAAAAAATGGAATTTTATACCCTAATAAATTGTAATTTAATTTAAAAAGTAAAAAGAGAGATATTCTTGAATATGCAAGCCCTCACCTCAAAAAGTGATGATTACTATATTTAAACTAAATCAGAATATATTTTAAATTAATAGATTTTTTTAAAAAAAGGGCAAAACCCAAAGAGCAGATATATAAAACTCAGCAGATTAATGTTATCAGAGACAAGATCAAAAGCATTATGCCAAAACATAGTCCATAAAAAGAAAAAGTAAAAAGCATCACTTCTAGTATTTTAGTTTCAATAACAAATTATCACAGGCTTGATATGTTAAAACAATAGAAATTTATTTTGTACAAAAGGACTGAGGATGGAAGTCTAAAATCAAGGTGGTGGCAGGGCCAGAGTTCCTTTAAAAGCTCTAGAGAAAAATCCTCCGTTGTGTTTTCCTAGCTTTTGGTGTGTCCCTGCAATCCTGGGTTATAGCTGTATCATTCCAATCTCTGCCTTCCTCTTCACATGACCTTCTTCTCTGTGTGTGTCTCAATGTGTTGTCAGAACCATCACTCTTATAAAGCCCAACCTAATCCAAAATGACCTCATCTTAACATTTACAAAGGCCTTATTTCCAAATAAGGTCATATTCTGAAGTTTTGGATGGGCATGCATTTGTGGGGAAATGATATTGAATTCACTGCATGTAGAATACAATAGTTCATCAAATTTACAAGAGCTAAGAAAAATAAGTTGAGACAAAGGAGATTAAATATGGGCTGGCAGAATTCAGGAAAGAAAAAAAAAACATTCCAGGAAATAAGGTCTTTTTGTAACCAACACAAATGAGAATAGACACTGTTGAAACATAGTAATGGACATTAAATTACATATGAGATAATAGGAAAAAAAATGAGAATATAAATTAAAAATGATTAGTGACTTTATAACTATCAGAGCAAATACAATGTAAATGGTTAACTAGGAGATCAACTGTGCACAACATCAATCATCAGTGCTGTAGAAGTATATTACGGGGCTAATATGATAGAAACAAAAATAGTCAGGAATAAAAGACAGATTTTCAGAAACAAAAGAGTTAAAGATTAAAGTGAACAATACCCAGCAGGTTAGAAGGGGGAAAATACAAAGTAGTCAATATTAAAAGATGTCCTAACACATTGACTTCAAAAATAAAGAAAAACTCACCTAAAAAGGAGAAACACAAGGCTGGTGTCACACTTCTTCACAGTTATATTAAATGCTAGAAAGCAGTAGAGCACTATTTTTAAAGCAGAGTGAAAGAAGTATGACCCACTATAATTGTTAGAGAGCTATGGGTCAGACTAAACATTTGCAGTCGTTGTGATCTGCCCATGGTGTGTGAATGCTGTAAGTTATTAAAATGAAAACAATGTATATATATGAATGAATAGTACATATGATTATATAAAACTCCACTTATATGCTGGACCTTTCTCTACTAAAAAGAAAGATCGCGCTGTTGGAGAAGAGGCAGGAACCCCCTTGCCTCAACAGCCCAGGCAAAGATCCACTTCTTAGGGAGGAGTCGAAATAAAGTTATTTTTCTTTGTGGGGCAGATCAGGATTCCTGAGCACAGTGCCTTACACTGATTCAGGTCAAAGGTCTTTCACCACCAGAACTTTGGAGAATATGATCCTCCACTCACAACTCCCCAAATATGCAAAAATGTTTTTGCTCCCACAAAGAAGGAGAGGGTCCCATTATTGAGACTAAGCCCACAGGTCTTGTCTAACACTGAGGCCAGACCAGGGGACCCTATCTTCCCCTCAACCCCCAATAATACAATAATGAGGAAATCTAACATCTGCAAAAAAATATATAATATTTTTCCTAATATTTTCCTAAAGTATGAAACTATAATAGCCTTAAAGGAAACCTATACAAATAACAAATATTGCAAACTATATAGATTTACTTATTAAATGATGTCATGACAATGGAATAAGGATGTAGCTACAATCTCAAAGAATTGGTTTAATAGATTTAAAATTCTAGATATTTATTGGGAATAAACACAATCAAATTGTAAATAAAAATGGAGAAAAACAAATAATTTATATAAGATCAATAAAATGTAATGAAAATGAAAGCTCAGAAAGACTGACTAATTAGTTTAAAATACATTAAGAGACAAAATGCATGGACATAAATTATACATTCATCCTAAAATTTGTAAACAATTGAAAAAATAATATTTCTGCTCTATTTTTAATCATTTCTTTTATACTATTTCCATTAGGTTTATATTCCTTTTTTCTCTAAATTCTTAATGTATGGATTTAGATTTCTGATTTTAGATCCTTTTGCTTTTCTAATATATACATTGAATTCTGTACATTTCCTTGTAAGCACTGCTTTGGCTGCATCCCAAAAATTTTGAATCTTGTATTTTTAGTTTCATTTAGTTCTATTTTTTCATTTCTTTTGAAACTTCTGCTTTGACCCATGTACTGTTTAGAACTACAATTTTTAAAGATGTTTATTAAAAATATAGCTAACATACAATATTAGTTTCAGGTATACACCATAGTTATTCAATGTTTATATATGTAAAGAAATGATCACTGTGAGTCCAGCAATCATACCATTTTATCACAATATTGTTGACTATATTCCCTATGTTGTACATTACATTCCCCATAACTTATTTGTTTTATACCTGGAAATTTTGACCCATTATTCCCCATTTTTCCTGCTTTTTAAATTTTTCAGTTACAATTGACATTCAGTGTTATTTTATATTAATTTCAGGTGTACAGCATAGTGGTTAGACATTTATATAATTTACAAAAAGACCCCCTGACTAGTACCCACCAGGCACTATACATAGTTATTACCATTTTATTGACTATATTCTCTATGCTGTACTTTACATCTCTGTGACTATTTTATAATTACCAATTTGTGTTACTTTTTAATCCCGTCACCTTTTTCACCCAGCCTCCCAACCCCCTCCTATCTATCACCCCAACAAATCTAGTATCCATCAGACACCATATATAGTTATTACAATATTATTAACTATATTCCTTGTGCTACACCCTACATCTCCATGACTACTTTGTAACAACCAATTTGTTCTTCTTAATTCCTTCCCCATCTTTTACTCATAATCCAACCCCCTTCCCATCTGGCAATCATCAAAATTATCTCTGTATCTATCAGTTTGTTTCTGTTTTGCTTGTTTGTTTGTTTATTTTGTTCTTTAGATTCCACATATAAGCAAAATCGCATTGCATCTGTCTTTCTTTGTCTGACATACTCCGCTGAGCACAATACCCTCTAGGTCCATCCATGCTGCTGCAGATGGCAAGAACCTGTTCCCTTCCATGGCCAAGCAATATTCCGTTGTATATATGTACCACCTCGTCTTTATCTATTCATCCATTGTAGGACACCCAGGTCCCCATATATTGACCATTGTAAACAATGCTTCAATAAACATATAGATGGAAATGTCCCCTCAAAGTAGCATTTTGGGTTTCTTTGAATAAATACGCTGAAGTAGGATTACTGGGTCCTTCTTTGTCTCCTGTTATAGCCTTTATTTTAAAGTCTATTTTGTCTGGTGTAAGTATTGCTACTCCATCTTTTATTGTTGTTGCTGTGTTGTTTTCATTTGCATTTTCATGAAGTACCTTTTTCACTGTCTAGCAATCTGAAGTGAGTCTCTTATGAGCAGTATATATATAAGGGTTTTGTTTTTTTATCCATTCAGTCCTCCTGGGTCTGTTGATTGGAGCATTTCCTCCACTTACATTGAAAGTAATTGTTGATAGATACATAGCTACTGACATGTTATTATTCATAATTTTTATTTTTTTCTGTTTTAAATTAGTCTTTCTAACTTTCCTTGTAATACTGGTTTTGTGTTAATGATCTCCTTTATCTTTTTCTTGTTTGGAAATCTCTTTATTTGTCCTTTGATTTTAACTGATAGCCTTGCTGGATAAAGTAGTCTTAGTTGTATGTAGGTCCTTGGTTTTCATCACATTGAATATTTTCTGCCAATCCTTTCTAGCCTGTAAAGTTTATGTTGAGATATCAGCTGAAAGTCTTATGGGAGCTCCCTTTTAAGTTATTTGTTGCCTTTCTCTTGCTGCTTAGGATTCTCTCTCTGTCTTCAACCTTTGCCACTTTAATTATAATGTGTCTTGATGTAGGCCTGTGGGTTCATCTTGTGTGAGACTCTGTGCTTCTTGGTCTTGTGTATCTGTTTTCTTCACCAGGTTATGGAAGTTTTCAGTCATTATTTATTCAAATAGGTTCTCAATACCTTGCTCTTTCTCTTCTCCTTCTGGTACCTATATCATTCAAATGTTGTTATGCTTGAAGTTTTCCCAGAGGTCTCTTAAACTATCCTTGTAGTTTTGGTTGTTTTTTTTTTCTTTTTGCTGTTCTGATTGAGTGTTTTCTGCTACAGTGTCTTCCAAATAGCTGATTTGATCCTCTGTTGCATCCAGTCTGTTGGCTATTCCTTCTAGTGCATTCTTCATTTCAGTTATTGTAGTCTTCACTTCTGACTGGTTCTTTTTATGGTTTCTATGTTCTTAGGCTTGCAATCTCTCTGTCAAAGTTCTCATTAATTTCCATGAGCATCCTTATAGCTATTGTTTTGAACTCTGTCTCTGACAGATTGCTTGCCTCCATTTTATTTAGTTGTTTTTCTGGAGTTTTCTCCTGGTCTTCATTTGGGACACATTTCTTTGTTTACTCATTTTGGCTATCTCTTTGTGTTAATTCCTATGTATTAGGTAGAGCCTCTAAATCCAGTCTTGGCAGGGTGGCCTTATGTCATAGGTGCCTTGTGGGGCCCTGGCACAGTGTCCCTGGTCACCTGCTCTGGGTGCTCCAGGAGTGTCCCTTGTGTGGATTGTGTGTGCCCTCCTGTTATAGTTGAGCCTTGATTGTTATTGGTGTGTCATTGAGTGGGATTGACACCCAAGCTGACAGGCTATGGGGATTGGCCATATCCACAGCTTACAGGATGCTGAGAGGCTTACCCTCATTGAGTGGGATTCTCCCTAGCAAGCTCTGGTGCCTGTTGAGATCAACCTTTGTGTGTATCACTTGTGGGGCTAATTGGGTGGTGTTTTGTTGTGGTCTGAAGTCAACCTCAAAATTTGTTGGTTCTGGGGTGTGCTAAAGTCTAAAAACTAAAAAAAAAGTCTAGCTGACTTAGTTTTGTTATGAATTTTTCAATAAAACACCAAAAGAAAGAGAAACAAAAAATAATTTGGGACTCGTTAAAATTAAAATCTGTATAAAAAAGAGGATAAAGACAGTTAAGGGGATAAAGAGACAAGCTATAATCTTCGAGAAAATACATGAAAAATGCATATTTGATAAAGAACTGATAACCAAAATATGCAAAGAACTCTTAAAACTCAACAATAGGAAGACAAATGACCTAATTTTAAAAAATGGGCAAAATATCTGGGCAAACACATCACCCAAAAAGATATACAGATGACAAATAAGCATGTGTAATGATATGCAACATCACTTATTATTAGGAAATTATAAACTGAAACAGCAACAAGTACTACCACATGCCTAACAGAATGGCTAAAATCTAAAAAGAAAACATTGATGATACCAAATACTGGTAAGATACAGAGAAACATGACATTTATTCATTGCTGGTGGGAGTGAATAATAAAATTTCAAAGTGAATTATACCATTTCTTTTAGAAAGCAGTAGGTCCAGTACTTTATAAATAATGCTAGTAGCAAGAAAGGAAAGAACAATTTGAATCCTATGAAGTAAGTTCAACACTCATTTAAATATACGTATGCGCGCGCGCACACACACACACACACACACAAATATATATATATATATATATATATATATATATATATATATATATATACACACACACACATAGATACACACACAGACACACAGACACACAGAAGTTAAAGGCATATATCAGTTATGATACAGGATACAAATCCCTAAATAAAATATTTGCAACAATAATGAACCATATTGATGCAGTGTTTCTACTAGGGAAACACTGATAATTTAGGGTAAAAAATATTGAGCACACAATTGTAAAAATGTCAAAAGATCATTTGATCACCTCTCTCCTTTCTTATGTGTGTACTATGTCTCTAATTATCATTCTGTGAACTTATTTACTTAGTTATCCCATCTGTCTCTACTCAAAATGCAGTATTTTGCTTAATAGCAAAACCTATGGGACATTTCAGTTAGTAGTATTATACAGATTTTGGTGGAATACCCAATCAATATCCTTCTTACATAAAGAATGAAATACAAAATAAAATGATGGAACACATCCCTTTCACAATTGGAAGTATTATGTAACATGGGAGTAAAATTCAACAAAAAATGTTCAATATGTATATAAAAAAATGTTTTTAATTCTACTAAAAAGAACTTTAAATAAATAGAAAGTAAGGAATGATGTATACCTCATTATTCTAAAATTAATTTCTGAGACATCAAAAATTTAAATTTAATACAGTCATAAAAATTCAAGAAGTAAACTCAAGAGACTTAATTTATAGTATCTTAGTGAGGGATGACATTCTAAGAAAGAAACATTATCTATTAGCCTTAAAATGAATAGATGATTTAAAAGTCAGCAAGATAAAGTCAAATAACAAATGACAAAGTTGGAAAAATATTTGCAAGCCATATATTCGCTGAAGATATAATTTATATAAATTATCATCAGATCAGATGGAAACATAAAAAGAATAGATAAGTGATATGAATGAACCCTTTCAAGATAAGAGGTACACATGTTAAGAACTTCTAAAAATGATCAACCTTATAATAAAAGATTCAAGTTAAAACTACAATGAGATGCAATTTTCTAGCAAACAAATTGGAAAAGTTGAAAACATTTTGACAAATTATTGTTCATGAGGCTTTATGGAAGTACAATCCCAGAAAATAAAGCAATTATCCTCTGAAACATTATCAGTTACTGTGGTAGAGATTAAAAAAAAGCTCTAGAGTGTCTCACAACAATTTCAGATATTCCAGCCATCCACAACTCAGTGACCAGAACTCATTATCATGGCCCACATAGTCACAGAATGTCCATGAAATTAAATCCTATAAACTGTCCCAAAGGGGGGGACAGTTATACTGATATTTGATAAATAGCATTAATAATACCACATTCTGCTTCTAGTCATCAGATATTTTATATATCTTCCCTCACAGAAAATAACCTCTAAATTTCACGAAAATACATTATTATTTAACAGTTTTTTTATCACAATACCAACATGATAAAATAATTTTTGCGTATGTGTGACTCAAATAAATAGAGAAGATAGATTGAACATAAAGAAGTTCAGAAATTACTCCAAAAAGTAAATCATAAAGCCCCTAAATAAGAGTTTTAATGTTTTGAGTGCACTTCTTTGTGGATAATATATGTATTTGTGGAACAGTAGAATTTATCTCTATTAATTTGATTCTCTGTAATATGTACTTGTTTAGATTATTGAGTATTATTTGCAATCAAGAAAGAACTTGGTAAAATGTCTTCTGTGTTATTAATTATGAGGTTAATTAATATGAGGCAGATAAATGCTTTTGTAATCCAAGTTTGGGATCTTTATGTTCATTCATTGATTAAATAGTTAACATTTTAGAAACACCATTCCCTAGCTGGGGAAGATCAAATTCAACAACATATATATTCCTTGCTCTGAATGTGAAAATGAAAAAATACACCATTTTACATTTACTGATTTTTCTGCTTTTATATGTAAATCATTATAACTGTATACATAATGTATGATTTCATGATAAAATATTAATTTTATCTTTATCCAACAATTTGTATCTCTTGTGATATAATTTTATATAAGGAGCTCAATGTTAAAATCACATATAATAGTTCACATAAAGTTGTTAGCAATTAACATTTAGCAGTTCTATATTTTCCACTAGATAGCATTGTAAAATTAAACACACCATGATTACAGTGTGTATACCGTTTTTTTCTTTTACACTAATTTCTTTTACAAGTGAATTTGAAACACTGATAATAGGTAAGTATAAAAATAAGTTTCTGCTAACAATTTTGAAGGCTATATACGTTTCTCAAATAATGTAAATTTGCTGTGACTATGCTGATTTGTTTTTCTGTTCACCTTTCAATGAAATGTGTTTTAAACAATGAAATCTAACATAGTGAATATGTCTGAGGTAAAATTACTGAAGTAGCATAAAATAATGCACAAAATATGTAAAATACCTCAAAGTTCTAGTATGTGAATTAATGTGGACAAATGCACTTCAGCGTGCTGATAGTATCTTTATTATTGTCATCCATATTCTAGAGGTTCTCTTGGGATTACCTTATATGGCTCATGGAGCTTTGTTCACACATTAGATGTCAGCTTCTAAAAAAATTATCGAGTGGAACAGAAGGGTGTATCCTTCTTAAAGTTTTATAAACCAAAGTTCTCTTCAATTTATGTGGAAACTGGGATTATCTTTGGATCACACATCAGAATTTTGCCAGAATCCATTTGAAGAGGAAAATGAAGAAAAGACAGAGCATACCAATGGTTGACAGGGACAGCAAATCCTCAAAATTTCCTTTTTTTAATTAAAGATTTTTGGGGTGACAGTAGTTAGTTACATAGGTTTTAAGTGTACATTTCTGTAATGCATCATCTATATATAACATTGTGTGTTCATTACCCTGAGTCAGTTCTCCTGCCATCATCATTTTTTGGATCCCCTTTACCTTCATCTTCTATCCCCTCCCCCTTTACCTTGTTGTAACCACTAAACTATTGTCTGTGTCTATGAGTTTTTTATTTCTTTGTTTGTTTGTCTTGTTCCTTTGTTGCTTTCATGTTTATATACCAAATATTAACTTTTTCTGTCTGACTTATTTCGCTTAGCATAATAATCTCAAGATCTATCCTTTTGTCGCAAGATACAACCAACTGTATGGAAGAAGATATTTGCAAAGAATGCCTCTGAGAAGGGGTTAATATTCAAAATATATAAGGAACTCATACAGCTAAACAACAAAAAAACAAACAATCCAATTAAAAATGGGCGGAGGACCTGAATAGACATTTCTCTAAAGAGGACATACAGATGTCCAATAGGCTTATGAAAAGGTGCTCAACATCAGTAATCATCAGAGAAATACAAATAAAAACCACAATCAGGTATCACCTCACACTGCTTAGAATGGTATCATCAATAAGACAAATAATATCAAATGTTGGAGAGGCTGTGGAGAAAAAGGAACCCTCATACACTGTTGGTGGGAATGCAGATTGATGCCACTGCTATGGAAAGCAGTGTGGAGGTTCCTCAAAAAATTAAGAATAGAATTACCATATGACCGAGCAATCCCTGTCCTGGGTATCTACCCCAAAACTCTGAAAACATTTATCTGTAAAGATATATGTGCTCTGATATTCACTGCAGCTTTATTTAAGGGGGCCAAGTCATGGAAACAATCAAAATGTCCTTCAATAGATGATTGGATAAAGAAGATGTGGTACATATACACAATGGAATACTACTCTGCAATAAGAAAAGATGAAATATTTTAAAAAACAATGTTTTATTAGACAAGTTTAAGTAATATAGATATGAACTTTATGGTTTTAACATGAATGTGAGGTGTGATCAACAATATGGTGAATGTTTAAATTTAAAAAAATTATTACAGTAAAAGACAAATTGCCATTAATTCCCCTCAGAATACTCCCCCTCATTTCCAACACACTTAGCTCATTGTTCTTGCCACTTTCTGAAGCAATTCTAGAATTCCTCTTTCATGAGTGTCTTTAGTTGCTCTGTATGGATTGCCTCCATGTCCTGAATCGATTCAAAATGTTTACCCCTTATGGCCCTTTTTACTTTGGGGAAGAGCCAGAAGTCTCACAGTGCCAGATCCAAAAAGTAAGGTGGATGAGGATGCACCCTAATGTTTGTATTTGACAGAAATTGCCATACCATAAATGATGTGTGGCACGGAGCCTTTCTGTTAGATCACAAACTACAGTGAATGCTGCTGCCCAGTGCCATCCAACGGAAAGGCGGGAATCTTCAATACAGGAAGTGGTACGTGGTACCTTAGTAACAGTGTGTGCCAAGTTTCAACTTGTTTGGTGCAGTCAGTCAGGTGTGAGCTACGGTTGAGAGAAGGTGTGTTTTAAAGTGTGTCATAAATCACCCTCCATCATGACAACACTCCATGTCACACATTGCTTCTGGTACAGCAATTTCTGTCAAATAAAACATTATGGTATGTCCTCATCAACCTTATTCACCAGATTTGGCAGCATGCAACTTCTGGCTGTTCCCCAAAGTCAAAATGATTCAGGACATGGAGGCAGCCATGACAGTGGAACTAAAGACACTCATAAAAGAGGACTTCCAGGACTGCTTCAGAAAGTGGTAAGAATGATGGGATAAGTGTGTTCGAAGCAGGGGGGATATTTTGAGGGGGTTTAACTGCAATTTGTCTTTTACTGCAATACATTCTTTTATTTAAACATTCACCCTATTCTTTGATAACACCTCATACATCCTAATATTTTATATATTTAGTTTCTAAATATTTAATTTTTGCAGTTAATTTACACATTCAACATTTACTTATTTTGACTGTTATGATACTTCTATATTAAACAATTACCATGAGAGTGCAGTGCTTTTTTAAAAATGATCTTTCACTTGTGAGGGATAGCTAAATTAGTCAGACCAAGCCTGTAATTCACCATGTTGCATTGTACTACAAGGCGGAGTCACTGTAGGCACTCTTAAAGGTTTCTGCTATTTACTGTTTTATAATTAGGTGATGAATTCCTTAAATCCTTGTATACAGACCTAGGTCAGTATAAAAGAACAAAACATATACACAGGCAAAAACAATATTTCTGATGGAAGTAGGAATCATGTAGAGTAGGAAGTCCTGTTTTGAATTTGAAGAGAAATTTTTAAAATGTGGGTAAGTTACTGAAAGCATTAAATATTTTAATTCACTAATTCTGTTAATGGAAGAATAAACTTCTTCAAATTAGCTGGGAAGAAATGATCTTCACATTATAAAGAATCAGTAGTGGGGAAAATAGATTCCACTTTAGTTCAGCAGAGCCTTAATGAAACTTAATGTTCTTGCAGCGAAAATTTGTCCAATGTTTCTGCCTAATTCACAACCAAATATCTGAGGAAATGGAGAATGCCAAGGAGGATACAACACCTTTTTGGGGAGAAAGTGTGTTCAGTCAAAAATAAGTTATTGAGTCTGCTAATACTGACAGTCAGTCACAACATAACCCCATGGGTATAATTCAAATATTTTTTTTATTATAAAAGGAGATAAGCATTGACAAAAGAGTCATGATTAGTTTTACTTTGAAATGTTTCCTACAGGAAACAGGTAATTTTGAAATATATATATTATATGTGATTTATAAAATTTCAGAAAAAAGATTATTAGTGTAGGATAAGAAATTGAAAGTGATAGAAAAGGATCAAAGGGAACTGGCTAAAAAACCTGAAAAAAATTTAAAGGAAAAGTTGTGGGGCAACTGGAATGAATGACCAATCTTGTTACCTATAAAGAAAATTGACAATGCAGAAAATTTTACCAGTGACATGAAAAACTAACTTTCAAAATATTTTTCTAAAAAAAAAGAAAGAAAATAATGAAAGGTATAGAAAAGTGATTTTGCACAGATCCTAACCTCCAAACCATATTCAGAGTGAGACAGAGACAAACAACAAATAAGGATGGGAGAAAACCTTAGGATTAATAAAGACAATCTTAAATTACTGATAGTAAAAGTAGTAGGCAAAAGAACTTTGTATAAATTATCCATTTTAAAAATACATTTTCCATTTCATGGGTTTCTTTCAAAAGCTGTTATTTTTCTCAAACACTGTCAGAACTTCCTATTTACCTCTAAGGAACAGTTTAGGCTCAGGGGTTTTTGTTTTGTTTTGTTTTTTTAGTTTATAGTGGTCTACTAACAATCATTTTTCATCAATACATGAAAAGAAATTCCTGTAAATTATGAGACTTTTTTTTCATATTGCTCTTTCTTTTCTGCATATCCAAGTTTATATGATGAGAATGTATTATTTTCATATTGAGGAACATTATGTAAAATATATTCTTTTTTTTTTCTAAAATACTGGTGTGGTCTAGCTGAGAACATTACAAAAGGATTAACCAATATGTTAATAAACACTAAAAAACCCACAAAATGTTAAAATTTCTTTATAGGAAATGAAAATGGGTTATCTTTGTGTTTAATTTCTATTTGAAGTATTTTGCCTTGAAAACTTCAGTTTACCTCTACATATAATTTTCATTGTTACTTACATTTCATAATTAAATTTCTGTAAAAAATTCTATATCTTGATTTTAAGAATTCAGCTACACTGATGACATCCTGGAAAGCTTTAGCTTCCTATTTCAATAGTCCCTATGAATAATGTAGTACTTTTATTCATACTAATGGATCATTCATATTCCAAATAACTATTTCAAAAATATTTGCAAAATTCCAGGGGTAGCAGTTGGATTCTTAGTGTTGTTTGCCACTGTAATGTAGCTGATTAAGAGAATGTACTACGATAAGGATAAATAATAAATTGATCCGTTTTTGTTTCCTCATGTTTGCATATTTTCTGTAATCTTCACTCTGTGGTTGTTTTGAAGAATTTTTAAATCTACGTGACCATTTTGTGAAAGTTAGTTAATATTAGTAAAAATAATCCTTAAACATACTCCCCCAAGCACATATACAGAGTGTGCCAAAAAAAGTATACACATTTTAAGAAAGAAAATAAAAACTGTATTAAAATTATAATACAACAAATGACACTAGCATTCATTTGACTAATGCCATCTTTTTTTTTTTCTTTGAGGGCAGTGTCACTGGCCCTCATGTGTGGGATCTGAACCAGGGCTGCTGGTGTCCCAAACCAGCTCTTAACCACCGCACCATTCGGCCGGCCCATAATGCCATCTTTTGAAGGGATATCCTACTACACATTGCTACCATAATTCAATTCAACTTTGAAAAGTAATACATAGATAACATCTCTTAAAACATGTACATTTTTTGGCACCCATGGTATATGGCATATTGCAATATTCAATGGCAAACAGAGGAGTGAGGATGTTTTACACTGTGGAACTTGTACCCAGGGACTCCCGTGGATTGTGATACATGACGGGTCACCTGGAGCCATGGAGGGCACTGGATACAAGTCATATATTAAATATTGGTATATTTATGGTATATTAATATAGTTTTTAATTTTAGGTGAAATATCATAAAGAGAAGTTTTACTGTTTCTCCCAGAGTTCAAAGAATTTTGTGCATGCTCTGGAATCTATGGTAACAGTGGGAGGTAGAGTTTACAATCTCCATGTAAAACTGCTTAGATTCAAGTTCTAGCTCAAACAGGCATTGGCTGTGCCACAGTTTCCTACACTTAAAATGTTTTTATTTACAAAAGCTCTCTTATAGCATTTATAACACTTGCAAGAAGCATTACCTCCTTTATAGAAGAAGAATGCCAGGTAGAGAGATGCTATATAATTGCATAGCTAACACATAGCTAGTAAGCAGCAAGGATGAGATTTTAGCCAAAGCAATCTGGTTTCTAACTTCTATAATATGCTGCCTGTCAAAATCCAGATCACACTAATATTTACCTCATAACCATAGTGTTAGGATTCAGTGACATAATGAAGTATTAAGAACAGGGTTTACCCCATGGTTAGCACTTATTGTATACTAGTTATTGTAATAGACATTCCATTACCATGTGGTTCAGACTGTACCTGGGCTGGGGGAGATAAGAAGAAAGGTGATGATATTCAGAGATAAATGCAGAAAGAGGCTGAAAAAAAGCTTAGAAGTATCCCAAGGATTTATCCATTCTGTTTCTAATCAATCTTGAGGTCTAGCAGCTTCTACGTCCTTTCTGTGGCAAGCTTCTTCATTCTTGTAAAGGCAATTCTTAGATTACAAGATCGACAATTTTATTTGTGTATCACATTTCCCATGCTATACATTTTCTATAGTGATCGGATATTACAGAATTGATTGGATAAAATGCTTAAACAGAGAAAAGAAAAAAGAAGAATGAGAAGAAAGAAGAAAAAGGAAGAAAATAAGAAAGGAATTTCAGTTCTGATCATAGAGTGGACATTTACAGACAAATTGAACAAGCGGTATTTATTCACCTTAAAAAACAATGAAATATAAAATAAAAAATATGAGCATTTTTACAGATGACACATATCCAGATATTTCCATTTACTTTAATATTTGGAAACACATAAATATTACATGAAAAACTGTTTCCAAATATCACACAAAATGTTTGGATCACTCGCTATTTATACACACACACACACACACACACACACACACACAAACACACACAAAAGGTCTGACACTTAAGTTCACAAACTCATCCTAGAAAAAGTGCTACACACCTCATTGCTGAATATCACTATTGTCACTTTGGAACTACTCCCCTTGGGAAGCTATGTACCAATGCCAGGGCCTAGTCCATCCTTCAAAGCAATTTTGGAACTCTTTTTCTTGAATGCCTATCAGAGCTCTCCTTGAATTACCCTTGATGTCCTGAATGTCATCAAAATGTCTTCCTTTCAATATTTCCTTTATCGTTGGGTAAAAAAAGAAGTCATTGGAGGCTAGGTCAGGTGAGTATGGAGGATATTCCAATACAGTTATTTGTTTACTGCTAAAAACTCCCCTCGCAGGCAGTGTCATGTGAGCTGATGCATTGTGGTGATGCAAGAGTCATGAATTGTTGGCGAAAATTCAGGTTGTTTAACATTTTCAAGCAGTCTTTTCCATACTTTCCAAACAGTAAACTTGGTTAACTGTTTGTCCAGTTCGTGCAAATTCATAATGAATAACCCTTTTGATATCCAAAAAAGGTTAACAACATCTTTGCAACAAGTTCACGAACCTAACTATCAACGAAAAACATAGAAAAAAAATACGTCATGACTTTTTGACAACCCTATATAAATTTCTAGCCAAACTATCAGGTTCAAAGGTTCTGGTGTTTTGTGCTTAACATTCTGAAAGAATAGAGGAACATCCCATAATGGAAACGGCCCTAACCAAACCACATGGAAAATCCCCATACAGCTCACCTATTTGCTTAGGACATCTGTTACTACATAAATTAGGCATTAGCATTAGTGTTACTGAAGGCAAATCAGAGCAGATTGTAAAAAGTTATTCGGGTTCATACTCACTTTGCCTACAGATATATAATGTAAGGTATCTGAAGTAAAAACCAATCTCATTTTTCTTAAATACCCAAACTAAGAGAAAAGTCTTTTGATACCAGATAAAAGAACATGGCATCCATTTTACTGTCAGAAATATTGGTTTGCTTTACACCAGTGGAAAAGCCTTAGAAATTGACATTTAATATAATTTTTTAATGCCAAATATTTCCCATAGTTTGAAAGGGAATGTATAATTAAAGGAAAAGACTCTCAGAAAATGGCAAGGAGTGAGCACTATTGGGTCATACAATATGTGTTCACTATTAATTGGCCCTGCCAAATGACAATGATTGGGTTAAGAAAAATAGCTGTAACTAATATTTCTATGTCTACTAATTCATGATTCAGCAAGTTTGATATTCCATGTATCTTAGTGGCTGAAAACTTTTGTTTGTTTATCTGATTATACATATTTGATCTAAAAGAGTAATAGCAACATATGTCTTTGGATTTGTTGGGAAGATTAAGTTAAATATACATAAAACATTTAAGCAATGCCTTGTACATAATAGGTACTTGATAAATCATACTAAGGACAGTAATACCATTCCCACCATCCATAATGCTATAATGCATCTAGAACTTTCATTTCTGAGGCAACCTACAAAAACCAAATAGAAATAATTACTTCTAATTACTCTGATTTGTGTTATTCTATAACACCAGCACACCAACATGACACAATTACTTTTTGAAATCCAACACTGTCTGTGTGTGTAGGACTGGAAGGAGAGACAGAAATAAATCTTCTTTTGTATTACATGTATCAATACTTCTATTGTCTCTTTTACTCCTAGATATGGAATTTGATACATAGGAAGATAATATATATCTTTTCCTAAAATACAGTGACAGGTAACAAATTCTGTACTCAACTATAGGTACCATATCACCTTTTCATTGCTTAAATTACTTCATTATAGCACTGGCAGATTTTGTCATAAGGCAATTTGTTGAAACCTTTATAGTCTTGCTCAACACATCTAATAATACCAAAAGGAATCTGGTATGATCATTTGTAATATAATGAATACCATATGGATTAATAGTACTTGGCTATTTCTTGAAGTTGTAATGGTTCCATCTGTCTCATAGTTTATTTGAAATAATTAATATTCTCCTGCTTTTCCTTGTGACAGTAATTTATATATTCTAAGTTCACTGATAGTTACATGTGTCCCTGAAAATGGAACCAACTATTTGAGTTAGAAAAAATGTGGAGATCGCCACTTACCTCTTTACCTATCTTAAGAAGAGAGCCTCGCACTATTAGGTTGATTTCTTATTTATGAAATTCAGCCTCAAGATTACCAAGGTGGCAGAAAAAGGAAATAAATGCTATGCCTGTGGCATGCATATAATTATTACTACTGCAGTAAAGAAAACAAAGTGAAATAAGTCAAATGACTTTTACCATGTATTCATCTCAATTTCATATTTTCAAAATATTCTGTAGATTTGCATATATTTACAGAATGCAATGATTAGTCAATTGTGTATTAGCTAAAGTTTTCTTTTTTTTTTTTAACATTTGCTTTACCTATTTAAATTTAGCTAAAGTACATTGCTCACTTGAAAGCTAAGCCTATGAATATCAAATTAAAGGCAACAATTTAAGAAATTATTTTCAAACTGCACTTCAAAGAAAAGGTGTTTGGAAAGTTAAAAGAATAAAAACTGAAACTCATCTTTGTTTCACCTGGGATTAGCACAGCTAGAGAGAGTAGTACAATATAAATTAAGGAGATTTTTTTCAGAAGCTGAAAGAAGTTCTAACTCTTACTGCACAATACGGGGTTTTGGCAGCTCGTGCCAGACATCAAAGTGGGAGTTATACAGAAAGTGCTGACCTGACATCTGAAATCCAGACTTTATTGATTGTGAGAAGTGTAAGATGTCTGGCATATTAGTCTAGTATGAAGGGATTCACACTAACAGAGCTGGCAATTTAAAGACAATTACTAACTGAGACCCACCCAAGAATGGCCTTATAAATAAAATCTAGCCTCTTCCAATGTACACAAATATATTTAATACATAGTAAGGAAAAATAATGACAAATATTATAACTTGATCTTAATCTAAACCATAATGTTAGGGGCTATATATAGACAGGAAATTCCAAACATCTATGACTGGTCCATCATATGGTTACAAATGCAACATGTGTAGGTTTTATTTTTTTTTCCTTTCTTAGAGCTTTTAATAAACATTTTGTCTTCAAATTTAAAAGGCAAATATCTTATTTGTAATATATATTTCTTAAATGCAAATGCATTCACAAACTAGATTAAATAAAGAACAGAGTACTAAACAATACATGAATTACAAGACTACATAATGAATTGACAAAATCATCAATTGATGAATCTTAAGGGTAGATTAAAAAGTTTAATAGGAACACAATTTTAAAAAAATAGCTAATCAAATTTCAAATTTTACAACTAGCTGCTGAATTAAGCAATACTGTTTAATAAATACCAAAGAGGTAACTTACTTACTTTATTTATTTATTTATTTATTTATTTATTTATTTATTTATTTATTTATTATTTTTTAACCATTGATTTCTAATAATTAGTTTATTTTCCAATTAGAGTTGACATACAGCATTATATTACTTTCAGGTGTACAACCTATTGATTAGACATTTATATAACATACAAAGTGATCACCCCAGTAAGTCTAGTACTCATTTGGCACCATACATAGTTATTACAATATTATTGCCTATATTCCTTATGGTATACTTTCCACCCCTATAACTGTTCTTATTATTGGCAATTTGTACTTCCTAATCCCTTTTACCTTTTCACCCATCTCCCATCTGGTGACTATCAATTTTTCTGTATCTATGAGCTTGTTTCTATTTTGTTTGTTTATTTTGTTTTTTGGACAAAGTATAGGTGAAATCATGTGATATTTGCTTTTCTTGTCTGATTTATTTCACATATAGTAATACCCTGTCTGGCTTATTTTACTTAGCATAATACCCCCTTAGGTCCATCCTTGTTGTCATAATGACAAGATTTCATTCTTTTTATGCCTGAGTGATATTCCATTGCACATAGTACCACACTTTCTTTATTCATTCATCTACCAGTGGACACTTACTATGCTTCTGTGTCTTGACAATTGTAAATAATGCTATAAGGAACATAGTGCTGCATATACCTTTTCAAATTAGAGCCAAACATACCACTTTTAAAGATTACATGTGGAGTTTACATAAATTTCACTATGCGTTCTTCAATTTATTCATGGTCACATGAAGTACTGAGTGCCTAACTTATACACTAGCTATTGTAGATCTACAGAGATCTAGCTATGGAGATCATGAGATCTTAATTCCTAACAAAACTCGGTTCCTGTCCTATTATATCTTAGCTTACATTTAAAAAAAACAACTATGTGCTAAAATCAGAATGCCACATTTGAAGGCACATTGCATAGAGAATAATGGTATTATTATTTTTTTTTTTTCTAAACATTGTTTTGCTCTCTATAAAATGTTTAAAAAAGGAATTCTTCTTTAACCACTGGCATAGCAGACTGTTCCACACAGGTTTCATTTGAGTGGAGTGAGACAGACTCGCTTTATTTTCCTCATAAGGACGAGTAATGAATTTGAGAATAACTGATCCATATGTAGAGTGATTATTGTTAAATAAAGTGGAACCATTCAGCAGAGTGGAGGAAAGGTGAGTAAGTTGGACAATTAAATCTCTAATTTTCTATAAGGAGAAGTCAAAAATAAGATCTAAATCTGAAAAAAAAAATCAAGATTTGAAAAAAATAATCTTAATTTTTAAAGACTTGGAGGTAAACATCAACTTTTCCAGCTAAAAGAAATGGAAGTAATTTCCTCTAGGGAGGGGGATATGGGAGATAGGAACAGGAGACTGCTGTTTTCTGTATTGAGTCTCATATGGGTGAAACTCATTGACTATTGTATGTGCATGTACAGCTTGTGTAAAATTAAAAAAAAAAAAAGTGAAACTAAAGCTAAAAACACTGACTTAAAGCTTAGTTACTGGGCCGGCGGAGTGGCGCAGTGGTTAAGAGCTGGCTTGGGACGCCAGAGGCCCAGTTCGGTTCTACATATGAGGGCCACACTGCCCTCTAAAAAAAAATTAAAAAAAAATGCTTAGTTACTAAACTGGAACTGAAATATTTACATGTTTTCCATGCCTATTCCTGAAGACGTTTAAAAATAAAACACAGAAGATTTGAGAGTCTTTCAAGTAAGATGCCATCTTTGAATGTTGGTTATCTTTGGTCCCCTAAATTTAACTTTTAGATAACATTTTACATAAAGTAATGTTTCTATGCTGAAACAAAAGTAAATTTCCATAATTTTATAATATTATACCTATGTAATAGTTGCTAATCTGCAAAAAAAATCATAGAAGTGTTTTGTTCCAAATATTAACCCACTTATTTTATATTTCAATACGTGAAGTTGTAGTAGCTTAAAATAATGGGAAACAATGCTGTACTTCATGATGAATTAATGTATTAATTATGATACAAATCAGGTCAGTCAATGTTTCTTCTTTAGTTTCCTTGTAATTTCAATGAATTCAATTTTAAATAAATTTAAAGAATCCAAGATAAAGAATATTTTCACATATCAAATTATGAGTAAAGGTCCTAATTATATGTGATAAATATGCTTTGTTGAAATTTGAATGTCCACTCTTTTGAGTTGCTCTCAAAATGCTTTATTCCATTGAATTGTACATTTCCTCTGTATATTTCCATTAATTATGCATTTTTCTTTTTACTAATCTAAAAATGACTTATATAAATGAGTAAAAGTTATTTTAGGGGGCCGGCTGAGTGGCCTGTTGGTTAAGAGCTGGCTTGGGAAGCCAGCAGCCCTGGTTTGGATCCCACATATGAGGGCCAGTGACACTGCCCTCTACAGCTAAGATGGTGAACAACAACTCCACCTGGATCTGGGCTGCTGTGAGTGTCCGGGATGGCATATCTGCAGCCCCTGCTGCAGTGGGCTGCCATAGGCTGCAGTGAGTGGCTGGTAGCCAGTGTGAGTGGCTGGCAGCCGCTGTGAGGAGCCGTCCAGAGGCTGGCGACTGATCTGTCTCACCCGAGAAGAGCACAATGATAATACCCACATAGGCCAGTGAAGCAGTGTCCTCCATAACTAGTCTGAAGAGCAAAGGACAGCAACTTGTCTGTTCCCCTTCCCCGGTTCCCCAGTGCTGTTCCCCTCCCCCAATTCCACCATTAAAAATCTTAAAAAAAAAAAAGTTCTTTTAGGAAGAATGCTGTGTAAGAACACACAATCAAATATATGAAAAGTCAATGGAAATATATACCATATTTCAGACCTTAATAAAACACATCTGTAAAGTCCTTGCTCAAAAAACATTCTGTTCTTTAAATTCCTAGGTTTTAAAGGATATGCATGCAAATAAAAGAAACTCTACATTTTATTTACAATTTATTCTCATTATTTATAACTATGTACTATAAGTTTCTGCCAGCTCTAAATTAGCAAATACTGAATCATTGCCATTAGGGGAAATAAAGGGTTAAAATTCTAAACCTCTGGTCACAGCTTTTTTATCAATTGATCAATACATCGCCTTGTTTTATATGTTACTCTGTTTTAAGGCAACTTGTTTAATATATATTATTGTTTCATTGCTACTGAGTTCATGACCTATAGCACTGTAACCTCTACCTGAACAAAGTTCATTTAACACACGTATTTTCTTCATAAAGCACATCACAGATTTCTTAGTCAGTAGGGACACTTGAACACTACTCTTGGGGTCATTTTAAACAACAAAATCACCTTCAAAAAACTCAAAAATGTGAAAAATAAGCCACTAAATATGTAGATCACAATAGTATGCTTCTTTATAGTATGAGCTGAAACAAGAAGAGAGTATCCTTTTGCCACCTCAGCTGGGAACTCAGGAGTCAGGCCACTTAACTTCTTTTGTAGCTCAGCATATGTCCAGGAAAACACCAGTGTGTATTGATTTGGGAGTTACAAACAAATTGTAGTGAGTAGGTGAATGCACAAATACAGAATCCATGCAAAGTGATGAGCTGTACTTTTATTCTTAAGTTATCGATCATCTGTATGCCAATGTCAACTATGAATCCCTGGAACCAGACTGTCAATTTCCTAAAAAGTCTCTTTTAAATATCTTAAAGGAATGACTGTTCCAACATACCCCAAACTGAATGATTCTTCTTGGCCAGGAAAACCTAATTTTCTGTGTGGTGAATAATATTTAAAGTTAAAAATGTTATATTGATCCAGCTTGAAGATGTGTTTGTAGGTTTGTTGCAATTCTATATCTTTAACATGAGACTCTAAGATCAGGCTTTATTTCTGTCTTCTCCCCTTATCCTTTGAACTCCAGCCATTAGTATGTATTTCATTTCCTCCATATGCAATGTTCTATCTTGCTTCTTCATTAAACAACTTGTTTTTCTCTGTAGTTGGAATACCTTTCACCTTCAACCCCTTTCCCTAGGTAATCACCATTATGTCTTTAATATTCATTTCAACGTCACTTCTTCAGAGACATTTCTTGACTCTACGGACTCCTTAGTTCTCTCTTATTATACTCTAATCTTCGACTTTGACACTACTCATAATACTTATAATTTGTTGTATAGCAGATTTAATTTTCATTGTCACACCCTCAGAGATGAAGTATATATATCTGTATTTGCTGATATATTCAGTTATATCTGATGTATTCTGCTTTTCATTATAAACCTGGTATCACTTAACTTATTCTTGTCACTTCCAATAAGATCAGCCACTTTAAGATGATATTAATTATATTAATTAAATTTAGTATAGTCTAAGAGCTTCCAAACAAAGATTTTAATAATATATCAGTAAATTTTCTCTCAATAGCAGATCAGAAATTTAGACTCACAGTTCAGCCCTGGTTGAAGAAGTAAGTAATCCTGGGACTTGGGTTTCTTCTGTCCTACAGCCCTCACATTTCTGACTGCATCACCCTGAACAGCACAGTTGAAGCATGGCTACTTACACATTATCATAACAGGCTATGGGAGAAGAAAAATTTAAATTCTAGGAAAAATACCTTGGAGCTGGCCTGAAATTATACCCATAATTTGTATTATGTTGTATTGGATTCTTATTCACCACTCTTCTCTCCTTTCCTTTAATGAAATTTTACATCCATACCTTTTACCACAGGACTTTTCAGTGCCTACCAGTGGAGTAGGTGGAGAAGATATTCCTGCTCCATTGATTTGGAGCTCAGCCATTTAATTATTAGAATGCGGATGAAAATAATAGTGTGCTAGTTTCAATTAGAGGCTTTATGAGACTTTATATGTTTCTTCCTGTCTCTTAGCTCTTACCTTCCTACAAGACAAAAAACATTGCATCAGACAGTGACTGCTTTCTGAGATTTCCCCCATTAAAAAGGTATTGTGACTCATTGGATGGATACACACCATTTTGTTTATCCATTAGTCAGTTGGTGGATACTTGGTGTTTCTATTTGTTGGTTATTGTAAATAATGTTGCAATGAACATTTGATTAGAAGTTCTTTTGGGCATATGCTTTCATTTTTCTTGGGTATATGCCTAGTAGGGAAATTGCTGGGTCATATGGTAGCTCTATATTAAATTGTTGGATTAACTTCTAGACACTTCCAAAGCAGCCACATCATTTTATATGCCCATCAGCAGTTCATGAGGGTTCCAGTTTCTTCAAATCTTTGCTATTGCTTATATTATCTGACTTTTTGGTTCTAGTCACCCTAGTGACTGTGAAGTAGTATCTCATTGTGGGTCCATTGAAATTCCATATGAATTTCAAAGTCAGTTTGCAATTTTTACAGTCAGCTAAGATGCTAATTAGGATTGCATTGAACCTGTATATCTGTTTGGAGAGAATTGCCTTTGTACTATGTTATGTTTTCTGATCCATGAAACTGGAGTGCTTTTTCAGGAGCTTAAGCTTTTCTGTGGGTTTTTAAAATTTATTTCTGATTATTTTATTATTTTTGAAACTAATATAAATGGAATAGTTTCCTTAATTCCATATTCAAAATGTCCATTTCAACTGTGTATAAAAGACAATTGTTTTTGCATAATGATTTTGTATTTTTCAAAGGTATTGACTCATTTATTAGTTCTAATAGTTTTTTCATGGATTCTTTAGGGTATACAAGATCATGACATCTGTGAGTAGAATTATTTTTACTTCTTCCTTTCCAATATGGATGACTTTTAATCCTTTTTCTTACCTAATTGCCCTGGCTAGAATCCCCAGACTAATGCAGAATATAAGTGTAAAAGTAAACATCCTTATCTTGTTCCTTATCTTAGGAGGAAATATTCCAGCATTTTACTATTAAATATCAAATATGATGTTAGTTTTATTTTATTATTTTGCAGATGACATCTGAACTTATCTGAATCAGCTTCTGATTTATAATAGCTTAATTTCATTGATATACAGATATATTACTCCTATATTATTTTATTATTTTCCCCCCTTTACTGGTAGTATAATTATACTATATCATATTATTTCGATTAGTGTTTTAAGCACAAAATATGTAATTATTGCATTTTTATCTGTAGTCACATCTTAACCCAATACAGCTTTGCTCCCATTATCTCCTTTGTGCTCTTATTGACAAATATATTACACATGTATTACGTTTCTGTATTTTATGGCCCAATAATATATTATATACATATTATTTTATGAAATTGCTTTAGGTTAGCGAAGAGAATAAGGAAAACTACGAATTATTCTGTTTTGTTAAATTATATAATTACCTTTACTAATGGTTTTGTTTTTTCCTGTGGATACAAATTATCATCTGAGGTCACTTGCTTTTTAGCCTGAGGAACTTCCTTTAGTATTCTTTTGTAAAGTGGATCTAGTTGTAACAAATTCTCTCGGTTGTATTTTTGTTTTGTTTTGTTTGTTTTTTTATCTGAGAATGTTTTTTACTTATCCTTCATTTATTTATTTTTTATTTATTTTTAAATTATTTTTTAGCTGAGCCACCCTGCCACCTGTTGGCAGCTCAGCTCGGGCCGGGCATCGAACTGCTGTTTCTCAGAGCTCAGCTCGCACTCTTGAGCGAGCTCTTAACCAACTGAGCCATTCAGCTGGCCCTACCCTTCATTTATAATAAAAGATAACTTTACTAGGTATAGAATTATTGGTTCACAGCTTTATTCATTAAGCACTTTATTGTTTGAGCACATGCTTTCTACATTGTTTCTGCTGAGAAGTCAACTGTCAATCCTGTTGAGGTTCTTTTCTTTTTCTTTCTTTTTTTTTTTTTTAAGATTTTATTGTGGAATTGAGGGAGGGAACAACGTTGGGAAATCAGGGAAGGGGAACAGATAAGTGGCTGTCTTTTTTTCTTCAGTCTAGTCATGGAGGACGTTACACACTGGCCCATGTTGGTATTGTGATAATTGCATTCTTTCTGGCTGAGGCAGTCATGCCGGCTGCCTGCCTCTCAGGCTGGCTGCCGAATATTCACGGTAGCTTATGGCAGCCTCACTGCAGCCTACGCTGTCAGTGGTGACTCCCGGCAGCCCAGCTCCAGGTCAAGCCCTTATTCACCATCTTAGTTTTAGAGGGTGCAGTGTCACTGGCCCATGTGGGATCCGAACCAGCGGCCCTGCTGCTCAGAGCTCACACTCCCAAGCCAACTCTTAACCAACGAGCCTAGGCCAACCCTAGGTTATTTTTTAAGTAATGAGGTTATTTTTTAAGTAATGAGTCATTTATTTCTTGTTGCTATTGAGATTTTCTTCTTATCTTTGTAATTCAACATTTTGATTATGATGTTTCTGTCTGGGAATTTCTTTGTTTATCCTACTTGGAATTCACTGGGCCTCCCAGATTATAGATTTGTGTCTTTCCTATAATTAAGGTAGCTTTTTAAATAATTATTTATTCAAATATTTTTTATGCTCCTTTCTCTCTCCTCTCTATCTACTACTCCTATTGCATGCATTTTTATGGTAAGATCACTACAGTTAGTTCTCTGAGGTTGTCTGCGGGGGGCCAGCCCCCGTGAGTCCAGGGGTTCCCTCAGGTGTGGACGGAGTCGGCGAGGCAAAAGGGAGTGGAGACATAGGGGAGTCTACGAGAAGTGTCACACTTTATTATTACAGCATGTCCCCTTTTGTAGGGACTTTTAACCATTACCTCAATCACAAGTTATGTATCACATGACTTTGATGTTTCTTTTTTCTCAGGACTTTTACAGTAATTGTTTTCTCCAGGGTACACTGTGACCTATTCTATGTCAAGGATTCACTTATCACCTAAAGAGTGGTTACCATGACTACTTTACAGGGTGCATACTTAAGCTATTACCAAGAGACTAGCAGTGGCTGAGTTTAGGGCAAAAACCATCTAAAGTCTATTTCTATGTGATTATAATACTTAGTAGCAAAAGGAGGTCTCAAACCCCCTAAACGAAGGGCTACATATTATTGCAATAGAGCGTAACATCTGTTTCTCAGTCAAAGCTTCAGCATCTGTTGCTACAGCAATGTACATGGCAAAGAATCCAAATAAGGTTGTTAATTAACATACCCTATGGTCAGTAAGTTGCCTCTTATCGGAACTCTCATGGCCTGGAGACCTTGATCTTCAAGGAGACTCTCACAGCAATGACCCTAGGCAAGTGAGCTCAAGGACTGATGTTATCATCAGTTTCTCACAGACAGGCTGTTGGTTTCTCATAGACAGGCTGTTAGCCTATGTGACAAGAGGTCTGAGCTTCTGTTTCCAAGAGGCTTGAGTCCCCTTTTATTCAATCCTGGGGTCCCCATGGGGGCTATCGCCTGGCTTGGGTTGTCCCCTCTCATAGGAGATCATGCCTGTCATTGACTTACACAGCCATCTCTCATTGGGGTACCACAGGAACTTGCCATAAATGCATTGAAAGTACTGTCTCCTATAGGATCTGATGTGGAGGAAAGGCACTCGGGTTCATAGAGGCAGGAGATATTACATGACCAACCATAGGGCAGCACCCCAGACATCCAGAGCTGAGCGTGGATCTTTATCTTGATGTGACCTTGTCAGACATCAGGGTGCTGTCGGTTCCCAGCAGCTGTCTACATATTTCTTCATTTTTTTTGTTCTCTGGTTTTAGACTTACACAATCTCTACCAATCTATGTTCAACTTAGCTTATTTTTCTTTTGCCATTACAAATCAACTATTGAGCCCTGCTAGTGACTTAAAATTTCAATTAGTATTTTTTTCAACTCCATAATTTCCATTTGGTATTTGTTTATAATTTTTTATCTCTTTATTGTTATTATTATTTTTTTATATTATACTTCAAACATTTATTAAACAAAAACATTTGCTTTTTTCCCAGTTATATCTAGATTCTCTGCCTTTTGAGTTTCTTTTATTTTTTCACCTTTTAAAGTTTTGTTTTATTTGTTATATTAGTCTCAGGTGTACAAAGCAACGTAATGATTAGACATTTACGCCCTTCACAAAGTGGCAACCCCCACCCCAGATCTATTACCCCTTTGACATAGTATATAGCTGTTACAATACCACCGACTATTTTTCCTATGCTCTACTTTATGTCCCATGACCATGTATGTATGTGTGTGTGTGTGTGTGTGTGTGTGTGTGTGTGTGTGTGTATAATTTAGTTATGGTTGACATTCAATATTATTCTACTTCAGCTTAAGGTATACAACAGTGGTCAGGCTTCTACACAATCTATGGAGTGATTCCCCCAATAAATCCAGTACCCATCTGGCACCTACATAATCTTTACAACATTGTTGATTATATTCCCCATAATGTATTTCACATCTCTATGATTATTTTGTGACTATCAATTTGTACTTTCTAATCCCTTCACCTTCTTCCCCATCCCCCAACCACCCATTCCCATCTAGGAACCATCAATTTTTTCTATCCCTGAGTCTATTTCTGTTTTGTTATACTTTCTTTTATGTGATATTATCACTATATCTTCATTTGCTATTTAATCGTGTTCTTTTTTCAGTTCTTTAAACATGTTTATAATGGCTACTTTAAAATTTCCTGATAAATCTAACATCTAATTTTCTCACAGGACTCTCTCTCTCTCTCTCTCTCTCTCTCTCTCTCTCTCTCTCCATTTAATGTACTTTCATCCTGGTATATAGGTCATATTTTTCACATTCTTTGCATGCCTTATAATTTCTATGTTGGAAACTGGACATTTTAGATAATATATTATACCAACTCTAAGTACTGGCTACCCTTTTCCTTGGGCTTGTTATTATTATTTGCTTATTTACATGTTTAATGACTGATTTAGTGGATTATTTAGTGAAATATGCACTAAATGCACGCACACACACACACACACACACACACACACACACACTATTCAGTCTCGAATGTTCTTACTCAAGAAAGCATCCCAGTCACCCAGGGATGATAGTGGTTTAGGTAGGATTCATATACCTCACCTTACCCAGTTGTTAGACTGCACTAAGTGATGACTGTTTTCAGTAATTTCTTGGGGCATATATTAATGTAATCAAATTCTGTAAACAAATCCATTCAAATTCTGGATTCTTACAAGGAATGGTCAAGGTTAGTGATTTAATTTTGTTCTGACACTTAAGAGAAATCCTCCCTGCTATTTGATTCCCTGTTCGTTGGAATAACAGAAGATTAGCTGGCCTACTGATTAGTCTGCACTTTGGATCTCCTCTTAAATTTCTTTCATCACAACGTCCACTTTTTTTAAGAGTAACTTTCGGCTTAAACTTCTTTATTCTCTTTTGCAAATGACATCAATTCTTTTGAGACGAGATTATGAGCTATATGTTTTATGGTCTGTTCCCCACACCTGGAAGAAAATCTCTGAGGTTGGGCTTTGGAGCTGAGGGTGAGGACATTACTAGCATCTTGGTGTATGGCACACTTATGTTAGGGGCTCAGCAATTATTGGGGTAGGTAGAGGCCAGGAATCTTTTTGGCTTTCTTTTTCTGGCATACAACCACTATATCAGAAGCTAGAGCAAGAGTGATCAAAGCACCAGTATTCTCAACATGCTATGACCAAAATAGACCTCGTTTCACAAATGGGGGTTGGGCATAAGAAGGGATTTCCCCACCTCTATACCATACTTTCTGGGGCTTTGCTTCAGCAACAAGTAGCTGGAGACAGGATGAATAATGCTGGCATCCTGTTCTTCACAAAAAGAAAGACTCCATCTGGGTCCTGGAGTGGAAGGGAGCACAGTGTTCTTGAGTCTAGCAATGTGGAGAGGAATCTCTGCCAAGTTAATTCAGAAGGAGGAAGGGACAGAACGGTCTTGGGTTAAATACCATGGACTATTACCTTTCTTATTGAGTTTCATTGATTTATAGATGTTTCCTCATTTGTTATTATCCCTTAAGATCATTTCCAGAGGCTTTAGGATTTCTATATATAAATATCATGTGTTTCACTAGGAAGCAGATCAGAAGGGTTCCTTGCATTCTCATGTTGGGAGTAAATCTGTTGAGTGGAGGTGTTTTAAACTGGGGTCCTGTCTTCAGTGGTTAATCTAGACTTCTGAGACACCATCCAACAAAATTATTCTGTCTCTTTTTGCTTTCTTACATTATTTTACTTTTAATGTATCAGATTTAAAGTTTAATGGCCAAAATTACTATCAAAATTATATATATAGTAAAATATGTATATATTCTATACATATAATAAAATATAATTATATATATATTTTTTTTATAAAGAACCCTATTATACTGGCTTGCTTTTAAATGGTAAGATGATTTTAACTTTCCCCTTCATGTTTTATAGGAACATGGAAAGAATTAGTTCAGAGTCAGAAGCATAACTGGAACAGCTATGATAATATTTTTCTCTCACAGCTATCATGTTGAAGTTTATAGATATGTTAGATATGCGTGGCCTATGAACATGAGTAATGTCAGCTGATGCACCACAAGATACTCAGATTTTAAAAAAAAAGTGAGGCATCTCCATAGATAAACATTATGCAAATATCAGACACTTAACACAGAGGCCATGATAAGCCCACCTATTTAAGTACTCTTGAACACATGGAAATTGAATTCATTTTGATGAAAAAAATCACAAAACCTCACTGTGTCTACGTATAGTACTGTTAATTCATAAGTAGATTTTAAGAATGACTCAAGACTTACTGAAAAATCTAAGCTGAATAAAAGGTAAAACATAATAGTTCAAGAGTCAGTTTGCATGCCACATTAGAAATACACATTAGTTTTATTTTGCATCTTTCCAGAAGACAGATGGTTATTAGCTAGGCTTTAAAATGAAACTTGTATACTAACCAAGTAACAAGCAAAATGCCCAAGACTACATTGGCATAATTTGACAACTGCAATTATTGGGCAAGGCAGTCTGTGAAATTAATGATCTCTGCATGCAGAGCTTCTAAGCATATACTACAGTGATTGGGAGAGGTGTGTTAATCTTGGATCCACAATGGTATCTAATAAACTCTCTCCCCAAGTTACTAATTTAATCTCTGGTGTAAAATGAGGGTATAATCACTTCAAGAGTGAAGAAAGTCACTAAATACCTCATTTTCTACTAGTAGAATTTTAATCACAGGAAGAATTAAGCTTTAGAAATAATGGACATTCTCATTTTCTGCTTCAAAATCTAATCATCACCATGTAAGAAGCTGTTTAATTTTTAATTGTTGTTAAGCCATGTAATTGTGACACGGTGTTGACTCTGAAAACATTTTTTCAATCAAAGGCAGAAATTGAATGGATATTCACAAGTGTTAGTCATATAAATTATTTTTGAACGGTTACTCTTTGTACATAAACACTGCTCTGCTATAATTCCAAAATAACAAAATGTTATAATATGAAAATAATACTAGTTGGCAATTCTAAAGTTATATATTTCAACTGAGTTTGAATTGCTCTAGAAACACAATTTTTTAATCCTTATATCATATTTCTCAAGCAACCTGTTATGAAAACTGTTCTAGTTGGAAAAGATAATATCTGTATTTCAATTTTAATAGATTGCCTTAATATTGTGGAACTCAGTATCCATGTAAGAAACCTGTTTGTCATAACTAATGAATGCCCCCTGGAATCTGATGGCAGAATATTACCGTTATTCAAATTTATATGATCAGCCTATCCTATCTAGACTCATTTGCAGTGATAGATAGATTAATAAGACTTCCCTATACTTGTGTTTTTCATTATACTTTTTAAAGCAAAATAATAATGTCTTGAATCTTTTGAAAATTTGTAAGAATGACCCTATAAATTCTTTTGGTTCATTCTGAAATGACAATCTTGTTCTTAGCTCCTGCAAGAAACTGTCAGTATCTTTAGACTGAAACACAGAATATAACTTCAAAGTCAAATTAGACTTAAAAGAAGGGGGAAAAATAACTGAATATAAGACAAACAGTTTAATGCAGCAGAGGAAAAAGAGCTAAAACATAATAAAATTTGACATTCACTAATTATGTAAACAAATTATTAAGCATATTTTTAAAGCAATGGTTACTATAGGTTATGCAAGTACTATCAAGTGGTTCTATATTATTATAAGTGTAATTATTATTGGAGGAGTCAATAGAAGATAACATCTTGGGGTTAGTTCCCCACGCTGATTCCAATGAATATGTCTTTCCCATCAAATGAATAATTATAGGCAGAAAATTAAAGAACAATATGATAGTAAATCAAAAAAGATTTATAAGATATGATCTCACTTATATGTGGAATCTGAAAAACTGAATGAATGAGCAAAGTAAACAAACAGTCTCATAGATATAGAAGAAAAACAGGGTTGCTAGTTGGGAGGGGGGTGGGAATGAGGCAGAAGGGAAGGGATTAGACAGCATAAATAGGGAACTACAATATTCCCAAAGGGATATGAAAAACAGTTCAGGGAATATAATAATGTTGTAAATATTTTGTGGGGTGGGCCGGCCGAGTGGCGCGGTGGTTAAGAGCTGGCCTGGGATGTCAGTGGCCCTGGCTCGGACCCCACATATGAGGGCCAGTGACACTTCCCTCCTAAAAATAAATAAGTAAAATCTATTTTGGGCCCGCCGAGTGGCGCAGTGGTTAAGCGCTGGCTTTGGAAGCCAGCGGCCCCGGTTCGGGTCCCACATATGAGGGCCAGTGACACTGCCCTCAAAAAAAAAAAAAATTTTGTGGGGTGTCAGATGGTCACATTTTTTGTTAGGGAGACCATTTCATGGATGGAGTAGAGGCTTGATCGCTGCACTGTATACCTGAAACTGATGTTGTATAATATTGTATACCAATTGTAATTGAATATATAGATAGTCACGGGATGTGGATTATACGGTGGAAGGGAGTCAAAGGAATTGTAATAGATAGTATGATATGTGGGGGAGGAGTGGGGTGGAGAATTGGGGGAGGAGGGTTGTCACTTTGAGGGGTAAAAAGTATAACTATTGCACTGTGTTGTACACATGAAGCTAATTAGAAAATACATAAGTAAAAAAATAGATTTATGAGAATCAAGCAGACTGACACAGAGTCTTAAACCCTTGAATAATGGGTTTAAGATGGAATACCTCGGGTTCTTGAAGTTGCCTCACTTTGGAAAGCCAAGGGAATGGGATTCTACTCAGGGTACTTTGCATTGTCACCTAAGGCATTTTCAGCGTTGACAGCATTGGCAATAAGAGGTGTTTCCTTCAGTGACTTAATGGACTGCACACATCTATGAATAAACTAGAGAACTACATTACCCATGAGTAGGGTGGGGTGCCCTGATGTATTACATTAACAGTGATATTCTTGAATGGCAAGCAATCTTTGTCATGTAAGTGTTACAGACTTGCCTTTTTGTTTGTTTGTTTGTTTTTTGTTTTGTTTTGTTTTTTTGTTTTTTTTCTTTTGAGGGCAGTGTCACTGGCCCTCATATGTGGGACCGAACCGGGGCTGCTGGCTTCCCAAGCCAGCGCTTAACCACCGCACTATTCGGCCGTCCCTCAGACATGCCTTTTTGAGAATTAAATCTTAAAACGATGATTTACGCCCATCATCTGAGAATATATACATTTCAGTAATGTAGTTTCAAAATGTAGTATCCAAAAAACATAATCTACTAGGAAGGGGAAAGTCATGGGAAACTGATTACAGGGAGTTACATAAATTAGTTCTGCCTTTATTCCATTGGGCAGGAGTGCATAACATCAACCCAATTAACTGCAATAGGAAAAAGTAAATGGATTCAGCCACATATCCCAAGATACACATTGACAAAAACTAAGATTTCAATGCTCAGAAAAAATATAAGTAGTGACTAAGTATATAATGATGTTCAAATTCACTAATCATTTAAAGAAAAAAACTTAAAATATGTTGACAAAGTTACTTTCATTTACTCTTAGACATGTATAAAATTCATTTCAAGAAAAAAAAATTACATTTTGATTTAAGAGCCTTAAAAATCTCTTAATGTATTTTTTGATCTTAACAATTCTGTTGGTAAAATAACAAGAAAGTTAGACAAATATTTCTGAATAAATATGCCACTATAATATCATTTGAAACAGCGAGTAGATTGAAATTTTAATAATGTTCTCTCTGGATGTATTGGTTTTGGTAACTTTTTTCTTCTTTTTTGTACTTTCCTACATTTTGTAAAAATCTACTGGTATTGGATTGTTATTTTGATGTATTTTTAAAGAATAAACAAAGAACAATTACATCAGTAAGGATTAGGTTGCACTTTGAGTAAAAGAAACTCAAAATAAAAAAGGTATCAACACAGCAGAAATTAGTTCAAAGATAAAATTTAGGAGGTAAGTAGCCAGGACTTATATGGTAGCTCAGTTCCATGAGAATTTCAGGGACCCAGGCTCATTCTACCACACCATTTCACCATTCATCTAAGCATCTAATGTGAACTTCACCTTCACGGTGTCATCACATCCATATTGAAGATGATATTGGGTGATAATTCTCCATGGTCTGGCATTTCTTCACATGTTCTGAGGCCAGATGGCAATTTAAGAATGGTTGTGCAGGCAGGCTTCCTTGGAAAGATAAAACTCCCTCCAGAGAGCTTTAGAGACATCTGTCCTCCTGGAGGATATCTCTCCTCCCCAGAGACATTCCAGGGGAGGAAAGTTTTTCTTCTATTTAAAGGGAGATTCGCTTCTATTCAGGATAATTAGGTAAGAGTCTCCCTTGTGGGTGAATGTTGGACAGATTTCCAGCATTCCCTTACAAGATTAGGAGTTTGTGCAAACAATGTTCCTTAGCTGTGGGACAGACCTGTGTGCTTAGCACCTACCTGCGTCTGCTCTGAGTCGCCCTCATATACCTGGGGGTAAGGTCGGGGGCACTGATGTTAGTTAGCATGGAGTTTATGCTGCCTGCTGTGCCTGGGCAAACTGTCCAGGTCCATTTGAACTTATTGTTTCTCTAACAACTAATCTATGGAAGTGTGGCAGGTCAGCCTAGGAGTTGCACTACTGCTCAGGAACAGCTTGACCTTGACTTAACAGATGGAAAAAGAAGTGGCAAAACACACACACATAGGGCAGTTCTTGAAGGAAGATTCCCAGAACCAACCATGTAACATTTGGTAAGAATTAGGGAACCAAACAAAATTCCAAGGATGGTGGGAGTTGTAGTCTTTATCATTGCTATGTGCCCAGAAAAATTCTCAGCAGTTCTATTATGAAAGAAGGGAAGCAAATAATATAGAAAAACTATCTATTGTCCTATTGCAGTAATTATACTAAAAAAGTAAATAGGAGAATTGGCAAGAAAACAATGCAGAATGAAATAAAACTCTTATGAATGTTTTTATAATGTATATTAACACACAAATATCAAGATAAATAATTTAAGTCATTCTGTTGGACAAAATTGACAATGACAAAGATGAAGTTGAATGTTTAGAATAATTTTAAGATTATTTTAGGGGAGCTTTTTAGATAAAGAGTGAAGATAAATGCTGACAGAGAGTTTTATGGTAAAAGATAAAAGAAGATAAAATTTCAGTTACTATGTCTTCAGGGAAATATCCAGTTGACAGGACAGAGGGGGCATTGTCAGAATATACAGGAATGGGATACAAGAAAGAAAATGTGTTATGAATCTGAAGGCATGAGGCATTGCATCAGAACATCACTAGCTTAGTCCAACTGATTGAAATTGAATAGTAACAAAAACTAAAATTAGGTGTTTAGATGGCAAGAAATAAGTCAGGATCTGATGCAATTACTTTTTCTCCCTCTCAGGTTATTATCATTGTAAATCTATAATCCATCAGAGATAAAAATAGAGGAGAGAGAGAGAGGGAGGGAGGGAGTGAGAGAGACATACATCTTGTAGCTCACTGGGATACATTTAAATACTTTAAGCAATTTCTCAGTCCATTTTTGAAGAGGAAGTAAAATAAGTACTAAAACTGTCAAGTATCAGATTTAGACCTTTGGTGGTAGTGAGTTTATTTTCTGTAATTAAAACTGTTTACTCATTTTCTGGAATTTTTCAACAGATATAAAGGTAGTTTAAAAAAACCTAATTGTATTGAATGATTTTAGAAAGATGTGATCTTATCATCATTCGTTTTATTTGCATACCATGATGAGCTTATCTATTTTCCAATTAGTTTCCCCCATTTTTAGATAGCAAGTGATTCTAACAGAAAACTCTCAATGAATTTTATTACGGGTTTGGTAAAAATGCCCGATCTAGCAGATAATTACACATTCCAAGACACTTTTATAGGCTTTTATTTCATAGCCCATGAAACTCAATATTTTGTGAATTTTATAGTCCATGAAATAAAGAGCTGGTGTAGCAATAAGTTAGACCATTTAGGTTTCAAAAATGAATGTTAATTCTGAGATTCATTATGCTACAGGCCAATCGTCTAATGAGTTTGAGAGTAATTTTATTTTTATATATTTAGAACAGACTCCTTATCACATAAACAAATTTTTACTGAAGAAAAAACCTGAGAACAAAGAAGTCAGGCAAAATGAGGAATAGATTTCTATCTGTGATTTCAATCACAATGTAGATGGGCACATTTCAGCACTCTAGGGTTCATTTTATAACTGCATAACCTGTGGTGAAGCTTGAAGAAAACCTTGGACTGCTATGAAATATAGACAAACCCATATCAAAAGAATGGTAATAAAAAAGCATCAATTTAAGTTTATGAAATCATGGAGTATTCATTCTTAGAGTGGCCCTTATTTTGAATGAAGCCTAAATATCTCTTCTATCCTGTGTGAAAGGAACGAGTTTCCGTGAAAATGCACATCTATTTTAACAATGACACAGGTATTATAATGTTGCCCATGGCTTAAGGGAGTGAATCCCAATGTGTGTTTCATGGAACACTAGTTTTGTTAGGAATTAGGAATACATCTGTGAAAGAGAATCCTGTAGTCCAAAAAAAAAAAAAAAAAGGGGTGAAACATTGCATTAAACCAATTTAAATGTGTTTGTTGCCGTTGTTTGTTTTGGGGGCAGATTTTCTGAGAGATCTAAATGTGCCATGTGCAGGGCAAGGCTCCATCCAACAGGCTGGCAGACAGGGTACCACTTCCCATACCCGTTTCACCACTGCACTTACTTTTTATTGAGCTTCACCTAAGAGTAAGTTTGCAAAGAACTTTTGAATTAAATGGTGACTTAATGATTCTGTGAATTCACTCACTTTCTGAGTGTTCAGACAAAGGATCCTTCACAGATAAGAATAATTTTCTCTTAGTCTGGTATAATTTAGGTTTAAAGGAGTAACGAGTCATATGTTCAGAAAGGCTTTTTTCTCTGCCCTTTCTATTCCATGTAACCTTCATATTTGATGAGTCCATTGTTAAAAGATGATCTATTGTGAGCACGCTATGAACATAGAGGTGTACTGGGTGTTCAAAGAGAAATAAAATAAATTTATGATCTGGAATCAGTTTTTTTGAGACTCACTGTATGTCATCTACCAAAGCTCTGGTTTCTTTGACATCACCCATTTGACGCATTCCAAGTCCACTGGCAGAGTTAACCTGGGACCTGAGCACCCATTGAGTAGGCTTTACATACATAAGTTCATTTAAAATTCCCAATAGTACTAAGAAGTACGTTCTCTAAATGTCTTGTTTTGCAAGGAGAAAGCAAGGTTACAGGACTCACAAAGTCAAGAATGGCAAAGTCTGTATTCAGGTGCAGGTTTTTGACTTGAATTCTGTCTCTTACCACCACTTTGACAATAAGTAGATGATTCTATAAACAGATAATTAGCCAGGCACTGGAACTGAAGTTAGTAATTTAGATTTCAAAAACAGTTTTTCCATTTAATAGTAGTGTGACTGTGTGTGTATGACCTAACTTCTTTGAGTTCAGGTTATTCATCTATATAATTACATTAATTATACCTTTTTAAACATCTATTTCATAAGATAGTAGATTTTTTTTTTTTTGAGGGCAGTGTCACTGGCCCTCATATGTGGGACCGAACCGGGGCCGCTGGCTTCCCAAGCCAGCGCTTAACCACCGCACCACTCGGCCGGCCCAGATAGTAGATTTTAAACTGTTTTAAATCACAAGATTTTTTTTTTTGAAACAAATGAAGTGTTATTCATAATTCAAATTAAGAAGAGATAAAACGCAGTTTCTTCTGGATGAAAAAGGCATGGCAGGAGGCATTGAAAAAGATCTAAGCCCTAAAACTGGATTAACCTCAAATTTTCTTTCCTATCCCAACACAGGCTACTGTAATAACAACTTTGCATATCAACAGGGGTTAAAAAGAATACTCTTTGAAATACCATGCCATTTTAATGTTCTCATATATTAAAATCTCTTCACATAATCCAGTATGAAATAAATTAGTGGTACTATGTTGCTAAATTAGTGAGGCAAACCTATTCTCCAAACATTTGCTGGAATGTAGAACCTTCCAAATATTATTTTGATAATATCTAATGCCTATGGCAGAGGGCAAATTGATTCACTTATAAAATTACATTTTACTCATGCATGAGGGTCGTTTTTAGAATTCTAAACTGCCCTAAACAGTTCCTTTTCTGTGTATGCCTGTTTACGATTTTTAAAAATAAGATATCAAGTATGTCAATAGCTAATAGCAAAAAAGGAAAAGATTTGTTGATGCGTGATCTAAACTTAATTTTCTTTGTATCATTTAATACTAATATCAAAAGTATTCCTAAAAGGAATTTGTAATATATTGTCAAAGTAGATTTAATCTAATCTTAAGAATGTTTATATTTTCCATCTATTTATGACAAAGTAAACAAATTCCAACCGAAAATAAAAATTTAGTTGGAAAATAAAATTAGTGGCTACCAAATCTCCTGTATGTATTTGGGGAGAGTGAGTTAGATGCAATTCATTTTGGCAGAACCATTATATAGGTGATAATGTAAACATTGTTTTTTAATTCAGTTTTCAAATATATAAAATAACATGCTTATCATTGAATGTAAAAATAAATATATTTTCTGAAGTGTGAACTATGGATATTACCCAAAGCTAATATATGGGGGGTTTAAAATACATATGTAACTTACATTGTTCTCAGGGCTTTCTTTGAATTCTGTAGTTCACATTTATCTCTCCCTTCTGTCAGTGCTCATATATAAATAACACTTGGAATATATGAAATGCTGTGAAAATGTAATAGTGTGTAGTAGCTTTAATCTAAAAGACAGGGCCCACTCTCCATTTCTCATTTCCAGGGACTAGCTCTCCACTGGCATGCTGTGGCCTTCATTCTGATACCTGCTTTCTGGTAATATAGAAACTATAACAAACCACAAGCATTTAGATATACTTATGCTGTATTTGTTACATATTTAATATATTTATATGTAGAGAGAGTTGATTTCAAATATTAATATTAATTTCTTGAATAATTTTGCAGCTTAAAATATAGAGAAATTAGTGAGTGGCATTGCAAAACTGCAAAAGTTCTGCCCACCTATGTGAGATGAACTTGACCATCAGAATCCATGGGGAAGATTTTATTTCAAGCAACATAATAGTTAGTTAGACATTTACACCCCTCACAAAGTGATAACTCCCCATCTACCACCCCTCTGACATCTTATATAGCTGTTGCAATACCACTGATTCTATTCCCTATACTGCACCTTACATCTCTTGAATATATATTCTCACCTACATATATATATATATTATTTAATTATAGTTGTCATTCAATATTATTCCACTTCAGCTTCAGGTGTATAGCACAGTTGTCGGGCACCTACACGGTGTATGAAGTGATCCCCCTGATAAGTCCAGTACCCAGCTGGTACTCTACATAATCTTTGCAATATTATTGGTTATATTCCCTATACTGTATTTCATATCCTCATAACTATATTGTGACTACTAATTTGTATTTTCTAATCTCTTCACCTTTTTCCCCCATCTCCACCCCCCTCCTGTCTAACAACCATTAGATTTTCTCTCTATATCTCTGAATCTATTTCTGTTTTGTTTGCTCAAATGAGCAAACTGTTCTTTAGTTTCCACATATAAGTGAGATCATGTGGTATTTGTCTTTCTCAGTCCAACTTATTTCACTTAGAATAATACCCTCTAGGTCCATTCATGTTATTGCAAATGATAAGATTTCATTATTTTCATGGCAGAGTAATACTCCATTGTATATATATGTTACTATATCTTCTTTTTTTAATTTTTGAATGTTTTAATTTTTCATTAATTTTTTAATTTTTTATTTGGGTTTTGGGGGAGGGGACCAGCCAAGTTGTTGTTCTTCAGTCTTAGTTGCAGAGGATGCCAGTCGCCATCTGGCTGCTTGTCGGCAGCTCCTGGCCTCTAAGCTCAAGGTGCTGTGTTCAATCTTAGTTGCAGGTGGGTGTAGCCACCATCCCATGTGGGAGTCGAACTAACAGCCTTTTTTTTTTTTTAAGAGCCCACACTCTATCCACTGAGCCATCCGGGTGGCAGCTCAGCTCAAAGTGCTGAGTTCAGTCTTAGTTGTGGGTGGGTGTAATCCACCATGGAACAGGCAGTCTTGTTGTTAGGAGCACGTGCTCTCACCAGAGCTCAGCGTCAGCTCAGCTAGGGCACAATGTCACTGGGTCATGTGGGAATCCAACTGGGCCATGTGGAAATGAGACACTTGGCCAGCCCTACATCTTCTTTATCCTATTGTCTATTGATGGGCATTGTGGTTGTATCTGTATCTGGGCTATTGTGAATAACACTGCAAGAAACATAGGGGTGTGTATATTTTTTTCAAATTAGTGTTTTGTATTTCTCTGGATAGATATCCAAGAGTGGGATTGCTGGGTCTTAAGGTAGTTTCATTTTTAACTTTTTTGAGGAACCTCCATATCGTTTTCCATAGTGGTTATACCAATCTGCAATTCCATCAACAGTGCATGAGGGCTCCCTTTACTCTACATCCTTGCCAACACTTCCATTTGTTGTTATTGATGATGGCCATTCTAACCAGAGTGAGATGGTATCTCATTGTGGTTTTTATTTGCATTTTCTGTAACGATTAGTGACTTGGAGTATCTATTCATATGTCTGTTGGCAATCAGTATGTCCTCTTTAGAGAAATGTCTCTTCTGTCCTCTGCCCATTTTTTGATTGGGTTGTTTATGTTTTTGGTGTTGAGTTGTATGAGTTTTTTTATAAATTTTGGATATTAACCCCTTATCAGATGTATCACTGGCAAATATCTTCTCCTATTAAATAGGATGCCTTTTTGTTTTATTGACAGGTTCCTTTGCAGTGAAAAAGCTTTTTAGTTTGATGTAATCCCACATATTTATTTTTCTTTTGTTTCCCTTGCACAAAGGGATATATCAATAAAAATATTGCTAAGGGTAATGCCTGCAAATTTACTTCCTATATTTTCTTCTAGGGTTTTATATTTTCGGGTCTTACATTTAAGTCTTTAATTCATTTTGAATTTATTCTTGTATGTGCGTAAGAAGGTGGTACAGTTTCATTTTTTGTATGTATCTGTCCAGTTTTCCCAGCACCATTTATTAAATAGACTGTCTTTGCCACAATGTAAATTCTTGCTTCCATTGTCATAGATTAAATGAGCATATAGGCATGGATTTATTTCTGGAATCTCTTTCTGTTTCATTTATCTATGTGTCTGTTATGTTTTATGCCAATACCATGCTGTTTTGAATACTATAGCCTTGTAGTATGATTTGAAGTCAGAGAGTGAGATACTTCCCACTTTGTTCTTATTTCTCAAGATTGCCTTGGCTATGCAGTGTTTTTTATGGTTCCATATAAATTTTAGGATTATTTGTTCTAGTTCTATGAAAAATGTAATTCATATTTTGATAGTGATTGCATTGAATCTATATATTGCCTTGGGTAGTATGGACATTTTAACTATATTAATTCTTCCTAACTATGAGCATGGTATATGTTTCCATTTATTTGTAACTTCTTTAATTTTGCTCTTCAATGTCTTATAATTTTCTGAGTATTGGTCTTTTATTTTCTTGGTCAAATTTATTCCTAAGTATTTTATTGTTTTTGAAGCAATTGTAAATGGGAATATTTTCTTAATTTCTCCTGGTAGTTTGTTATTGGTGTATAAAAATTCAACTGATTTCTGAATATTAGTTTTGTATCCTGCTACTTTACTGAATTCATTTATCAGTTTTAATAGTTTTTTGTGGAATCTTTGGGGTTCTCTCTTTATACAGTATCACGTCATCTGCAAATAATGACAATTTTACTTCCTTTTACCAATTTGGATGCCTTTTATTTCGTTTTTCTTGTATAATTGCTGTGGCTAGGACTTCCAGTAGTATGTTGAATAAAAGTGGTGAAAGTGGGCATCCTTTCCTTGTTCCTGATCTTAAGAAGAATGTTTTTAGCTTTTCCCCATTGAGTATGATGTTAGTTGTGGTTTATCATATATGGTCTTTATTACATTGAGACATGATCCCTCTATTCTCACTTTGCTAAGAGTTTTTATCATAAATGGATGCTGGATTTTGTTAAATGCTTTTTTCTATCTGTTGATATGACCATATGATTTTCATTTTTCATTTTGTTGCTGTGGTGCATCATGTTAATTAACTTGTGGATATTGAACTAACCTTGCATACTAGGAGTGAATCAGAATCCATGGGGAAGATTTTAAATAATACGGTTTATTCTCACCTCCTCCTATCTTAAAGGAAGGCCAGTTTTACTTCTCTTCCCTCCATAAGCTTTTATATGAATAAATTCCTTAGTATACTCTTTTTCCATATGAATTTTGACATTAAAATATAGATAAAAGACAAGTTTGAACAATGGGATACCAATGATAATTTTTACTTCCTCTTCCCACCATGGATTCTTTGGAATCCAGAACTGTTAGACATCTGACTGCTGGGCCTCTTTCTCCTCAGTGGCAGCTAGTAGAGTGATCCATGGATTTCTGATTTGGTACAAATTTCCTGACAAAGTGAGCAGTGGATTGCCAGAGGATAGTTCATACACCTAATTAGGCCTTTATCTCTACTTCTAATTAGGCCTTTATCTCTACTCCTAGGTTGCAAATGTGAAGGAGTGCAAGTTTTATCACATCATGTAAGCACCCATCCAGATAAGACTGTAGGGTTGAAGAGGACTAATTAAGAGTAGCTCAATTTGAAGAAAAACAATGTTTAATGACAATCTATAAACACGGAGGACAAAACCAGAAAATAACGTGTACTATAAAACTCATTTTTCTTTCATATGGCAAACACAGATATGTTTCCAGCTCAAAGCAGTGATTTGTAAAACTGGTCAAATCTCTTA
This sequence comes from Aselliscus stoliczkanus, assembly GCA_033961575.1. Lineage (NCBI taxonomy): Eukaryota > Metazoa > Chordata > Mammalia > Chiroptera > Hipposideridae > Aselliscus > Aselliscus stoliczkanus. The sequence goes on from CM066731.1 coordinate 139,918,046, forward strand.
GCCCTGTGGAAGCTCTACCTTTTGACTACTGCATTTTAAATGAACTCTGTAGGTTAATAAGCACACAGTAGGACAGATTTTCTTTTTAAACTTGGTCTTACTAGAGCAAAACATTCACTAATGTATCTAGTTATATGTATCTCATATAATTTTGGAATTTTTTCCTATAAAGCCAATTTTAAAATTTATAATCTCTTCTTGGAAGGAGTACAGTGTTTATTTTCAAATGTCATATCCAAAACTCTTCATACATATCTAGCAATTTTTATAAGGTATATCCCAAGGTAACACCAGGATACTGAATTAGAATTTCCATGAGTGAGAGTCAACAATATATACATATATAATATAATTTATGCAGTATTTTTGTACTGGAGTTGGAATTTTGTCAATGTTGATCTATATAACTGTTATTTCTGAGACATAAATAACTGTCTTATTTACTTATCACCAGTGTTTAGTGCAAAGTCTGGCACTTTGCTCTTATTTCCTCTTTGGTTAACTATATTTTAAATTCAGTAATTTTTGGATTATTAGTTGGCTTTTCTTTTAATGAACTTTGTTGCATAAAATCAGCCTCATGAAAATTTGGTTAGCTCTGCTACAATAGTTCACTGCCCCGATGTCTTTAATTCTTGATAAGCAAGAACATGCTATGTCTTTTAGGAATATAATCATTTTTGATAATACTTTATTCATTCAAATTTCTTGAGTTATGCATGTCTCAGTTATATGGCTGGTTCCATTCTCAAGTGGCAATTAGGAAATCTCTTTCCATAATCCAATTTTACTGATTAAGAAAATGAGGCTTAGAGAAAAAGATTAGGTTCCCAAATATACAGTGACAAGTAAAAACTATGATTGAAATCTATCCAGGTCTGTATGGCTGAAAACAGAGGTTCTTAAGCAGTGCAGCATGGTATTATCATTATTATTATTATTATTATTATTATTATTGTTATTATTATTCTGTTTTCTTATTTGTCTAATTAAGAAAAATCTATATGATTATTTTATTTGATAGTTCTGATTTGATTTTCCCCTAAGGTCTATCAATCCTTTTATTTGAAATAGCTTTATTATGTTATAATTGAAATATATAAACTATGCATGTTTAAAATGTTCAATTTTATATGCATTGACATAGCTATACACTCGTAAAATCATCACAGCAATGAATGTATTGAACATATCCATTACTCCAAAAGTTTCTTTGTGCCTCTTTGTAATCCCTTCATCCAGCCTTTCTCCAGCCTCCTCCCACATGCCCTCCTCCCCCATCCTTCTACAGCAACCATTGATCTGCTTTCTGTTAATGTCAAGTAGTTTACATTTCCTAAAATTTTATGAGAAATCATACAGCATATACTGTTTTTGGTCTTGACTCACTGAACAAATTTATTTTGGAGGCATATATTAATAGCTTATATCAATAGTTCTTTCTTTTATATTGCTATTTATTGTTTCATTGCGTGGTCATACCAGTTTGCCTACCCATCCATGTGGTTTATTTAGAAATTTTAGTTATTCCAAGTATGGCTGCCATAAACATTTGTGTTCAACTCTTCGTATGGATTTATTCTTTTCTTTTACTTGGGGAAATGCCTAAGAGTAGAATGGCTAGATCATACGGCAGGTGTATGTTTATCTCTGAGAAACTGCAATACTGATTTTACAAAGTAGTTCTGTCTCACTTTAAACTACCACAAGCAATGTATGAAAATTCTACTTCCTCCATATCTTCCTCATCCTCACCAGCATTTGACATAGTCAATAGTTTGTTTCTTCTTATGTTTTTTTTTGTTTTAAACTTTAGCCATTTTAACAGCTGTGCAGTGATAGTGTACATGTATAACACATTTTCATGTGCTTATTCACCATCCATATTTCTTCTTTCATGGATTATTTAAAGCTTTGCCCATATTTTGATTGGGTTTGACATGTATTGCATTTGGAGAGTGGTTTACATATTCTGGACTTTTGTTTTTGTTATTTTTATGTTTTGCACGTATTTTCACCCGGTCTGTGGCTTGTGTGTTCATTTGTTTAATAGCATCTTTATAAAACTAGACATTCTTAATTTCAATGAAGTACAATTTATCAAATACATTATTTTATAGACTATATTTTTAATGTCTATTTAGAAAATGTTTGCATAACCAGGATTCACAATGGTTTTCTGTTCTACTTCATTCTAGACATGTTGGAATTTTAGATTTTCTTATTCAGATCTATGATTTATTTTGAGTAAATGGTTTATATAATGCAAGTTGTGGATCAAATATCTTTTGTGATTTGTGCATATCATATCCAATTGTTCTAACACTGTTTGTTCAAAAGACTGTCCTTTTTCCTTTTGATTTGCTCCTTTGTCAAAAATCATATACCAGTATATACATGTGTCTATTTTTGAATGCTCTATTATGTTCCATGTTTCTATTTTGAAACTAGCACCAGATTCACTTGTTTAGTATAAATTTATAGTAAATCTTCAAACATAGCTCTGTTTTACAATGCTGTTTTGACTATTGTAGGTTTTATGAATGGTCATATGAATTTTAGAATCAGATTTCAAATTTCTATAAATAATCCTTCTAGGATTTTAATGGGATTACAGTGAATCTATATATCAGTTTGGGCAGCATTGTCATCCTAATAATATTGAATTTTCTAATTCATGAATTTGGTGTATGTCTCCATCTTCATTTATTTTTATTATTATTTTTCTCTTGGTAATGTTTTATACTTATCAGTGTATAGGTCTTTTACATCATTTTGAGATTCATCTCTAAATATTCAAATGTTTCTATGCAATTGTAAATAATAATTTTTAAATATTCAATAGCTTGCTATAGCCCACAGAAGTATTTTTAATTTTTTCTCCCTAATTAGTTCTTGTAGCTTGTAGATTCCATCTGATAATTCTACATAGACTGACTGTGAGTAAAGATAGTTATACTTCTTCCTTTGCAACCTAGAAACCTCTTCACATTTCTGGTGTTATGACACTGGTTATAGTCTCTAATACAATGTTGAATAGAAATGGACATTTTTGTTTTGTACCTAATCTCAAGTGAAAAACAATCATTCTTTCACTATTAAGAATAATGTTAGGGCAGGCCGAGTGGTTCAGTTGGTTAAACGTTTGCTCAAGAGTTCTAGCTGAGCTCTGAGCAACAGCAGTTCGATGCCCAGCCCAAGCTGTGCTGCCACTGAGCTCCCAAAAGGTGGCAGCATGGCTCAGCTAAAAAAAAAAAAAAAAAAAAAAAAGAAGAATGTTTGGTGTGGCTGTTCATAGATGTCCTATATCAGATTAAGGCAATTCCCTTGTATTCCTACTTTGCTCATTTTTTAAAAATATCTTAAATGGATGTTATAGATTATCAAAAATTATTTCACTGCTTACTGAGATGATCACATGGCTTTTAATATTGTATTTCACGAATATAATGAGTTCCATTGATTGATGTTTGATTGTTAAGCCAATTTGCATTCCTGGAATCAACCACACTCGATCATGATTGTTCTTTACACACACACTCACACACACACACTCACTATGAGTGTGTGTGTGTGTGTGTGTGTGTGTGTACCATTGTATTTGATTCAATAAAATTATGTTTGGAATTTTTAACTATGCAATTGAGGGATATTAGAGTGTACTTTTATTTTCTTTTGACATCTGTCTAGTTTTACTATAAGAGTGATACTGGCTTCATCAAATGAATTGGGATGTATTCTTGCTTCACCAATTTTCTTCAAGAAGTTGTGTAGAACTGGTGATATTTATTTCTTCAGTGTTCACTAGAATTATCCAATGAAGCTAGTTTGTTCTATCATTTTCTTATGTGAAGATTTCACCTACAAATTTAACATTTTTAATAGATACAAGGTTATTCATGTTATCTGTTTCTTCTTGTTTGATCTTTGGTAGTTTGTCTCTTTCAAGGAATTTGTCTACTTTGGGTATTAACCAAGTGTGTTGTTATAATATTGTTTATAGTATTTCCCTAATATGTTTTCAAATTTTTTGGTAATATGGTAGCTTGTGACATTTATTTTTTCTTGATGTATTTAATTTGATAGATGTTGATCAAACTAACAAACTTTTGGTTTCATAGTTACCTAGTGGTCAGCCAATGATTTGTCAGAAGATTTCCTTAAATGTGTTAACTTAATATGTGTTATACCTTTTGGCATGAGATGTGTTTGTGAATATACACTTTGAAATTTTAAGAAGTTTACACATGATCCTTAGCTCCCACTTTCTGCTTTTGGAGGTCTTCAAGGTCAGCCCAAAGGGAATGTTTAGAGCCCTTTCTTTCCCAGGTTTTTCCAGGGCATGCAGACAACCCTGCATATGCATGCATCTTTCATACCCCCAAGAATATGTTGGAGCTTTTCAGAGTCTGCTGTTTGTGTTCCAGTTCACCAGATATCCTCTTCTAATTTTGATCAGGCTCTTATTTGCTCCCACTGAAATCACAGGCTGAGGTAGCTAGAATGTTATTGATTCAAATAGCTTGCTCTTGTGTTAGTAAGCATCCTGGGAATAGAATTATTCCAGTAGTCCCTGAAAAACAATTGACTGTACTCTAGGTATGGAAATATTAACAGAAATTCAAAAGAGGTCAGCTCCCACCATTGGCTGTTTTTCATGGCCACAGTTTGATGGACCTACAGATATAGGGAAGAGGTATATTCAAGTTAAAACATCTCAGACCTGATTCTCAGAAGGCTTAGTAGTTTTCTTCAGTAAATGCTTTTAGCTTATTCTGTGCTTTTGGTTAATTTCCAGAGTTCTGAAATTGCTCATTATGAATATTTTGCCAGTAATTTTGTCAGTAGTTTCTCAGAGAACAAATTCACTGAGGTTCTATGAGTCCCACACCCATACACACATCCATATTTATTGACTACTTCTATCATATTTTTTGTTGTTATTTATATATGAACTAATTAGATCATGTTTTTGTTTTTTTCTTTATTTGGGGCTTGAGGCTGAATAAAGTAGATTTGTTCATAATTTTCTTTTGGTGTTGTTGTTTACTGCTGGGTACCCCAAGAGTTAATAATATGGCACCTTGATATATTATTCCTTGATATATATTATGAGTTTCTCTGGCACAGGGCTGGACTGGAAGCTAGAGATAATGAAGATGAATGTTATACTCACTAGAACCTCATAGTTAAAGCCCTTGGTTAAGATTTGGCTTTAAAGGTCATCCACGTTATTTTAATATCTTAAGAGAAATTTTTTGTTACTGATAATTTTGTGCAGTTTGATCCTGAATTTTTGAGAAAATTTAACATTACTGATAATTGTTCCTGTGAGGATATTGATTATTCAGAAAGATTTTTCACAGTTTTTTTGTGTGTGTGTCAGAATTTAGAAAGACATCCAATGGGGGAAATTATAGGATAATATGAATTCATTGATAATTTCCAGTGTTTGGTGTGGTGCAATGAGTACTTCAACCTTTTCAATATCCCCAAAAGATAAATATAAGTATTGTACCCGCTTAACAGCTAAATAAATTTACCTCTAAAGAGATTTGAGTGTGAAATGAATTTCAGGCAGACTTGTTACAGTCAATTTAAACTAGATGTAATGAAAACAAAATTAAATTTAGAGAGGAAAAGAGTGGGAGGGTAAACAACCCAAAAGGATATGAAATATGAAATCAATAAAAAAAATAGACAGATTTGGATAAGCCTATCAATAAAAGACAAGGTGTTAGGTAAGTTACTGGTAACATACCTGTCTAAAGAAGCTGGCAGAATAGGCTGCATTTGAAAAGAGAAGCAAGCATTCAGAATCAGGTTGTCGCCATGATGTGGGAAATTTGTAAATACAGATGGTTTCATAAGTTTGCAGTTGGAATGATATTAGAGTCTAAATTCTAATTGCAACAACACTTGAATTGATTGCAATTTTCTTTTCAGTTGTAATTAACTTCATTTGGTCTTCAACTTCACCCACTTTGGTTTACATCATTAATTATAATATCAGTAAAACAAACAGGGCTAATCAATGACCTATAATTTATAAAACACACATGCAAAAAATCACTTACTAGCTGCACAAGTTGAAGTGATCACCAGAGTAAACCTACATATTATTTAAAAATTATACTGAAATCAAATGCCTTGTACATGAGAAAATTAGTAATAAGTAATTTGAACCATTAGTCATGGAATGAAAGTAAACCAAATGTTTATCTGAAAGTATTACTGCTCATTTACTTCAAAACAAATTTTTGTGAAGACAGTCATAGAAGATCATAATCATAACTTGAATGATCATATTAATTGCATAATATATCTCAACATACATTTTAAAAAATATGGTCATAGATAAATGGGTGGCTTATACAGTTAAAAACATTTCTAATATATGAACACACAAGCATATATCTGGCTGTCAGATACCTTTGTGCTACAAGTTTGGGGCAGTTATAATTAATTTGAAAAATAATTTTGAATTAAAAGCTGATTTGAAGACATGACAAAATAAATATTTTATGTATAAAAACAAAAATCAACAAATTTCTAAACAAAATTGTAAATATAATTTTGCTAACCGAATTTTAAAAATTGTTACTCAAATGATAGAAAAGTAAGACAAATTATTTTCTCTTAAAATGCTTGAACAGATTGTTACCATAGTTACTAACAGATGCATCAGGAGAAAATCTTTCAAATATATATTCTTGCAGGTTACTCCTCTCAAATCATTCTTTGAACTGCCTCAATACTTATTATTGGGATCAAAACAAATATTAGTGATAGGAAAAAATATAATTTCATTTTAAAGCATTTCTTTCCACATAGTATTGACTTGCTAAACTACAGATAGTGAAAATGATAAATATGCATTTAGACATTAGTCTGTAATATCTGTTCCTGCCTATTTAATTGTCATGGAAGCATATTCCCATGCACATTTTCTTTTATATGAAAAGCAGTTCTTTCTGGTCTTCCTTTCTATCACATAGAGGCTTATCTGGGGTGTTTGTATTTGGAAGTTCTGAGAGAAATAAACCCAGAGGCTAAATGTTGACTGAGATATCATCATAACTAATGGACAAAGAACAAAATTTTTCAGTAAAGAGCAATTTAGAAGTATTTCTCCAATAATACTAATTGCTGTCATTTATTTTTACTTATACCATATATTACAAAATCATACTTAAGCTAACAGACCTCTGAGTTAGATAATTGTATCTACATTTTCTGGATGAGCGTATAGAAACTCAGAAACATGAAGTAACTTGAAAACTGCTGGGGGTGCCAAAGACATATGTTCATGAGTTGTATTCATCTTTTGTTATTGGTATATATTGAGTATTATAATTTTAATACAGTTTTTTTTTCCCCTTTCTTAAAATGTGCTTGCGTTTTCTGGCACTCTCTGTATTTACAACTAATAATAATCAGTGGTACTAGAAACCAACCATGCCTGTCTACTTATACAATGAAAGACTTCTACTGCAATGTACTAACATTTTCTTATTACATACACAAGCCAGATGATAAATTGGAAATACATCAACAGAGAAGCTATGGCTGACATGGTAATTTTACTCCAATATCCATCCCTTTTCTCCATATGGAAATATAAATATCAAATTATTTTCGCTAGGAACATGGCTGGTCTCTACCATTTATCAGCTTTTCTTGTAGCTATGAGTTTTAACATGGTTAAATTCAGATCAATTGGAAATTAGCAGAAATGATATAAACAATTTCTGGGACATCTTAAAAAGGATACTACTTTCCTAAGGCCTTTTACTGATTTTTTTATTGTTGCTGTTATTTTTTCTTTGTTTGTTTGTTTTTGTTTGTTTGTTGTTGTTTTTTTGTGGCTGCATCTACAGATGTAGTTTCAACCATACAGGATTGCAAACAAAGGTTCCACAAGATGTCAAGAATCCAAATGTCTGAATGACCTTGTGGTATGAAACAACTTTGCTGGTCTTAGATTGTTCATGTCTAAATTCCCCAGAGAGAGAGAAAATGAACTTTTTAAAATTGCTATATTTTGGGGTCTATGTTAAAAAAGCTTGAGTTGTACCCTAAATAATCTAGACTCTCATGAAAAGCCTATTTCAGTTTGGTCTTTCCTAGTTATCTGATACCTAAAACAATTTTATTCACATGATAATTTTTAAAGAAACAGTTAATGACTTAAATTATTCTTATATCCTGTTTAATAATTGGACACAAAGAAATGAATAAAAAAATGCAATATAGTTATTCTCATAGGTATCAAAATCCAAAGGATAAGAGGAGTCATCTGCAGCTGAAAACATCACTGAGTTCCATCACTGTCAAAGCTAAAAGTGAAGCAATATAAATTCCTTACCTGTCCTTGCCTGATAAAGCAAAATGCAGCAGTACCATCAGCAATAACAAGCTGTTTCCTAGCTTAGAATTCTGAAAATAAATATATATATATATATATTGCACTGGTTTTTATTCCAGTGATAATTAACAATATAATTGATGATTCCCTGAATAGCATTTTACAAAATGCAGGGGTATTGGATATATGACTTTTCTTATTTTGACTTTTGAAGGCAAAATGTTAAGATTCACTTGGGTGAGTGTTCAATTTATGGTATCCTCTAGATGTATGCATCCTATAAATTATCAGCTTTTTTCATATGTCTGTAGTCTTAGTCAAATCAAATTAACTGATTACCTTTGTGTAATTAATATATTGCTTTTCTGCATATGGAAATATATTTACATTTCTCTTAATTGTTTGAAACCCAGTATGCTCTATGGATTCAAATAATAGTAAAAAGCAAGTAATGTTATTTTAGAGTTTAAATGTAGCAAATGCATTGAAGAAATTAAGAGGTGAGCAGAAAGGCCTGCTCACCTGATAGAAGTTAAAATACATACTTTAACAAATACCTACTTTATGAGGATTTTATGTAGGCACTAAGGTGAAAGATGTTGGTAATTAGAATTAAATGTAAAATTCATTATCTGCACTCAAGAAAAATTCATCTGACTTTGAGTAATTCAGCCAGATGCCTGTTATTTATAGCATCTCTCTTTCTTCTAGAATAATTTTGTTTCACTCTAAAGTTTGACAATAGTGATGGAAGAGTGGTGATTTAGAATAACAATCGCTCACTAACATTTAGAATGTCCATAAATTAGTAACTGTATCAAATTCTCAAGGCTATTGATGTTTAGATAAACTTCATAAATATATACAAATGACTAGATTTTGTAAGGCCCATTTTCATTGAATTTTCATTTTCATATCTCTTACTGAGCTGAAGGATGTAGTTGGTACAAGTAGCTTCTCTTCTGAAGGTCTTAAATTATTCCCCAAATAAACTATGAAAATACCTTTTGGATTTGCTTTGTAAATATATCTTTACTTCTACTAATATTTTATAGTATATTAAAATTGGCTTTGCTTTTTTTGGTTCATAAATTTTTAAAGCTTCAATAGTATATTTTTCTATTATTCCATGGACAGATACCTCTGAATTCCACCTAAGATCTTCATGATTTTATAGATTACAAACATACTTATTCTTATTCAGTTCTGCCAAGTTAAAAATTTGTATGTATCCTACTTTCTTTGCAGAATCTTAAGTGTATCCTGGATTCTTCTCAAAAGCAAGTTAATATTTTGTTTGGGACCTTGAAGTTTTTCATTAAATATTTTATTGACATTTTAATTATTATAGCAGCAAAATGTCCACTGAAGATGACTATCATGAATTTCAAATCTTTTTTATGGGTTGTAATAGATAGTTGATTATCCTATATATAAAGTTTGGTTTACTTTTCATGTAAATGCATTCTCTTACTCTCACTTACATACCTAGGTAGAAGCCAAGCTGTGAATGTACATCTATTTTTATTCTTCCATTCCTCCTGAGCAACCTACCCCTTACCAGTTTTGAGGAAGAAATGGATGGTTTTCCATTCTCTCGCCTATAGTTTACTCCGTGGAGAACTGTTGTCAGTGTCACCAGCAATCATCAGTTTGCAGAGCATTTAAGGGTTCCATGAATGCAGTTGAAGAGTTGGCCTGCCTTCCCTAGTGTTGATAATGAAAGAGCATTCAAGCACTGGCTGGAACATCTAACTGAGATATATTTTACCCTTCAGTTGTCCAAAATCTGTTCTTTTTCTCAGGTGGTTACTATATGCATATTAAAGTTTAAATGATTGCCACAATCATGGAACAATAGTTCGTACTATAAATTGCTTAAACCTGTCACTTTTGTCAAATTGTTACACATAAATATAATTTGGAATTTATTAAGGACTTGCAACTGTCGGTCCATGTTACTCTGTGTACATGTTTTTGTGGCTCATATTCTATCTTTCACTATGCAAAACATGAGTGTACAGTCTGCAGTATTGGAAGTTTGCTTGATAAAATGAGAAGTGCAAAAAATTTGAGTTCATACACCAGGTTTAGTTCCTGTTACTAAAGTTTATTAGCTTGGGCAAATTAGTTATATTTCCAATATCCTCAATTTCTTCATGTATAAGTTGTGCCATTATATTTCCATTGGGTTTTTTTGAAGATTGCAGATTAGGCAAACATCTCATTGATTACAGTAAATAAATTCTAATTGTCATAATTATTACCATTGCCCAGTGCAAGCACAGTAAAACAGTTAGTGATTCTTCTCATACTTTCTTCAGAACATCAGTTAGGATTTGGTCTTTAATCATTTTTAAATGACATTGCTTAGTTTATAAATAAAAGAGCTGTGTATGGTGACAGGTGTTTTCCAGCATTCAAAACCATAAAATAAAATAAATAAGGAATATGAAGTGTTCTTATTATTTTAAACATCCAGATATATAGTGAAAAATAAATATCAGTCAAGTATGTTGGATATGTCAATGGAAATGTACTAAGTGGAACAATTGCAGTTAAGCTGTTAATAGCTTCTATCTTAAGTAGATTAATAAAAGTTTCTATTCATATTTTTATAAATATATTATACAACCTCTATACTTCTAGAGTTTGAAACTGTGTATCAACATAGGAAGATGATAGCCAGCCTGAAATAATTTCTCAAAATCTTCAACTAATTTTAAAAAATATATTGTTAAAACCTGTTTCTCACATAATACCTAAATACTCATGATAGCACAATCTTGAGAGATGGTTTGCGGAGTGTTGTAGTTTATAATGCTAGTTAAACTAAAATTATTAGTGCTCCAAATCCAATACCTTTCATGATCCTCATGGGTACATGGATGGTAGTGATAATGAAATATTATTGAGTGGTTAAATGAATGCTTGGAATTTTACATATATGTCTATGTCTGTATATCTACCTATTATTTTCATGATTTAAGCATCTCATGAAATAGCCATGAGTAAGAATTTTAGCATGCACCATCTCTTAGTTTGCATCATTTCAAAATTTTTCTTAATTCACCTTTTCACTTTGAATATTGGACTCTGCTTAGGCATATATTATGTTTTAGTACTTGTTATATTTTTAATTTGTTATAAAATTTCTCTTTTAAGTATTAGGTCTCATAATATAATTATAATTGATACTATGGAAACTGATTGCCCTATCTTGGTGAATTTCTTTATATTTTAGTAAGTTGTGTGCTGCAATTTGCATTCTAGTTGCAGCAAAGGAGAAAAGGCAAAAAGACATAGTTTTACACAACATTTAACAAGACGACGTTTCACTACAGAAGCAGAGGAATTGACCTCTGATGTTAGGTTTTCTGAGGAATACTAAAAGTAAGAGAAGCACATTAATATTAAAGACATTTATATAATTTTCAGACAACTGCAAAAGTTCTAAATACCTTTTTATTTCTTGGCTGAAAGAGTAGGGTAGTAGATTTGTGACCTTCACTATTTACAACAAAAAAGGTTTCTTCCTCTACAACTTGCTGAATTTATCAGAATGTCATGAACTTGTATTAATGAGATCCAAGCCCTTTGTAAGTAAATTAATTAATTACAATTTAATAAATAGAGAAAGTAGTATGGCATATTTTATTTAGAAGAAATATCCTCTCGTATAGAAGAAATTTTTAGAAATAGATTTAAATGTAGATGAATTCTATTTAATATGCTTCATTTTTTTCTAATATTTAGTACATTTCTTGGAACTTATGATCTCTATTGATGTGACAAGTTATATGTTAGAAATATATTAAATAGTAGAATAGATACATTTGAGGTGGGAAATGTACTAAGAGATTTAAAGTCTACTTTGCTCCAACAACAGAAATACAAGTAAACCATTTCATATGCATTTTTTTGGTCATCCCCAACTTGCAGTAAAATGCTCTTGGGAACACTGGAGTAATTTAATTTGCATTTAGATGTAGCATTTTGACTTTTACATAAACAAAGCATGTATTCACAAGATGATGTAATTTTCTGGAAGTATTCCCTTAATAAAGAATTTAGTTTCTGGCAGGACATACTAATGATATATACTTAGGCATGATTAATTTATCCATTGATCATGCTTCTCTTGGGAATCTGTGTGTGTGTGTGTGTGTGTGTGTGTGTGTGCATTCTGTATATTTTTTCTATCACTTTTTTAAAATGTTTGCATTATTTCTAAAATTTCTGTAATTTCTGCATGTTTTCTTATGAGATTCATACCATAGTTAGAATAAACATTGTACACCTACGTTTGCATAAAATCTAAATTGGAGTTATTTTGAGTAGAAGATTAATTTTAAGTAACAAATGCATGCAGAGATGTTGTACACTTAGAACAAATATGATGAAACTTTAACATTCTAAAATATGCAACGATATGGATGGATGTAGATAGCATTACGTTAAGTGAAAAAAGTCAGTCAGAGAAAGACAAATACCATATGATCCCACTTATATGTGGAATCTAAAGAACTGAATAAACAAGCAATGTAAACAGAAATAGTCTTAGTGACACAGAGGAAAATCTGATGAGAGCTAGATGGGATGGGGGCGGGCATGAGGGAGAAAGGGAAGGGACGAGGCAATATAAACTGATAACTACAATACTACCGCAGAGACAGAAGAGACAGTTTGGGAAATATAATCAATAATATTGTAAATATTTTTTAGGGGACCAGATGGACTCATGTCTTGTTAGGGAGACCACTTCATGTATGGTGTAGAAGTCTGACCTCTGCACTGTACCTCTGCAGGTGCCGCTGAATAATATTATGTCAACTATAATTTAACACATATATAGTCATGGGATGTGAATATAGTGTGGGGATGGAGTCAATGGAATTGTAATATATATGTATGATATAGGGGGTGGGGGGTAGTGAATGGGGGTGGGGGGTTGTCACTTTGTAAGGGGTGAAAAGAATAACTACTGCATTGTTTTGTATACTTGAAACTATTAATAATAATAAAAATAATAATTTTAAAAATAAAATAAAATATTAAGCATAAAAAAGCATATTTTCATTTAAATGTATTTTTATTGATTGCTTCCCCCAAAATGGAAAGTCCCAAGGATCATTTGAATATGATAATGGACAATCTTAAAATATTTACTCATTATTTCAAAATGATGAAATCAAATTTCTGAGAAAAACAAGAAAGAAAAATATCCAGTTTTTAATAGAATGTGCAGCTAATTTAGCAACCTTTATGTTCTTAAATTATAAACCAAAAGAAAAATTTTAGTGCTAGCTTACCATTTAAACAAGGGATTCAATTTAACAATGATGCATTTGTCCATTAAGACAGTAAAAGATAAAAATGGTTTGCATATTCAGTAAAATTGGAAAGGATGGTTGAGAGTGGGATCAGTTTATACCATGACAGTCCATAAAGTATCCAAAAGAAAGTTATCCAAAAAGATGAATTTGGGGGGCCGGCCAAGTGGGTCAGTTGGTTAAGAGCTCTCTCAAGAGTGTGAGCTTAGCTCTGAGCAACAGCAGTTGGATGCGCAGCCCAAACTGAGCTGCCATTGAGCTGCCAACAGGTGGCCAGATGGCTCAGTTAAAAAAAAAACAAAACAAAACATGAATTTGGTTTATTATACTTCCCGCCCCACCCCAGAAAAAATAAAAAAAAGGTTAACAATGATAGTTCTAGGAAACAAACAGAACAACTGTTTTTGTATTCTGACTGTTTCAGGAGAAAAAGTAGCAGCCTGTATACAGCAGCATACACCTGAGAGAAGAAGAAGCAATCAGGATATTTCCAAAAACTAATTCTACAGAAGAAGAAGAAGAAAACTAGATTAATCAAGTCAAGTTGTTAAATATCATGTATTTTTAATCATATGCCTCGTTTTTCTTTCTAGTGCTCTCACAATGCAACTTTTCCTGGTAATTTTGAGCCATTGAGCCACCAGACTTCTCCACTGAAAATAGTCTACGTGGCTCTTTCTATTAAAAGAGAGACAGTGTTCCAAAGCTTTTCTCCCTGCATTCACCCTGTCCCAATTTGATAACATATTGTTTTGCCTCCCATTCTCCTACTATTCAGTTACCTGTATCCCCCATTCCTCAATGTGTTAAGTAGCTCAATGTGTTAAGCCTAATAACATTGTTATAGTAAACAGAAAAACATGTAAACAAACAAAAAAGCTTTTGGAAATACAGTAATTTAAATAAAAACAAGAAAAATATTGCAAAAATTGTTCACAATTTGAAAAGTAATGAGGATAAAATGATTTTAAAGTGATTTTATTAAATTCCAACTCTACCCACAAATATTCAACTGAGTGATCCTCATTGCTCAATAATATTAACTCTATTTGTTAATCCTGATTTCATAGTTTAGCACGTGTTAGAATTGTGTGTGTGTGTGTGTGTGTACAGAATGATGAGAGTATAACTTAAAGTCAACTCTGAGAATGCTGAAAAATATCAACATGTATATTGATGATAATAATATTTTAACAGAGATATTTTATTAATTTTAAAGAAAAAACCTCTCATCATTAGTGTCTTCTGCTGAATTTGAGTGAGGTTTTTTTTTTTTTTTTTTTTTCTCCTACTGACATTGTAACAACTTTGTCAAATCTCTAAAAGTCATTTATTCCCGGGGAAGGTGGGGAGGAAGCATGAGACTACTCTCCATATTTCAGCAACGTGTTCAGGAAAAAAAAAAAAATGTAATTTACTTTCAAAAACAATTTACTTTTGCTTTATAACAGAGAGAATCAAAATAATCTTTCTTTTGTGAGGAATGTGTTTTTTAGTTTATCATAATTATTTGGCAGAAAATTTAGCTTTCCCTTATGAAATCCATTGAGAAAAAGCACTTTGCTCAAAATGGTTGAATCATTTCTCAGGAAGCCATCCCACAAAGTAAATGTTCTCTGTCTTTACCCATTCCTGAAGTGTTATCATTAACACCCTTACTGATCAAGTGCTGTAAATTATAAGTATGCTCTATCTAGTTTATATTTGGATAAGTATTTCAATTTAAAAAGTGATATTTTGCAGAGTTTTATTTTTACTTGAGCTTCCTGGGTCCTTTGAATGTGTGTGACTGTTTCTCATAAAAATAAATAAAATAAAGCTGTGAATCTCAACAAATAAGTGGGATATATTGGGTTATCGGATGCATTTTTGTCATGATGCATTTTTGCAATGAAAAACATAGAAAAAATAAGTTATGATTTTTCCAACAACTCAGTGGTTATAAATTAATAGATATATTAACTTTTTTGCTAAAATATTTTTAAGTGTTATTGTAAAAACATTATTCATCACCCATAGTTATTTCTTCCCTTAGGTTTTGGATCACCACTGGGATTAGTATTAGAAAATGTCTTAGAGCTTGGTTTATATTATGACCCTGAAGCTTGAGAGTCTCACTGAATATTAAGCATATTTGTACGCTAAGTGTGTAAGGTTATTGTCATTAGTTAATGAAATTCTTCAGCATGTACCTGGTTATTAATGTAGTATGGCAATATTATTCCCCTAAATATGTTCATTTGATGTAGAATATTTCTGAGGATTTTTAAATAAAATCTGTGTATGTTCACATCAATCCCTCTAGATTCTGCTTGAGGGCAAAAAAATTAAAACTACATTTACTCTCCTTAATAAAAAGAAGAAAAGGGTAGCTATAATCATGCTATGAGCTAACTGGAACTCCAAAATGACAATGTAGCACAAGGCTTTATATTTCTGCTTTATGAAGCAGTCTTGATTATCAAAGTGTGTGTGTGTGTGTGTGTGTGTGTGTGTGTGTGTGTGTGTGAGAGAGAGAGAGAGAGAGAGAGAGAGAGAGAGAGAGAGAAGGAAACAAAAGTAATACAATTTAAAATCATATATAATTATACTTTTTAAAAATTGCCTATTTTCATTTTTAAATTTTATTTTCTTGAAATTTGTCTTTGTTTGGAGTAAGGAAAAGTCAAACTGAATGATATAATTAAAATCATAAAATTTTCAAGTACTCAGAGCAATGAACAAGGATCATGTAATACAGAGTCTTAAAGGGAAAGGAATTGACAAGAAGAAAAATTTATGAGTACCCTATGAGTTTCTATTAGTAAAGTTCTGGGGAAGGGGATATTAATGTTTTACATTAAAATCTTTACAATTATATATCACTGGATGAATGTCTAAGAAAATAAATACTCATGATGCCCATATACCTTTAACTCAATATCAGTGTCTCCTGATACTGTTACTTAAATTCTATAGGTGGGTAGAATTTTATAATAATACTATTGTTAACTTCTGAGACTCTGGCTTACCTATGCAATTTACTGCCCTAATTCAATAAAATATTAGCAATAATCTGATTTACTTATTTTGACTATAGCTGCAAATTAATAGTCTTGCATCACTTATACTTACTCACAAATTATAAAAGTGATTTTTAAAAATTTCCATGTGTTGCATTGTCTTAAAACATTTCATGTGGACTCCAGATGTATTTAGACTGCATTTAGTACAGTGATTTTCTTATGTTTTTCCCTATCTGTTCTTCCTTTTTTAATCTTCATAAATTATTCATCAGGGACAGACAGCAGGGAGTAATTGTGTGACTGGGGTTCTAGAATTGATGAATGATAATAGTGATTTTTTTTAAAAAAAACAAAAAAGGTATTTTCTAATATCACAAAATCAACTATATTCAAAATGATTCTTAAAATTTGAGTTAAATATGCTATTTTTTGCTGATATTTCATGTTTCCTATTAACTGTAATAATGGAAGAATTCATGTAAAAATTACTTGGAAATGATTTGCTTCTGATTAGAATACAACTTAGTTATTCAGTTTCTTCTTGGTTTTAGATTTCTGTTTCATTTCTATATTTCTTGTATAACTTGCTTTCCCACAATTAATAAGCTAAGATTAGACAATAACTTTAGGGACTTGCTTCTGATTTTCTGTTTTTGTATTTTGTTTAACATTTACATAAAAATGACAAGAAACCCTGTTTATAATCAGTTATGTAAATTAAAAGTAATTATATAGCATTTTATATAAGTAGCCAAAAATGGTATTATAATACAAAGATAGACCTCCTAAGTGTACAAAATGAAAAATACAAAAATCAGTGGTATTTCCATATGCTAACATCAAACTCTGAAACATAAATAAAGAAAACAATCCCATTTTCAATAGCATCAAAAATTCACAGGGATTATTTTAACCAATGATGTTAAAACAATTGAAGAAAACACAAATAAATTGAATGATACCCTGTGTCATGGATTGGAAGAATTAATTTTGTTAAAATATCAATACTTCCCAAGCCATCATGGATTCAAGGCAATCCCTATCAAAATTCCTATGAAATTTTCACAGAAATAGATAAAAAATTCCTAAAATTTGTATGGAACTACAAAAGACCCTAAATAGCCAAAGCAATTTTGAGGACAAAGAACAGAACTGACAGCATCACGATTCCTAATTTCAAACTTTATTACAAAGCTGCAGTAATTAAAACAGTATTGACATAAACATAGTCACATAGACAAATGGAATAGAATAGAGAGTCTAGAAATAAACCCACTCATACAATCAACTAATATTTAACAAGGGAGCCAAGAAGATGCAATAGGGAAAGCATAATCTCTTTAACAAATGGTGTTGAGAAAACTGGATAGCCACATGCAAAAGAATGAAATTGGACTCTAATCTTACATCACTGGTAAAAATTAACTCAAAATGGATTAAAGACTTAAATGTAATACACAGCACTGTAAAACTATTGGGTTGTCAGAAAAGTCATAATGTATTTTTTCTATGTTTTTGTTGCAAAAATGCATCATCATGACTCTTCCGACAACCCAAAACTAGGAGAAAATAGAGTAAAAGTTCCTTGACATTAATGTTGGTAAATGTTTTTTTAATATGACACCAAAAGTGCTAACAAGAAAACCACAAATAAATAAGAGGGACTACATCAAACTGATAAATTAAAAGAAATGTAAATGTATTAGTGAGAATGTAAATTGGTGTAGCCACTGTGGAAAATATTATGACGGTTCTCAAAAAATTGAATATAGAACTACCGTATGATTCAGCAATTCCAATTCTGGGTATTTATACAAAGGAAATGAAAATATTATCTTAAGGAGATCTCTGTACTTGCATGTTCATTGCAGCATTATTCACAATAGCCAAAATAGCTTAAGTGTCCATCAACAGATGAATGGATAAAAAATATGTGGGTGTGTGTAATTTAGCTTTAAAAAAAAGGGAAATCTGTCTTTTGTGACAGCATGGATGGACCTTGTACCTTAGGGTATTATGCTAAGTGAAATAAGATAGACATAGAAAGACAAATACTATATATTTTCACTATATGTAGAATCTGAAAGAGCCAAACTCATAGAAATAGTAGAATGGTATTTGCCAGGTGCTGGGGGCATGGGAAATGAGGAAATGTTGGTCAAATGGCACAAACTCCCAGATATAAGATAAATAAGATTTGGAGATCTAGTGCACAATACTCTATTAATAATACTCTATTATATACTTGAACGTTGTTAGGAGAGTAATCTTAAATGTTATTACCACATATACAAAAACTAAGAATTATCTGAAAGGATAGAGGTCTTAACTAACCTTACTGCAGTATATACATGTATCTAATAATCATATTGAACACCTTAAACTTACATATGTTATATTTTCACTAATATCTCAATAAAGCTGGAAAAAAGAAATGTAAAACAAAACAAAACAAAAAAAACAGGAGAAATGTCACTGGATTATTCTTGGATCTTAGGGTCTGTAGCCAATCTACCTTATTTTCTCTATCTTTCAGTGTTGTGAGGCTTAATATATATATATATATATATATATATATATATATATATATATATATATATCATAGCTAGTGTTTTTAGTTGTACTTAGGAAGAGAAATATGCAAAGTGTATCTATTCCATCTGCCCTCAGCAGAACTCTGCCCTCTTCTTTTAGAAGCGTTCAATGGAACTTGTTTTCATGCAAATAAATATATCCCACAGATTCATTAAAAAATAGACCTGGTTATGTGAAAGGAGTACACTTTGACAATTACCCTTCTAAGTATATTTTTAAAATATGTAAAGAAGACTTAAAAAATCATAGTTTTACGTAATATCTGTCAGCAAGGTCTGAGCATCTCAATTTTGTCCTTTGATTTAATTAATACCAGCTTTCTTTGAAGATAACAGCATGTGGTGGGTAAGAAGATGAAAAATTAGCAAGTAGAAAGATGAACTACATTTTTTACATTCCAAAGCTGTGATTTAGAGTTCAGGTCATCTGACTCTAAGCAACATCTTTTTAATTTATTTTGGATAGAGAACAAACACATGAAGCAATGGACAATTAAAAACAAAATTCAAAATTATAGAATAAAAAGGTAGAAATCCACATGAAAATATAATATAGGATAATTGTAGAAAATAGTTAACAGAAATAAACAACATTTTATGATTGAAAGACTAATCCATGATTAAAACAGATTCCAAGAGTCAGAGTTAAAAACAATTCAAAACAAAACAAATAAACAAAACACTCTAGAGACCAAATGGATATTTAGTACAGGTTATGCTGTCACCCTTAAAAGTGAGTACTAGAAATAAGTAAATGTATACAGTGCCCATGTCACTGATGTGTGAGTAGCACATTGGTGTAGCTGTCAGCTTCAAACCTAGAGACACATCAGAATTTTATGGATTTTGTTTCCTCAGCCCTGCTTACAGGCACACACCAACCCATCCCTCTGAGCTACTGGATCAGGAGTTTGTAAAGGCCTCAATTAACACTATTCCTAGGGGCAAGTGACCCTAAAGGGGAAAAGTGCATAGTAAATGCTGAGTCAAAATCAACCAGAAAGGAAAATCAATTACATATATATAACTTTTAACCATGCGGTGAACTAGTCTTAGTCTGAAACCATCATACCGGATTGAAAACAGAGCAATAGAAAGAATCATGGTTCCTGATAACTTATTTGAGCTGCTAAATCAAGAAATTTGAGGCTCGCCATGCCTCTGGGTTCTCAAGTGAGATAAAACATACTTTTACTTTTAAAACCAATTTGACTCAGGCTTCTTTTACATATAGCAGAAAGCATATTTACAGGAACATTATTATAATTATAACTTTGTGTGTTCTGATATTTCTGACTAAAACCTCTTTACTGCTAGGATTGCCAAATTGAGTTTTTCTATTTCTTTAAGATCCTGGGAAGCGTCCTCTGTCCATCTCCTGAGCTGCCCAGGCAGAAGCTTTTCTGTAACTCTCTAGTGAAGTTCTCCAGTTAGACTTCACCCCAGCATATTGTGATTTCTCCTCAACCTGCCTGTCTCTTATTTTGTGTGTAATATAATTGTGTGAGTGTCCATATTATTGTTGGTTAGTTTCATGTCAGGATAGACTTTATAAAAACTATCAAAGAACTCATAAAGAAAATACCATTTCATAACAGTTACTCTTTTCACATTCTTGGAACATCAAGTGTTCCTAAAGTTTATTGATATCTAAATGACCTTGTTACTTCATTGCCATCCACAAGGAAGAGAAGAGATGATGCGGTGAAAAGGAGCATACATCCCTTACACACTTATTCAGCAACTTGGCATTTCAGTTCAATTTACCCAATATTTCTAACTCTCCCTCTATACCGAACTCCCTGTAGAGTACAATGTAAAAAGAAAGTCATAACATTTACTCTAAAATGATTAACATTTAGTAAGAAAATAAAAATACTGCATTAAAAAAGTAGTGGTAGAATTAGACAAGTCTTAAAATTAGAAGTAGAGAAGGAATAAACCTAATAGTTAGAATTACTTGCGTATGTCGCATGGCTTTTTATATATGCTGCATAAAATAGATATGAGCTTCTGGCTAATAGCTTGAGGTTGGGAGTGGTGTGTCAGAAAAAAGATGCTACACAGGAGACTTTTGAGAATGCAGAAAAATGAGTATGAACAGAATGAACACAAGTATTAAATAGTAAAACCTGTAATATACTCAGGACATAGTATATTATTTACTTTGAGCAAAGTGTTTATATGAGCAATACGTGCCAGATAAAACTAGACAGGTAGATACAAATCATACTGAAGAGGTTGAGTGACAACATGCTGCAAGTTTTTGAGGAGGACTGAGGTTTTGAAAATGCACTGTGGAACTCCTGGCAGAACAGATTGGGGCAGAGAAGAAAAGCAGTTGGGGAAACCCTGTGAAGCATTTAGAGCCACAATCTAGGAAAGATTTAGCAGGAACTATAGTAAAGAAAAGGAAACAGCAGAGAACAAAACTTGTTTGAATCCTGTTGATTTTTTCTTTTCTGAAAGTATACGTATGTTTCTGTCCTTTACATATTAAATGATAGCTGATTATTTCTTTTTGGTTCTGGAGGGACAATGAAAATGGATATCCTGGCAGCTGTCTTTTCTATATTGAATGCACATGTTCTGTGGTCTCTGGCAATTGTCCAAATATCATGTCAGGAAGAAATAAATTATATGTCAAAAATGAGTCTCAGGTTGTGCTATAGAAATTATCACATGGCCTTTCCCCTCACTGTATAAGACTTGTTTTCCCGATGGGATAATTTAGGAACAACCCAGTCTAACAGCAATTTATTGAAAAAAGAATGATTGCCTCATGATCTATGATGCTATGCTCCACCTGGGACTGGCCTGCATTTTGATGCACACCTGCCTAAGCATCTGCCTCGGAGTCACTAGTATTCACTGTCCCTTGTGCTTCTTGACTATCTTCAAAAAGGAACTCAATGTGAAATCAAAGGCCTTTCCAACACTCCCAATTTAAGTAAACTGAAGATTTATATTTCAATTCAAAACTTTTTTGGCCTGATTTGTCCCAGAATGTATTACAGGAACCATTCTACTACCAGAATCAATTATGTTAGAGCAAAAAATTAACGGATTAGTATATTTTAAGGACTTATTAACACTTTAATACTTTTAGTCCCTAATAATATTTCATAGTAAGTGTATTTTATCTTATGCCTACAAATTCCAGTTTCTGAATCCTTACATGACTAAATATTTTTCTTTATTTTGTCTCCAAACTATCTGATCGTAAAGTACTTTCTGGCCATTATGGTTCAACTTTCTTGCCTGTTCTCACCCTCTTACTTGATATTTCACTTTGTGATTTCCATGTGATTTTCTCCAGCTTCCCAGCCTCTATGACTAAATGACCATTCTTATATTTTTGATGAATCCAGTCAGTTTTTCAGAGGAAATAAACCCAATTAATTAATTCAGAATTAGGTATGCATCATCCTTTAACCTAGAAAGAAACCTAATTGAGTCAAATGTAGTTTTCATGTTTTAGGGCAAAGCAAACGGGAGTGATCTTTGAGAGCCACACAGCAGCAGCAGTAACTGTTCTAGGTGACTGACAAGTCCTCAAGCCCGTCAGTCGGACAAACAGAGAGAGCAATATTGTGCAGGAGTAGATAGATAGTCCTCATGCTAATTTAGTGTTTTTCAATTTTTTTTCATTATCACTCTTTAAGGGAAAATTTTAGATTTTTAACAATCAGCCCCCTTAGAAATATTCATACCAGCTAGTTTTACTGTGTATCTGATATGTACTGTATGAGTACCTGTGCCTTATACATAAAAGAGTGAGATTATTTTCACCCCAAAACCAACTTTTGCCCCGAGGGTAGTTATATCTTCTCCAATCAGAATGCATACTCTAATCTATGATATGATGTGAAGTCATTATCTCTAAATCTAGAGGTGACACAGAGTCAGAGAGTTGTGTTCAAGCTTGTTTATTTGGGTAGTGGGAAATGTAACAGTTTTTCAGGTGACAGAGGCAGATAGTATTGTCAGAACTATCAGGTGATGGCACTGACCTTAGAAAGTATAGGAAGTCAATTATAAAGATCAACAAAATTAATCCCAGTATGAATCCTACTAGACTATAAGGCATAATAATTTTTTTATCAAAATATCTCAGTAGAGATTTTTGTTGTTGTTTTTTTCTTTTAATAAAGAAAATCCTAAGGCATCTCTCGGTATACTAATCAAATTATTTCAGCAAGCAGAAAACAATAATCTATGAAATTAAGTTCACAATTTATGAACATGAAAATACATGCATTATACTGTGGACATAATTGCACAGGGGATAAGTGGAGATCAGACCCTGACAAAATATAATTTCAGTGTCCTGAATAAGAACTGGGAAATATTGACAGAGATGGACTGGAAAGCCAACTGGGCCAGAATCCACTAATATTAATCTTTTTGTCTTCACTTATTTTTTTTTTAATTTAATTTAATTTTATGACTATTTTTTTTCTCTTATTCAGCAGGTTCTGGGTGTAGGAAATGCTTACACAGTTAGCCAGAGAGAGTCTGCCAACATCTAGAGCGCTACTCTCTTAAACCTAGAATTTCACTGAGGGATACTTAAGAGATGCCACTTGCAGAGAAAAGCAATACTGAACTAGGACATGGTGCAAGAAAACATGCTATTCTGTTAAAGGGAAATTCTCAGTGTTTTAAAGCTCTATTTTAATAATTTCATTTCTCCTAATTTAGTTGGATAATGGCAATGTGTTCCTGTTAATGAAAAGTTATTGGATAGCTAGATAGTTATGTTCTGTTAAGCAACGAATTAGAGTGTTAGTTCAGAGTTTGCTCAGATGTAGCCATCTGGGAGGTGAAGTGTTTCAGTGTATAATTAAAAGGTGTTTTCTTCCATCAAGAAGAAAGCAAAAGCCTGTTTGGCAGTAGTTATTTAATCAAACAGGAAATGAACCAAATAGAATTATTGTGCATTTTCTAAATAGGAGAAAGAAAACTTGTAAACATTACATATATGTTAAATAAATATATTATTTAATCTACAACTACTTTGAGTGTCTGAATGATAATCAAATGAAAGAATCTAACGGGATAGTCAAAGTCATGTTGTGCTTTTTTAATTACATATGTAATCATTAGTATAATTCATATTTTTTTCTGATAGTTACTTGCAGTATGTTCTTTAATGCATTCAATGTATATTTCTCCATATTTTATTAAAATTTGAAATAATTAATGATCTGAAAAACTCAAATAATGAGTAACTACAAAAATATACATATGAATATAAAGTAATATAGGATTAAATGTAATTAAATGATATAAAATTCAGCTCTAACTTTTTTATGTTAGAAAAATCAGTAATTTTCTAAAATAAAAATATATAGAATTTAGACAGTAAAGAACATGTAGTGCTTTTCTTAAAAGCTATAATCCATTGCAATTATGTTACAATTTAAATATAACTTCTGGTATTTTGCAGAATTGACTATCACAATTTACTTTAATACATAATGCCATAAAATAGTCGATAATTTTTTATGAATTAATTAAATATGCAGGGTATTTAATACAGAAAATCCTGTGTTTCTTATATATACATATATATGCAATTTTATGTATATATGTGCTAAATAAAAATGTGGAGAAAATGTAATCAACTTGATTTGCATCCAGAGAAGTAGAGAAATTGTTATTATTAGTGACAGTTTAAGGTTAGCGTCCCGTATCAATCTCTGAACTTTGTATGAACTATCCCAATAATTTCAGGTGACAAGATTGAAATATAGATATAGATAGAGATAGAGATAATTATAGAGATAGCCGACAGATAGATAGATGATAGACAAAGATTTATAGGGAAAGCAAAAGTAATTAGTCAAGAAAGCAGAAAATTAGTGTTCTAGAAATTCATATTGTTATTCATTGAAGAGTTTTAAGTAGGGCCGGCCGAGTGGCGCGGTGGTTAAGCGCTGGCCTGGGAAGCCAGCGGCCCCGGTTCGGTCCCACATATGAGGGCCAGTGACACTGCCCTCAAAAAAAAAAAAAAAAAGAGTTTTAAGTGTGTTTTCCTCTCCAAGGATGGTGATCTACTCAGCATTAGCCTCCTACATATTTCTGGTAGTCTAACTCAATCATTCATTCCAGATTCTTACCTCTCTTTCTCCACCAAAACCCTCTTTAGTTTCTTTTTATAAGGTAATAGCCGCTCATGCCTTTTTTTTTCCTTTTCTTTTTTTTTTCTTTTTTATCAAGTACACTATTAAATGAACTTTCTGGTTGTAGTATTAGGCAATGTCAATGACTTGTGCCAGGAACAAAGATGCCTATGTTCATAAAGAGAAGGCTTCGGTTGCCAGAAGGCTAAGAGAAGCATTAATCCTTAGTTTGCTTCAGTGAAGATGAGGAACATTACGGTTTTGAGAAAATGCTTGTTGCAGAATTACCAGCTGTATAAATGTCAGGTGTATTGGATCTATTTTGGGTTCTTTTGACTACATATGGATTTGCTTAAGTGCAGTAGTCAGACATACAAATTGTGATTCTTAATTGAAGGGAATGAATTTCCTTAAATGTCATTTAAAATGAAACTAATAAAAAAACACATTTTAAGTAAAGAAAAAATAAATTAAATAGTATGTAGGCATGTGATTTGCTATGTAGAGACTTAGAACTGAAGTTTGTTATAGTGATAAAGTACACAAAATAAAACAAAAGCTATATGATATAAGATAAAATAGGTAATTTGGGGGGTAACAAACTATTTTACAAAATCAAATGTATCATATGAAAATGATCAAATAATTTGTAATGAATCATATTCACATTTTCATACAAGTAAATGGATACCTGAAATAAGAAATTTGTTCAAAATTATCTCATCTCTAGCTATGATATTCCATTATTCTGCTTGTCATTTCAGTTATATGCTGGTGTTTAGTACAATTGTACATAAAATGTTCACAGTAACTTTTAGACCATCTGCTATGGGTATCTGTTTTGTTTCTTTTCTTTTTTTTTTTTTTGAATTTGTAATAACTGTCATGAATTCTAAAATGGGGTATTCTCCTGGCCTTCTGGTTAAGATCATTCATACATCTGCTTGCAGGAAGTTGAAGTGACTGTCATAGAATGAGCTGTGTGATCTACTATGGCTCATTTATTTCTAGATGTTATGGCTAGAGGTGTTTCTGACATTTTGGTGACATAAAATTCTCTAAACATAATCCTTGATTTGAATGTGCAATACTAATAACATTCCTCTTTACACATGACTAACCAAGAAAAATTCTCCTCTTTTTTATTTTTTCTCTTTTCTCAATCTTAAATCATTGATATTTGTATTTTACTTCCTTCCACATCCTCCAACAATTATAAATACTAGCACAAATATATCCCTTATTCTTTAATGACTAGGTACATTCTTTGAAATAAGTTACTTTTCTTGATGACTTGTAAGGACTCCCTGATATTTCACTTTTGCCTCAGTAAAAAGAGAATAGGCCAAGGGTTTGGATGTGGATACTGCTTTGTTCTTATTAAGGACCTAAATAAGTAAACAAATGCATGAACAAAATTTTGATGATCTAATGAGTATATCCCATCAGTTTTTGTTGACTAAATCATGTTTTTGTAAGCAACTTAAATCTGGAATAGTGTTAAAGTCTTGGATTTGGAAGTGAGTAACATGTGACAAAATGGTTTGACTGTTGCTATATACCAGAAATAAATTGTAGTTTAATGGTGGAAGTGTGAGCTGGAATCTGGGTGTACACAATATTGACTCTTCTCAATTCTTTAATTTTCACCTGTCAGACATGTTCTGTGAGCTGCAGAATAGGAGTTTGATGATGGTGTTTGAGTAAGCCTGGATGTTAATACACACTCCCATTCATTGTTTAGCAGGAAAATGCATTTTCACAGCACAGTGATGTGAAATACATATTAAATACAATATAGACTCAGTTTTGAGATGTACATGCCATTTCTCAAGATGAGAGCAATTATGTCAACAGTTGAGGATCTTGAAGGTTTTTCTCTACCAAAAACACCTCACGTTCAAGCCCTTAATTTATTTAGCTGTCACTTTCATAATCAAATCTTTCTCTAACTCCAAAGAATCTTGTATTTTCAAATATCAATTTTGTCGTTACTCATCCTGGAAAAAGAAGTGAGCATAAAATAACTACAAGACCCATACACAGTTATCAGTCCTATAAAATGCTTTAAAGAGATATAAAGCAATGTATGTACAATGCAACTTACACATTCTAAACATATATTCGACTATGAGTACTTTTCTTTTTTTAAGATTTTTATTAATATAGTTAGCATACAATATTATATTAGTTTCAGGTGGACACAGTAGTTATTCAACATTTATATACCTGAATAAGTGACCATGAGAAGCCCAGCAATAATATGACACCATATTGTCTATCACAATATTATTGACTGTATTGCCTATGCTTATCACCATGACTTATTGGTTTTATACCTGGAAATTTTATTTTTATTTATTTATTTTTTTGAGGGCAGTGTCACTGGCCCTCATATGTGGGACCGAACTGGGGCCGCTGGCATCCCAAGCCAGTATACCTGGAAATTTGAACCTCTTATTCCTCTTCACCTCTGCCCCCTATTTTTAATTGTTCAATTACAGTTAACATTCAATATAATATTAATTTCAGGTGTATAGCACAGTGGTTAGACATTTATATATTTAAGAAGTGATTCCCCCTGACTAGTTTAGTACCCACCTGACATTATACATACTTATTACCATATTATTGACTATATTCCCTATGCTTTACTTTACATCCCTATGACTGTTTTGTAACTACCAACTTGTAGTTCTTAATGCCTTCACTTTTTTCACAGTCTTCTCCCATCTATCACCTCAATAAATGTAGTACCCATCTGACATCTTACGTATTTATTATTATATTATTATATTTCTTAAGCTATACCCTACATCCCTATGACTACTTTGTAACAACCGATTTGTACTTCTTATTCCCGTCCCCTTTTTCACTCTACTACCAAAGCCTCTCCCATTTGGCAACCATCAAAATGTTCCCTGTTTGTTTAATTTTTTTCTTTAGATTACACATATAAGTGAAATCACATTGCATCTGTCTTTTGTTGCCAGACACTTCATTCAGCATAATATTCATCCATCGATGGACACCCAGGCTACCTCCACATCTTGGTTATTGTGGACAATGCTTGAAATAGAATTTTGGCTTTCTTTGGATAAATGCCAGTAAGTGGAATTGCTGTGTTCTTCTTTGTCACTTGTTAAAGCCTTGTTTTAAAGTCTATTCTTTCTGATACAAGTATTTCTTCAGGTTCATCTTGTTTGGGGCTCTCTGCACTTCCTTAACTTGTATATCTATTTTCTTCACCAGGTTAAGGAAATTTTTAGTCATTATTTTTTCAAATAGGTTTTTAATTCCTTGCTCCCTCTCTTCTCCTGGTACCTCCATGATGTGTTTGTTGGTACATTTGATGTTGTCCCAGAGGCCTCTTAATCTCTGCGCATTTTTTTTGATTCTTTTTTCTTTTTGCTCTTTTGATTGGGTGTGTTCTGTTACCATATCTTCTAAATTGCTGATTCTATCCTCTGTTTCATCTACTCTACTGTTAATTCCCTCTAATGTAGTTTTTAACTGAATTATTTTAT